>CANTUR010000462.1:0-357693 GCA_947683625.1 Mallotus nudiflorus
AGTGAATTGTAGTTTGGAGTTCGACCGAGGGATTGTGGTTGTAATTCTGTGTTTATTCCGAAGTGTATTTCTTTACAAGACCGGCTTTACTCTTTGAGTAGAGAGATGTCCGTTTTACAGGGGAGGTTCTGCCGGATTTTTGATAGAATTCTCGTAAAACGTGATGTTCGGTCAAATTCCTATTGTAATTCTGTGTCTAAAATTCTAGATCGAGTCTTTAGAATTTTCGTTAACTTTATTCTGATTTCATGTTGTCATTTGTTTGTCTAACTATGCCAAGACCGAGGCCTAACGGATCAGGCCCGCCGAGTTTGTCTCGTGGAGCGCTAACATGTGAGTTATTATATTGTATATATATGCACTGCATATAGGATGCATTATTTAAAATTTTTCATTTTCATTGTATGTTTTAAAAAGGATTTAAATTATAATATTTTTGGTATATCTAGGGTTGCATTTTTATATATATGCATATTAAATAATTATGCATGTTAGTTTGATATATGCACATTAAACAATTAGGTTTAGGTTTAATACATTTGAGTAATATACACATGTTTTAAAATGTACATTTAGACGTAATTATTTTATTAAATGATTAGTATACTTTAGGTATAGTTTCAGTAGATTTTAGGTTTATTCTTAAATAATTGCATGTTAAATTATAAACCTACACTTAAATTATTTTTAAATTTATTTTTGGTATATTTTTTATTTATTTCCAAATAAATAAATGTTTTATTATTAAATTAAACCTAGCACATTAGTGGTATATTTAAGGTTTATTTTTGATATATGCATGCTAGATAATTAGGTTTATTTTTAGCATATTTGTGAATATATGTTAAACACACACACATATTTAAATGAATATTTATACATAAATGTTTTATTAAATGATTTGTGTACTTAGGGTATATCTTTTGTATATTTAAGTATATTTTTAAGATAATGCATGTTATATTATTGTTACTCATTTAAATTGTTTTTAACTATATTAATGATTTATCTTTAGTTTATTTCGTATCTTATTTGACACACACACACACACACACACACATATATATATATATATATATATATATATATATACCAAAAATATACCTAGTATTTTTCAGGTATATATATATATATGGTTGGTTTTACTATTATGAATATTGTTCTACATTAATTATTTTCCGAATGAATGATTTATTCTAAGTGAAGGATATCAATAGAACGTGCTTCCTAGTGGGCAGCACTAGGACCGTGTACGTACCGGTATGATAGATAAGGATTGAGTGAGATTTAAAATTGGGTGATTATAATTGATTTAATTGATTTGACTAAGATTAGTGGTATGTTAGATAGTGTGATTGCGGGGCTAATCATACTGACAGTCAGACTGCTGGAGCTCGGTTGACTTAGTGTCTCGGGGCTAGTCTACTGTCCATAAGTGAATTGAATGATCTATTGGGTTGATTGAGATGTGAGGTGATAGATAGTGTGATTGCTGGAGCTCGGTTGATCAAGTGTCTCGGGGCCAATCACACTGACAGTCAAACTGATGGAGCTTGGTTGACTTAGTGTCTCGGGGCCAGTCTGCTGTCCAAATTGGAATAAGTGTTCTATTTGGAATCAAGTGAGCCTGTATGGCTAGAGTGATGATAGGAATGTTTGAGGTTGTTATTATTAGGGTTCTATGGATCCTTCATGAATTTAATCAAATTTTTCTACATGTAATATATTTATAAAAGCAGAGTTTGACATTCGTGTGAAATGTGTGTATATACATATATAAATATATAAGAATGCTTGATTGTTATGGTTTAGTTTGCATGTATATATAGTATAATAATTCACTCAGTGAGGTCTGACCCCCCTCAATTATTTTTTTTCAGGAGATTCCATATCATCAGACCTTAGTTGTAGAGTTTCTCGCCGGTGTTCTTCAGTCCCAGCTATTTTATGCAAATGTATATTCCAAACTTTGAATTGTATTCTAGAATCTGCAGTAGTAGTGTTATAATTTTTGTAAGTGTATTATTTTGTTTGGACATTAAATACTCTAAGAATTTGTATTTGAACATTATACGAATATGTATTTATTTTATTTATTGATTCAGAAAAATTTTAATTCGATCGTACTTTTATTTATTTATTGTATGATTTTATTTTCTTAGGCTTGCTGCGGGTTCCGGATTCGAAAGAATTCCCGTTCCCTAGCACCGGTCATGACTCCTAGTTTGGGTCGTGACACTACTACTATGGTCTGACGATATAAGATCTCCTGAAAAAAAATAATCAAAGGTGGTCAGACCTCACTGAGTGAATTATTATACTATATATACATCCAATCTAAACCATATCCAGTCAAGCATTCTTATATATGTGTATATATATATATATATATATATATATATATATATATATATATATATATATATATATATATATATATATATATATATATATATATATATATATATATATATATATATACACATGCATTTCACACAAATGTCAAACTCTACTTTTATAAATATAATAAATGCAAAAAACATTTATTTTAATACATGAAGGATCAAATAGAACCCTATTGATCGCAACCTCAATCAATCATATTATCACTCTAGCCATACAGGCTCACTTAAATCCAAATAGATTACTTATTCCATTCTGGACAATAGATTGGCCCCGAGACACTAAGTCAACCAAGGTCTAGCAGTCTGACTGTCAGTGTGATTAGCCCCGAGACACTTGGTCAACCGAGCTCCAGCAATCACACTATCAATCACATCATATCTCAATCACATCAATCAAATCATTATTAATCAAATTGTAATCACCATAATTAATTCCTCACTCAAACCTAAATCTATCGCACTGGTACATACACGGTTCTAGTGTTGCCCATTAAGAAGCACGTTCTATCGATATCCTTCATTTAAAATAAAGCATTCATATGGACAAACAAATAATGCAGAATAATAATCATAATGATAAAATAAACCATATATATACTAGAAATATACTTAAAATAAACTAAATATATTTCAAGTATATATATGTCAAATAAAGTCAAATCAAATATGAAATATACCAAAGATAAACCAATGATATGCTTAAAAACAATTAAATATGAATTGATAATATAACATTCAATTATTTAGAAGTATATTAAAAATATTCCAAGAATATACTTAAAAAAATTTAAGTATAAATCAATAATATGACATGCAATTAGTTAGGAATATACCTAAAACATACTAAAAATATACCTAAATTGTACTAATCATTTAATAAAACAATTATGAATAAATATACATTTAAAACATGTATATATATATATACTAAAATATACTAAAAATAAACATAATTGTCTATCATGCATATATAAAAAATAAACCCTAAATATATCAAAGATATCGTAAATGTATATAGAAAATATGCAGACATATACCTTAAAATATACTAAAAATAAACTCAAATTATACCAAATCATATTATAATTTAAATCACTTTTAAAAGCATATAATGAAAATGAAAAATCCTAAGTCATGAATTTTATATGCAATGCATATATATACAGTATAATAACTCACTAATTAGCACTCTACGAGATAAACTCGGTGGGCTTGGTCTGTTAGGTCTCGATCTCGGCGCAGCAATAAAAATAAAATAACAACAACCATCAAAACAAATTTCTAACTCTACGCTTCTAAGATTACTATAGAAAGACTTAATCAAAAATTCAAAACTAGACTCGGACCGGTTGTCACGTTTTACGAGAAATCTACCAAAATTTCGGTAGAATCTCCTCTATAAAACGGACATCTCTCTACAAAAGTAGGGCCGATCCTACACAAAAAACACACTTTTAAAATCTCAAACACAACACCTCGGGTTGGGACTCGAAACTCCACAAATCCCCAACCGAGGTTCACAATTCACAAATCCACAATATTAACAGTAAAATAATAAAAATCATTAAAAACCCATAAAAATATTTAAAAACTTTATTTTCCAACTAAAACATAAAAGTCTAATTTAAATGGTATTTGGTAATAACATTTTTTTAAATGGAATAAAATTCCTATTTTACAATAAAATTAACATAGATTGTAAATAATATTTAAAATCACAATTTAACATTACAAAAATAATAAAATACGCTTTTAGCCTCAAAATAATAAATACACTTATTATTTACATAATATCTTAAAATTATCATAATTAACTAATAAAATCTCTAACATTATATAATATTAATAAAAATTAAATTTTACAATTATGCAACATAACATAATAAAATTCACGTTTAATTGCACAAATAGTTTAATTATATAATAAATTAGTATAAAACCCATTTTATTACCAAAACAATATTTATAATATATATTTGAAACCAATTTTTAAAAAATAGTATTAATTAGTTAAAAATAATAATTAATTTGTAAAAATCATTTTATTACCTTATATATTTATAAAATCAACTAAAATATAACATTTAGCAATAATTAACACAAAATTACACATTTACCCCCTAATATTAAATATGCAACATACTAAATAATTTCCTCAAAAATTTATAGAAAATCATTAAAATTATTTAATCAACATATAATATACTAATATCAACCAAAACACATATTTAACCAATAATTTCAACAAAAATACTTATTTAACTTAATAATTCAAAATACACATAAATTATATAAAATTCCATAAAAATTATATAAATTCATAAAACTTATTTTTTTTAACAAATAATATTTCAATATCAATTAAAACATACAATTAACCTCCAATTTCAATCAAAATACACATTTAATTCAATATTCCAAAATGTACATAAACTAAAAATATTTATAAAAATTATATAATAATCCAAAAAATTAATTTCTCAACACCACAATTAATAACAATATATAACAACAATAATTTAACCACATTTATGGTTAATCGTAATTAATTAACCAAATTAACAAAATTAAATATTTTAATAATAAAATAATAAAAAATAGCCATAAATAAAATAAATTCAAAAAAATTAACAAAAAACATAATTGAAAAGCTTCAATTCCATACATAATTATTTCAAAAAGAAATCAGCACAAAACATACTCATTCAAGCCTTAAAAAATTAAAAATGAAAATAAGTCACAAATAAAATATCAAACAAAACTAACCCTTAAATAAATTTGAGTTCGAATCATGCTTAGAATCATCCTCTCTGGAGCTCAAGGAATCGAACAGGCTAAGGAACACAAGCTCTCACCGTCTGGAAGTCACCAACAATGTTGAAGCTTATTGCTGCCAACGTTGCTGCTCCGGCGTTTCTTGCTGGTTCCAGCAGCTTTTACAACTCTTCCATGGTGGTGATGACGACAAGAAGACATGAGTAGATGATGGTGATGGTGATCAAAGCCATGGCAGCTTCGGCGTGAGGATGGAAGAGGCGCAGTAATAGGGGAGGGTCGAGACATGCAGGAGGAAGGAGAAAAATGGGTTTTGAAATTTGTTATATATATATATATATATATATATATATATATATATACACACACATACACACACACACACACATATAACCTCACACACTTATAATCACACACACTCTCACGACCCAAAACAGGAGCATGACTGGCACTAGGGAACGAGAATTATTTCGAATCCGAAACCCATAGCAAGCCTTAAAAATAAAATAAAAGCATGCAATAATAATAAAAATAAATAAAATATCTCGCAGCGGAAATATATTTCATAAATATAATAAAATAATAATCCATGAACAAATTTAAGTAAATAAACTCATTTCATAAATAGATAATCTTTAATACAAATCTCAGTTCAAATCTTTAAAGTACAAATCTCATACAAACATAATACATAAATCCAACAACTTGGCTACAACTACTGCAGTGTTTAGAATATAAAATAAAATCAAGTGAGCATATTACATAGTAAAGCCGGGGCAGAATAAATCCGGCGTAAAGGTCTGCTACTGAGGTCTGAAGATGAAGACTCTCCTGAAAAATAGTCAACAGAGGGGAGTCAGATCTCACTGAGTGAATTGTTATAATATATATACATGCATAGCTAAATGACAATGCACACATTCGATAATATATATAGTAAATATATATACAGGAAAAATCACACAGATATGGCAAAATCATTTTATATAAATACTGAAAATAATATCCAATTATGAAGGATCAAATAGAACCCTAGATGATCGCAACCTCAAATAGTGTTAGACAACACTCTAGCCATACAGGCTCACTTATTCCAAATAAATTCGCTTGTTCCATTTAAACAGTAGATTGGCCCCGAGACACTAAATCAACCGAGCTCCAACAGTCTGACTGTCAGTGTGATTGGCCCCAAGACAGTTGGTCAACTGAGCTCCAGCAATCACACTCTCAAATCACATCTCACATTAAATAAATCAATCCGATCAATATCCATAAATAAGTTAGCAATTTAACCTACAATCTATCATCGTACCGATATGTACTCAGTCCTAATGCTGCCCACTAGGTAGCACGTTCTATTGATATCCTTCATTTAAAAATAAATCCATACATTCATGAAATAAATGATGCATGACTTTAATTAAAATGGCAACATAAACCATATATACTAGAAATATACCAAAAATAAACCAAGTATATTTCGAGTATATATATGTCAATAAATTCAATTTAATTATAAAATAAACTATAAATAAACTATAAATATACTTAAAAACATTTTAAGAATAATTCATTAATAAAACATGCATTTAATTTAAAATATACGAAAATATACCAAAAATAAACCTAAGCAATTATAAAACAATTTATGCATATTTTATAAAATTAGAACATAAATTTCTAAAAACACGCATCCTAAAACATGTATATATAAAATAACAACTCACAGTTATTGCGCTCCTCAAGATGGGTCCGACGGGCCTGGTCCACTAGGCCTCTATCTCGGTGCAACTAAACAAACAAACGATAATACAGAATTAGAATAAGTCTATCGAAATTCTAAAGACTCGATCTAGAAATACTGAACACATAATCAGAATAGAAATTCAACCGGATATCACATTTTACGAGAATTCTACTAAAAATTTGGCAGAAACTCCCCTGTAAAACAAACATCTTTCTACTCAGAAAGTAGAGTCGGTCCTGCAAAAGAACACACTTCAAAAATACACAATCATATAACCCCTAGGTCAGACTCCCAAACTAAGGTAAACACTGAACCTCTGTCAGACACAATGGACACAAGTACTCCATTAAGGCACACAATATGCTTCACGTATAGCTTCACCAATCTAGCTACATAATAGGTGGCTTTCATAGGCAAGAAATGTGCATACTTGGTCAACCTATCCACAATCACCCATATGGAATCGTATCCATCCTTAGAATAAGGTAAACCAACCATAAAATCCATAGCTATCCTTTCCCACTTCCACTCGAGAAAAAGAAGAGGCTGAAGCTTCCCAGAAGGCTTCTGATGCTCAGCTTTCACTTGCTGACACGCCAAGCACTTAGCAATATAATCATCGACATCCTTCTTCAGTCCGTCCCACTAGTACAAATCTCTGATACTATGGTACATTTTAGTGACACCTGGATGTACCTTGCAGGTTGTAGAATGAGCTTCCTCTAGGATCTCTTCTCTCAAATCATCCACATCAGGAACACACAATCTACCACTGATCCATAAAACACCATCATCATCGAGTGTGAAATCAGTGAACTTCCCTACTCAGACATGCTCTGCAAGCTCTTTTTGAATAGGATCTCAGCTCTGAGCTGCTTTAATCCTATCTCTTAGTACAGATCGCACCTTAAATTGAGTTAGCAGTCCACTTGACCTACTAAGCTTCATCATTAAGCCTTGATCAACCAACATATGTAACTCCTGGATCAACGGTCTCCTCTCCACACTGATATGAGCAAGACTGCTTGAGGATTTCCTACTTAAGGCATCTGCTACCACATTAGTTTTACCCAGATGATATAAAATCTCACAATTATAATCTTTCAACAGTTCCAACCATCTTCTGTGCCTCAGATTCAGATCTCTCTACTGGAAAATGTACTTAAGGCTCTTGTGATGAGTAAAAATCTCACAAGTCACCCCGTACAGATAATGTCTCCAAATCTGGAGAGCAAAGATCACTGTAGCCATCTTAAGGTCATATGTAGGATAGTTCTGCTCATGCTTCTTTAACTGCCTCGAAGCATAGGCTATCATCCTACCATTCTGCATCAACACACAACTAAAGCCAACTCTAGAAGCATCACAATACACTGTGAACTTGTCCATACCATTAGGCAAAGATAACACTGGAGTTGTGGTCAACTTCTCCTTCAACAATTGAAAACTATTCTCATAAGCTTCTGACCATTCAAATCTTACATTTTTCTAAGTCAAGCGAGTTATAGGGGTTGCAATTCTGGAAAAATCCTGTACAAACCTCCTATAGTACCTGGCTAAACCCAGAAAACTCTGAATCTTTGTAACAGAAGTCGGTCTAAGCCACTCAAAACTCTGCCTTAATCTTCTATAGATCCACCTGTATACCTTCTTTAGACACCACGTGTCCAAGAAAAGAAACACTCTCCATCCAGAAATCACACTTTGAGAATTTAGCATAATGTTGATGTTCTCTCAATGTCTATAGTACAGTCCTCAAGTAATATACATGCTCTTCCATACTCCTCGAATATACCAGTATATCATCGATGAAGACTACCATAAACTGATCCACATACTGTTTGAATACCCTGTTGATCAGGTCCATAAAAGCTGTTGGTGTGTTAGTCAAGCCAAAAGACATCATTAAAAACTCATAATGACCATATCGAGTGCGGAATGCAATTTTAGGAACATCAACTTCACTGATCCGTAGTTGATGATAGCCCGACCTCATATCAATCTTAAAAAAGAACTGTACACCATGTAGTTGATCAAATAAGTCATCTATCCTCGGGAGAGGATACTTGTTCTTCACTGTCACCTTGTTCAGCTCTCTATAGTCAATGCACAGTCTCAGGGTACCATCCTTCTTCTTCACAAACAGGATTGGTGCACCCCAAGGAGAAACACTAGGTCTAATGAAACCCTTATCCAACAACTCTTGCAACTACTCCTTTAACTCTTTCAACTCTATAGGAGCCATTCTATAAGGTGGCATAAATATAGGGGTAGTGCCTGGAACCACATCTATACAAAACTCAATCTTTCTATGAGGTGGTAAACTTGGCAACTCCTCAGGAAACTCATAGGCAACAGGAACATCTGTGAGTGATAACTTCTCCACTGAAGTATCCTTGACCAATTCCAAATATCCCTGACAACCTTTCCTCAACAACTTCCTAGCTATAATAGCATAAATGAGATTCTAAGGTGTTGAACTCCTATCACCCACAAACTTAAATTCTTCTTCACCTGGAATTCTGAAAATCACCTCTTTACTCTGACAATCCACCACGGTGTAGTGCTGAGATAACCAATACATACCCAGAATAACATCGAACTCCATCACATCCAACAGAATCAAGTCAGTAAATAATTCTCTACCTCCCATAAGAACTGGACAATCAGAAAGAACAACATCAGTGTCTAAGGAATCACTTAGAGGAGTGGCGACAGACAAAGGAAAAGCCATCCTCAAAGCTTGCCAACAAGACTTGAAAGCAAAAACAGGAGAAACGAATGAATGTGTGGCACCCGGATCAAACAAAACCCATGCATCCAGGTAACAAATAGAAACAATACCTGCCACGACTGCATTAGATGCTTGAGCATCCTGCTGAGTAAGATGGAAGACTCTAGCCTATCCTCGACCTCCCTGCTAACTGGTAGAAGCCTGGCCAACACCTCTGGCACCTCCTCTAGCACCTTTACCACGACCCTACTAGGGAACAAGCTGAGTAGAACTTTGATGCTGGGATGGAGGCAACTGAAAAGGAATGGGTGCAGCACTAGCAATCGATTGCTAAGGAAATCACGGAATTTGCAGTTGTTGATACCCGGAATAAGGACACGATCTAGCATAATGTCCTGTCTGCCCGCATCTTAAGCATGTCAGCGGTGTCATATAATATGGTCCCTGATGGACTTTGCCGCAGGTCTAGCAAACATTAGCAGCTGATCCGGAACTACATCCATTGCTGCTACTTGAAGCACCTGACCCAAGTATGAATGGTTTATGCTGACCTCCATGGCCATGTCTACTGCTATGATGTACTCGCTGCTACTGTCTTTGACTCTGCTGAGCTGGACCTCTCTGCTGACTACTCAATCCAATCTGGAAACTCGAGTACGGAGTAGTCTGAAATCCACCTAACTGAACACCTAGTTGGTAATAATTAGGCATAGCTCCTTGTCTAACTAGCCTTAACTTAATCTCCTTGCCCAACTCTATAACTGACTCCATAGTAAGGCTCGCTGTAGGCATACCAGCAAATACAGAACCCAATTCGATGACATAGGTGGTGACTACGAAATACTGGTCTCGCAACAGGTCTTCTGCATATCTACCAAGCTGGAGGAACTCTTGATTGTACTCCTCAACAGATCGGTCACCGCGAGAAATACTAGTCAATCTGAGATGATAACTCATGTGAAGCGGCTTTGGGCAGAATTTATTGGGTTTCGTGATACAAACGCAACGAAAAAATTAAAAATTTATCACGTTCCCAAACCTGGATCCATGTAATTCGACTACTTGATTAAATATAGGATTTCAAAAATCTCACCAAAATGCAGAAGAGGCAAGATTTTCTAGAAGGATGAGAGGAGGTTCACACCGGTGACACCTTACCTCGAGCTTTTTAGCTTGGTTGTTCAGATCAAGACGTCTCCAAAAGGATGCGTCCTCTATAGGTATCCACACGAACAACCCTTCATAAAACGAATTGGAGTGTGTGTGCTAGCAACCTCCTTGATTGTCTCACAAATCAAGAACAAAAGAAAAACATTGTCTTTGTTTTCTAATAAGAAAGAAAACGAATTTGGAAGCAGGAAAAATAAGTATGTGAAACCCTAGAGAATATAACATATTTATAGACTCCAAATTAGGGTTTCACCTACCAATGACCTTTTGGTCATTTTCCATTTATTATATTCTGATTTTGTTTAAAAAATAAATAAAAAATAATATATTATTTATTTATTTAAAATAACATTTATCTTAAACAAATAAATAAATAAATAAAACACTTTAATTATTTATTTCCACAGAGTTTATTTTGGGCTTATTAAACCCATATGCGTTTTGGGCTTGTTCTAAGTGTGTGACCCTATAGGTTCACATAACATTAGTAGTGGGCCTAAATCTCTATTTAGGCATATAAGTCATAAGTGGCCTCTAGTAAGACATTATGACTACCCAAGTCATGTGAAGTTAATAATCCGACATAACCTAATTACAATGAATTTTATCGTCCCTTTATCACATGATATCTTAATTGAGCATAAGGCATAGAATGTCATCCTTATATAGTTCAATATTATGACTTGATTCCAAGTAAACTGAAAATGATAACTCTTTATCAATTCATTTCAGCATGGCCATTCAATTTTCTTCAGTCTATCTCATCAAGGGGCCCATAGATATCTTTTTCATATTAATGAGGGATAAATTCCTTTTGAATCACTCATATTCCTCACATAACTAATTTTATATCCAATAACATTCCAATTTAATCATCTGATTAAAGATAATGTTAGAATGTGTCAAAACATAAAATAGCTATGTAGAAATCCATGATGATTTCAAGGTCAAAGGACTGAAATAAAATTACTGTGATGAGAAATACTTATGACAATAATCTATATAGTATTCTCATAGTGGGTCAATCCAGTACATGATCTCTCATCATATACCTATGAGTTGACTTAATATCTCATATTCATGATTAGTAAAACATAACCATCAGTCAACATCATACTAGCCTTAATACTTTAATATTTATATAATGAATAAATGGCTAGGGATAATTAGAATAGAACTTTTATTTTAATCTAAGGGTTTTACTATCAAGTCACATACTTGATGGCCTTAGTAAGAATTAACCATTCATATAATTATCATAAAATCAAATGATAATGAAATACCTCTTTATTAATAAAATAAGAAAGTCAATTCATAATCAAATGATTGACCTAGTGCATATCACTAACAATCTCCCACTTGCACTAGGCCCAATCAACATCGTATCGAATACCCATGGACCTAGTATGACTCTCATGTTTAGGCTGTGGAAGAGGCTTAGTCAGTGGATCAGCAACATTATCATTTGTAGGTACTCTGCCTATCTTGACGTCTCCTCTCTCAATGATTTCTTGAATGAGATGATAGCACCGGAGTATGTGTTTGGATCTTTTATGTGATATGGGCTCCTTAGCTTGGGCTATAGCTCCATTATTGTCACAATACAAGTTCACTGGATCTGATATACTAGGAACAACACCTAGTCTAGTTATGAACTTTTTAATCCAAACAGCTTCCTTAGCTGCTTTGGAAGCAGCTATGTACTCAGCTTCTGTTGTAGAATCAACAACAGTGTCTTGCTTGGAACTCCTCCAGCTCACTGCACCTCCATTCAAATAAAACACATATCCTGACTGTGATAAAAAATCATCCTTGTCAGTTTGGAAGCTGGCATCTGTGTAACCATTTACAACTAGCTCATCTTCCTGACCACCATACAGTAAAAATGCATCCTTAGTTCTTCTCAAGTACTTAAGGATATTTTTAATTGTTGTCCAGTGACTTTCACCTGGGTCTGATTGGTATCTGCTCGTTGTGCTTAAGGCATATGAAGCATCAGGTCGAGTACACAACATTGCATACATGATAGATCCAATAGCAGAAGCATAAGGAATCTTACTCATGCGGTCTCGCTCATCTTGTGTCATAGGACACTAAGTCTTGCTAAGACTAATGCCATACAACATTGGTAAGAATCCTCTCTTGGAATCTTGCATATTAAACTTGTTCAATACCTTATCAATATAAGTGCTTTAACTTAGGCCAATAAGCCTTTTACATCTATCTTTATAGATCTTGATGCCTAATATATAAGCAGCTTCACCTAAGTCTTTCATTGAGAAGCAATTCCTTAACCATGATTTAGCATTTTGTAAAATAGGGATATCATTTCCAATGAGTAGTATGTCATCCACATACAACACTAAAAACACAATAGTACTCCCACTAACTTTCTTGTATACACAAGGTTCATCATCATTTTTAATGAAGCCAAATTCTTTGACTGCTTCATCAAAATGAAGATTCCAACTCCGAGATGCTTGCTTCAATCCATAAATGGTTCTTTGAAGCTTGCATACCTTTCCAGAATTCTCAGGACTAACAAAACCCTTTGGCTGTGTCATGTACACATCCTCAAGTAAATTCCCATTAAGAAATGTTATTTTGACATCCATTTGCCATATTTCATAATAATAGTATGCAGCTATGGCAAGGAGAATTTAAATAGATTTTAGCATAGCCACTGGTGAAAAGGTTTCATCATAGTCTATACTATATGGTTATTTGAAACCTTTTGCAACCAGTTTTTCCTTAAAGGTATGCACATTGCCATCCATGTCAATTTTCTTTTTGAAAACCCATTTGCACCCAATAGTTTTTAAACCATCATTTGGGTCAATCAAGGTCCATACTTGATTATCATACATGGATCACATTTCAGATCTCATGGCTTCAAGCCATTTCTCAGAGTCAGGACTATATATGGCCTCTTGATAGGATGTGGGCTCATTTTGATCCACAATTAACACATCATTATCACCGGTTATGAGAAATCCATATCTCATGGGGATTTGACGTGTCCTACCAGACCTCCTTGGGCCTTCTGGTACTTGTGCAGGCTCAAAAACTTCTTATTGATTCAGTTGCGGTTCCATATCAGGTACAACGCTATTTTGTGGGCCTTGAATTTCTTCAAGATGCACTATGCTCCCACTGGTTCCTTTGGAAATAAACTCTTTTTCCAAAAATACACAATTTCGAGACACAAACACTTTGTTCTCAGACGCATTGTAGAAGTAATATCCTTTAGTTTTTTTAGGATATCCCATAAAAAGGCATTTATCAGATTTAGGTGCTAGTTTATCTGAGATTTGACGGTTAACAAAAGCATCACATCCCCAAATCTTTAGAAAAGACAAACTGGGAGTTTTTCTAGTCCATATCTCATATGGTGTCTTTTCAACTGCCTTCGATAGAACTTTATACAAAATGAATGCAGCAGTTTCTAAAGCATATCCCCAAAAAGAGATTGGAAGATCATTTTGACTCATCATAGATCGAACCATATCCAATAGAGTCTGATTTCTTCATTCAGGCACACCATTCCATTGTGGTGTACCTGGAGGAGTCAATTTTGAAACAATCCCACAATCTCTAAGATGATCTATAAATTCTTGGTTTAAATATTCACCACCTCGATTAGATCTTAGTGTTTTAATATTTTTACCAAGTTGATTTTGTACTTCATTCTTGAAAATTTTGAACTTTTCAAAAGATTCAGATTTATATTTCATTAGATAGAGATAACCATATCTACAAAAATCATTCGTGAAAGTTATGAAGTACTGAAAACCTCCTATAGCAGTTAAGCTTAACGGTCCACATACATCAGAATGTATTAGGCCCAATAAGTCATTAGCCCTCTCACTTTGTCCAGTAAAAGGTGTTTTAGTCATTTTTCCAAGAAAACAAGATTCACATGTATCAAATGATTCATAATCAAATGAATTTAAAAGCCCATTTTGGTGTAGCTTTGAATTGCGTTTCTCATTTATATGGCCTAAACGATAATGCCAGAGACAGGTTGAGTTTAAATCATTAGATTTAGACTTTTTTGTATCTATGTTATAGATTGGAATTTCATTAGTGTCTTCAGCACCTAAAATATAAAGTCCATTAGTGCATGGAGCATATCCATAGAAAATGTTATCCTGATAAATACTGCATTTATTATTCTTAATAATAAACTCAAACCCTTTCTTGTCCAAACAAGAAACAGAAATAATATTCCTACGCATAGTAGGTACATAATAACAATTTTCTAAAGATAAAACAAGTCCACTAGGCAAAGGTAACTCATAAGTTCCTACAGTTAAAGCAATAACTCTTGCTCCATTGCCAACTCGTAGGTACACTTCGCCTCTTGCCAATGATCTACTCCTTTTTAGACCCTACACATTTGTACAAATGTGAGATCCTGATCCAGTATCTAATACCTAAGAATCAGAATTAGAAGCAGATAAATTTAATTCTATAACATGAATACCTGAAGAGGTAGTCTCACCACCCTTTTTCTTCTTCAGATCATCCAAATAGAGCTTGCAATTTCTTTTCTAATGGCCTGGCTCATTATAGAAAAAGCAAATTCCTTCCTTTGCTTTGGGTTCAGCTTTGGATTTGGGCTTAGGCTTTGTCTTGGACTTCTGAAAGCCTTTAAGAACCTTGCCCTTGCCCTTTCCAACCCTTTTCATCCCCTTTCCCTTATTGACCATGAGAACATCCTTGGTGTTACTCTTGATGTTCTTTTTAGCAGTTTTCAGCATCCCATGCAATTCTGAAATAGTCTTCTCCATACTATGCATATTGAAATTCATAACGAAGCTATCATAAGCTTCAGGCAAAGATTGGAGAACAATATCCATAGCCAGTTCTTGTTCAATCTTAAGACAAAGCTTGTCCAAGTGATCAAGATGACCCTTTATCTTGAGACCATGAGGACTGACAGAGTCGCCAGTAGTCAGCTTGCAGGAAAGCAATGCCCTGATGGTATTGAACCTTTCAATTCTAGCTTTCTCTTGGAACATTTCCTTGAGATGGCCTATCATAGTATAAGCCTCCATTTCCATCAGCTGCTTTTGTAGCTCAAACTCCATACATCCAAGCATAACACAAGTGACATCAGTAGAATCATTGAGATGCTTGGTATAAGCATCCCTTTGTGCTCTAGGAGCATTGGCAGCTAGTTCCTCAGGGATGGGTTGGTCAAGGATGTATTCCTTTCTCTCATGCCTAAGAACAATTCTTAGGTTTTTGTACCAGTCAAGAAAGTTAGTCCCATTGAGCTTATCCTTCTCAAGGATCAATCGTAGTGACATGGTAGGTGTAGTGTTTGAAGTCATTATCTACAATAAATATATGCAAAGTCGATTCAGTATTTTATTAAATATGTATGAGGCATAATAAAAACTCCCACTAAATTTACTCAAATCAATAACCCTCTAAGTTAATTTTACAAATTTTAGTGGGCCAAGATCTATATTTCACCATACTCTAAGTGAGCTTTGGCTCATCGCCTAAAATATGGTTATTTAGGTAGACAACTCTTATCAATTACATCTCATATAACTCTTGGATGGTATGGGATTTGACATCACATGTCATGGATAAAAATCCCATCTAATGCCCTAGGTCCAAAACCATTTTGATAACCTAGTTAAGTCAAACCATATCAAATGTTTGGATAGCAACATTATCCAACTTGCCTTCCCCAGATAAATTTATACACCCTGCTTTGGTAGGCTTATATATAATAATCTAAGGCTTGACAAGTGTTGAACTTTATGGAAGGCATTATAATGACTTAATATTAAATGAGGGTTCATCTTTATTTAATCGTATTTAGTTATTGTTATGTTGTATTACATGGCATCATATGGCATCACATACATGGCATCACATACATAACAACAAAAATAAATGTGACATAGCATGGCCCAAATCTAAGTTGATCTTCATAAGCCAATATGAAGATCAATGGTCAAACCTAGGTAATATTACAATTACAAATTGAGCCTCTAACTTGGATCTCCATCTTCTACTATGGATCTCCTTCTTTGGTTCCCACCTTGGATCTCCATCTTGGGCCTCCAACTTGAATTACACCATGGGTTTTGATTTACAAAAATTTTTGTAATTTATTCTACACTATTCTAATAAAATAAATACAACAAAACAAAAACGACTCGCAGGCTGTATTTAAAATTACAACCCATAAAAATAAAATCCAATCACATTGGTCTAGGGGCCATGCTATGCACCATGCATAAATCAACAAACATGTATAACATAATAATCTATTTAGTTATTAAATCCAATTATTATGTTAAAAATAAAATAATGTGACAATTCTTTCGGGGTCAAGGGGCAGCACCCCTTGCAGGGTCCTAAGGGCAGCGCCCCTAGTGGGGTTCCAAGGGGCATCGCCCCTTGGCGGGGTCCAAGGGGCAGCGCCCCTGGTGGGGTCCGGGGGTAGAGCCCCAATGGCGGTCCTACTGGCCAGTCAGTGGGTCCGACGGTAAACACTTTACCTTAGCTCTTCGGTGAATTGCCTTTCAAATTTCTGAACATTAATGAATTTTCGTAATCAAATTACTATAAAATCAATTTGTTCAAGAATAGACAAAATTGCTCAATTAAAACAGCCACCTTAAAACCCTAATTTGCGTCAAGGAAACAACTAACCAATTTTCATAATCATATTACTGAATCAGCTGTTGCCTAAAAACATCACTTTCTATAAACATTTTACAGTTTGAAAAATCCATTCAAAATAGATCAAAAATAATAATTTTTTTTAAACATCCGCATCCATTAAGAAAACCCTAATTTTTGTAATCAAAATTATAGCTTGAACGAATCTGTATAAAACATATCCATTATGCATAATCTGTTTAACATTTAAATAGATTGCCCTTAACACATAATCTGCATAATCACAAAATTTCTGTTTCAGATTTAATTAAAAATGATTTTCTTGATTATAATAGAAAACGATTTTCCTAATTAAAATAGGAAACAAGTATATTGTTTCAATTAATCATATTAATCAAAAGATAATACATAATAGATTTAAATCCTTAAGTGATTAGGTTTTCAAAAACAGAATTTTTGTTTCGTTAAATCATATTATTAAAACATTATACTTAATTCATTTTTCATAAAAACATCATACAAAATTCATTTTCATGAAACAACATTCTTAATTCATAAAATCAAAAACTGCTTTTAGTTTAATCATATTAAACCATTACAAACATTAATCAAATTAATGTTTAATTTTGTTTTCAAATAGATTACTAAGAATTGTCACAAAAAAAATCAAAACCCCTTTTGATAATTTTGAAAACCCTTTTCAAAATGAACCATAAACCCTAACATATATCACATATACACATAATTAATTAACCGAATTACAAGTGGCTCTGATACCACTGTTGGGTTTCATGATACAAATGCAGTGGAAAAATTAAAAATTTATCACTTTCCCAAACCTGGATCCATGTAATTCGACTACTTGATTAAATCTAGGATTTCAAAAATCTCACCAAAATGTAGAAGAGGCAAGATTTTCTGGAAGGATGAGAGGAGGTTCACACCGGTGACACCTTACCTCGAGCTTTTTAGCTTGGTTGTTCGGATCAAGACGTCTCCAAAAGGATGTGTCCTCTATAGGTATCCACACGAACAGTCCTTGACAAAACGAATTGGAGTGTGTGTGCTAGCAACCTCCTTGATTGTCTCACAAATTAAGAATGAAAGAAAAACATTGTCTTTGTTTTCTAATAAGAAAGAAAACAAATTTGGAAGCAGGAAAAACAAGTATGTGAAACCCTAGAGAATATAACATATTTATAGACTCCAAATTAGGGTTTCACCTACCAATGACCTTTTGGTAATTTTCCATTTATTATATTATGATTTTTTTTAAAAAATAAATAAATAATAATATCTTATTTATTTATTTAAAATAACATTTATCTTAAATAAATAAACAAACAAATAAATAAATAAAACACTTTAATTATTTATTTCCACAGAGTTTATTTTAGGCTTATTAAACCCATATTCATTTTGGGCTTGTTCTAAGTGTGTGACCCTATAGGTTCACATAACATTGGTAGTGGGCCTAAATCTCTATTTAGGCCTACAAGTCATAAGTGGCCTCTAGCAAGACATTATGACTACCCAAGTCATGTGAAGTCAATAATCCGACATAACCTAATTACAATGAATTTTATCGTCCCTTTATCACATGATATCTTAATTGAACATAAGGCATAGAATGTCATCCTTTTATAGTTCAATATTATGACTTGATTCTAAGTAGACTGAAAATGATAACTCTTTATCAATTCATTTCAGCATGGCCATGCAATTTTCTTCAGTCTATCTCATCAAGGGGCCCATAGATATCTTTCTCATATTAATGAGGGATAAATTCCTTCTGAATCACTCACATTCCTCACATAACTAATTTTATATCCAACAACATTCCAATTTAATCGTCCGGTTAAAGACAATGTTAGAATGTGTCAAAACATAAAATAGCTATGTAGAAATCCATGATGATTTCAAGGTCAAAGGACTGAAATAAAATTACTGTGATGAGAAATACTTATGACAATAATCTATGTAGTATTCTCATAGTGGGTCAATCTAGTACATGATCTCTCATCATGTACCTATGAGTTGACTTAATATCTCATATTCATGATTAGTAAAACATAACCATCAGTCAACATCATACTAGCCTTAATACTTTAATATTTATATAATGAATAAATAGCTAGGGATAATTAGAATAGAACTCTTATTTTAATCTAAGGGTTTTACTATCAAGTCACATACCTGATGGCCTTAGTAAGAATTAACCATTCATATAATTATTATAAAATCAAATAATAATGAAATACCTCTTTATTAATAAAATAAGAAAGTCAATGCATAATTAAATGATTGACCTAGTGCATATCACTAACAGAATCTCCTCATAAATCACTCTCTGAACTGAGACCAGGTCATCGTCAACATGTAAGGCTAGATCATCTGAATGAACCAGTCCAGGGTTGGTCCCTCAACATAAAGCTTAACGATCATGATCCGCTGGTACTCAGTGTGTGTAGTCCGAGTCCTAGTCTCAATCACGTGTAGAAAATCCAATGGATTAGATGTCCAATCAAAAGCGATCCTGCCAACTCGGGCATAGAACAAAGCTGCCTCAAGGTCAGACATACCCTGCTGATAGGTAGGTTGAACAGGCGAAACAACTGGAGGTACAGGAACATCCTCGTACTCAGGCTCTACAGGCTCCTCATCCTGTATCTCTCTCTGCCTACGGTGACCTGCCGATCCTCGAGGTTTACCTCTACCATTACCTCTGCACCTAATTGGCAGCTCAGGAGGTAAAACCTCATCCTAGAAGGACTCGTCATCCTCGGCCTCAATGACTGGTGGAGCGACACGCGCTTGCCTCCTCATTCTGAAAATACAAATAAAAGGATTCAAACAAAATAGACAACAGAGGAATACGCAGAAGACTAAATCAAGGAATATGTATCAAGACATACTTGAACCTAATTCACTATAGTAGTTTCAAAAGAAAACATAACACTGAAAACTAGGGCCACAACTCACTTAACTAAGGCCCTAACACAAAACTCCGCTCTAATACCAACTTTGTCACGACCCAAAATAGGGGCATGACCGGCGCCAGGGAACGAGAATTCTTTCGAATCTGGAACTCGTAGCAAGCCTTAAAAATAAAATAAAAGTATGCAGTAATAATAAAAATAAATAAAATATCTCGCATTAGAAATATATCTCATAAATATAATAAAATAATAATCCATAAACATATTTAAGTAAACAAACTCATCTCATATATAGATAATCTTTAATACAAATCTCAGTTCAAATCTTTAAAATACAAATCTATAAAAACATAATATATAAATCCCATAACTTGACTATAACTACTACAGTGTATAGAATATAAAATAAAATCAAGTGAGCAGATTACATAGTAAAGCCAGGGCAGAAGAAATCCAGTGTAAAGGTCTGCTACTGAGGTCTGAAGACGAAGACTCTCTTGGAAAATAGTCAACGGAGGGGAGTCAGACCTCATTGAGTGAATTGTTATAATATATATACATGCATAGCTAAATGACAATGCACACATTCAATAATATATATAGTAAATATATATACAGGAAAAATCACATAGAAGTGGCAAAATCATTTTATATAAATACTAAAAATAATATTTGATTATGAAGGATCAAATAGAACCCTAGATGATCACAATTTTAAATAGTGTTAGACAACACTCTAGCCATACATGTTCACTTATTCCAAATAAATTCACTTGTTCCATTTATACAGTAGACTGGCCCCGAGACACTAAGTTAACTGAGCTCCAGCAGTCTGACTGTCAGTGTGATTGGCCCCGAGACACTTGGTCAACTGAGCTCCAGCAATCACACTCTCAAATCACATCTCACATCAAATAAATCAATCCGATCAATATCCACAATAGGTTAGCAATTTAACCTACAATCTATCGTCGTACCGATACGTACTCAGTCCTAGTGCTGCCCACTAGGTAGCACGTTCTATTGATATCCTTCATTTTAAAATAAATCCATACATTCATGAAATAAATGATGCATGAATTTAATTAAAATGGCAACTTAAACTATATATATACTAGAAATATACCAAAAATAAACCAAGTATATTTCGAGTATATATACGTCAATAAATTCAATTTAATTATAAAATAAACTATAAATATACATAAAAACATTTTAAGAATAATTCATTAATAAAACATGCATTTAATTTAAAATATACCCAAAATATACTAAAAATAAACCTAAGCAATTATTAAACCATTTATGCATATTTTATAAAATTAGAACATACATTTCTAAAAACATGCATCCTAAAACACATATATATAAAATAAAAACTCACAGTTATTGCGCTCCTCAAGACGGGTTCGATGGGCCTGGTCCACTAGGCCTTGGTCTCGACGTAACTAAACAAACAAACGACAATACAGAATTAGAATAAGTCTATCAAAATTCTAGAGACTCGATCTAGAAATACCGAACACATAATCAAAATAGAAATTCGACCGGATATCACGTTTTACGAGAATTCTACCAAAAATTCCGCAGAACCTCCCCTATAAAATGGACATCTCTCTACTCAGAAAGTAGAGCCGATCCTGCAAGAAAACACACTTCAAAAATACACAATCACACAACCCCTCGGTCGGACTCCCAAACTACAATTCCACCGATCGAGGTTCACAATTCACAAGATAAACACAGAATACATTAAAATGCCAAAAATACTAAAAATACCCTTTAATACTCAAAATATAGCAAATTAGAGATTGAAACACTAAAAATAATTATTTTACCGATAAATACATAAAAACCATAATTTTGATAAAATATTATTAAAAATCCATAATTCTTGATAAATTCATAAATATTAACCGAATTCATTTTATAATTCCAAATTACATAATTAACCCTAAAACATATTATAAATCGATAAAAACTCATTTATTTATAAAATTAGTATATTATATATAATTTGAAAATAATTTACGAACAATAGTTTTAATTAGTTAAAAATACTAAATAATTTGTAGAAATAATTTTTATACCTCAAATAACTATTAAAACCAATTTAATTATATTTTTAGCTAATTTAGTGTTAAATTACCAAAATACCCTTACTATATATAAATTCACTATAATTATTCAAAAATTCACTAAAAATAGTATAATTATTCAAAAATTAATTTCTCAACATATAATTCAATAAAATCAATAATTATACTCAATTAACCAATTAATTTCAATAAAATACATAATTGCCCTAATTTTCTAAAAATCACATAAACTAAAATTCATAATAATTATACAAAAATTACAAATAAATATCTAAAATTCATTTTAACACCTATAAACACCATAAATTAAAATTTAATAATTTAATTAATTAATTTACGAAAATTAGAAAATATTAATAAAATAATAAAAAATTCACAAAAATCAAAATAATTCCCAAAAATTCTAAAAAAATTACCACATGTAGATTGAGCTACTAGAATCAATCTTTTTTAAGGAAGTTATCTTGAATCATTAAAATCGAAGCTCAAAAAAATCAAGAACACACATAGGCCGAAATTGAAAATTGGAAACCTAGGGAAATCTAGATCAAATCAAGTGAAACTAAGCTTGGAAATGCACTCACCGGAGCTCAAGGAAGAGATAGAGATTGGTGGCACTCCAAACGGTGTCCGAAAACGTGGTGATCGGAGCTAGCTACAAGTTTCGATTTCTTAAAAGAAAACCGATCAAAGCTCGCCAAAAATGGGAGGAAAGGGCGGCAAAATGGGTTGGAGATGGAGGAGGACGATTGAGAGGCACTCCGCCTGTGATGGTGAAGCTTGGCAGTGGCGGTAATGGCAGGGACGGCGTTGGGTTGTGAGCGAGAGAAGTCGATGGCAGTTTTGGTAAATTTGACAAACGTTCATTTGTTTATTATTATTATTATTATTATTATTATTATTATTATTATTATTATTATTATTATTATTATTATTATATTTAATTATTTATTTACAATATATCACAAATTAAATGAAATTATTTACTAGCTAATATATATATATATATATATATATATATATATAACTTAAATTTATATTATAATAATATATGAATATTATATTCAAATTAATATGCACCACACACATAATTAATAATATCTATATACATATAGATATATATACACATTAATTATTAAAACTATATAATATAATATACATTTAATTAAAAATAAACCCTAATTAATTAAATTTGCATATATGCATGCATATGTATATATTTTAATACGACACTTAAAATCGTGCATGGACTCATGCAAATTCACAAAGCCGTCCAAAATAATTAATATTTATTTATTTAAGTTTTAATTTTTCCGAAAATAAAACTCTCGAAAAAATTTTACGTAAGAAACTTAAAATAATTAAAAATGACTTTAATAATTAATAAACTAATTAAATAATCAAATATATATATATATATATAAATTATTAACACTACATATCCCAATGTAGTTTAAAATTATTTAAAAACTCGAGATATTACACACACATAAAATATCATTTAAAAATAACAATAATAAAAATCATAATTATTAAATAATTAATAATACAAATAATTTATATTTAATAAAATAATAAAAATGCCATAGAAATAATAATGCACATAAAGTAGTGTTATTAAAATGATAATAATAAAAATAATAACCATTGTAATGATAACACAACACAATTGCTATTAAATAAATAATATTTATGAAATAATTTAATTATGCAATAATATAAATCAGTAAAAATAAAATAATAATGATGTTCTCAAAATATTAATAATACTTGAAGCACGTAAATTAATAAAAGAATGTTAGTACTTAAAAAGAATATTAAAATAACCATGCACTAAGTTAACGTTATTAAAATAATAGTATTCAAAAATAATAATCATACCTAATGGAATTTAGACGTCCAAAATAATAAATTCCAAATTACTATATTTACGTAGAAAATTCAATTAAACATAAAATAATGATAATAAATCATAAAATAATTAAATAATTAAATATAATTTTTAAATTTTATTAGCACTGCATATCTCATTATTTAATAAAATAATTTAAAAATCAGGGTTATTACACGTCGCCTCAGCACCAAAAGGCGATCGCCTTTTCATCAAAAAGCCATGAGGCGATTGCCTCTTCAGTAATATCAGTTATTAAGCTTCATCGAGTTGTGCAATCTCAGCAAGTGTAAATCAGAGTGTAATGGGGCAGACGCACACATATGTAATCATTGAAATCAATTTGCATGTAAAAGAATAAATTTAAATGAGATAGAAGTCAAATTCTATAAATAATTCATCCAAAAAAAAGAATAGTAAAGTGTATGTGTTCATTGTCCAAACTAAGTGAATTGGTCAAAAGGGGGAAACAACAATTTATAGGCCCTGGTACATCAAGCATCCGATCCAGCGCCCTCAAGGTCATCCCCTCCTCTAATGCCACTGCCACTGCCACTCCTGTCCTCATCCTCGTCGTCCTCATCGATCTAGAACACATCAATCTGGCATTCAAGAGTGGCGATCCTCACCCTATTAGACTCATCATGGTCCTGCTCAAACAAATCATAGGTTAGTGAATCATGCAAGCATGTATACATATAGGGAATAGAAAGATTCTTACCCTCCACTGTTGGGTGACCTCCAGCATATAGTCTTTCTAAGCTTTTATCATGTGATACATGTATAAGCCTTGCTTTAGAGAAATCTGCATTATTAAATGAATGTTAAAACTAACATATGGTTTAAGAATAATAGTGAAAGCAGGTCAGGATTGAACTTGCATGAGTGGCACCACCAAGAGTGCATGCAAGTGTCAGATCCTCATCCAGAGTCAAAATCTGACGAGACAACTCTCCAGGAGGGACCCAACATCGAGCTAAAGGGTCAAGGACATGAATGAAGAGAGTGAACTGAGAATTGGGGGCAATAGGTGGCCTGGCATGCTCCACAGTCGTCAAAGTCTCCTCCCTGCCTTGATCCAAACGATGCCTTAAGGGCTCTCTCTCTTGCACTCAAGATCTAGCCTGAGGCATAGGCCTAGCGAGTGCAACCTAAAGGTAAGAAAAAAAAAGCATGTAAGAATATAGTTAGTTCCTAAAGTACGAAAAAGGTGATAGAGATATGCCTGGGAGTAGCAACATGGAAGGGGACCGTCAATAGAAGGTGAGCTCAAACGAACTCCATTTATTGGCTCTTCACGCGGACTATAAGATCCATAGCCAGTAAGCTTGCGATAGCCTGAGCGAGGTCCTCATCCTCCAGCTCATGCACCCAAAGCATACTATGAGGTGGAGACCTGGGAACCCATCTCGCTTTAGCACCTCCCCTCCAGTTTATGACCCATTCGCCAAAATAACAGGCATGATATCTAGGACCACAAAGGAGTACCCTATTCCGAACTAGGGGCCTAAAATGAGTCATCTCGATATTCCAGCTATCCTCAGGCCCCCACAAGTCATTCCAGATTTGTGAAAGGTAGAAACATCAGTAGGTAAGTAGATTAAATTTGTATAAATTGCTAATGGAAGAGGTTATGTTTTGTAGGTACCACATCCTGCGTCAGGGAGTTCAGGTGCTGCTTATGGATATGCACCCGGGCAAGATGCCTCTTCAGGACATGGATGGCACCCCATCAGCTGATAATTGGAAGGTGATCCCCCACTCGCTGCACACTTACGAGCAGCTCTAGCTTTAAAGCCCAGACTTATCAAGAAATTTGATAAGTCGGTATAAATAAGTGGAGACTGGAACAAGTTAAGAGAGGGGAGGGTCATGACTTACTAGGATGGCATGCCAAAAATCATAAAATCTCTTGGCCCCTCAGACTACCTCGTCCATGCTCTGATACAGATACGTGAGAGCATAGCTACCCTAGTCAAATGTGGATACATGATCAAGATCTTAGAGAGCTGGTAGGAACATCAGATCAATCGAGCTGGCAATATCGGCAAAGAAGGTGGTGCCAAGCAAGTAGAGTGGGAAAACCCTCACCACCTGATTAACCTTGCGAGGAGTGACCATAGTCGCAGCTCGCTCCTGAGTATAGAAGCTCCTAATCGAGTTAAGCTTGAGGGTATGAGTCCCCTTCATATCGAAAATCATGCCCAAAAGCCTCTTGATGTATACGGCCTTGTCCAGAGATAGCTAGTGTAAGCTCGCATCGAGGGGAACGGGGTCTCTAGCATAAGCGATCCTTGTAATAGCAACAAATGACATTGGATCTAGAGTGAGCTCACCAAATGGGAGGTGGAAGGTGTGGGTCGTGTCAAACCACCTCTCCATCAGTGTGTGTAGTGGCTGGTAGTCTATACGTCCCTGCTCAGAAGGAAGTGAGAATACAAAGTCCTCAAATCCAATCTCCTAAATCCAATCCCTCTGATCGTTAGTCAGCTCGCTATAAAGAACTCGAGCCCTATGGAAATTCCTAGCACCTTTAAATGTCTGTGCATTGTACTGTAAGAGGAAAAAAATAGGGAAGTTAAATTTATGCATTTCATTGTCGTAAAAAAATTCAGAATGAATGAGCATATAACTAACGTGGATCGCCTTGCTGATGAAGTGTGTCGCCTCATTAATGAAGCTATCACCTCATCACAAGGGCGATCACCTCGTCGAAAAGGCAATAGCCTTTGAATCTACAATAAAGGCCATTGCCTTTTTAGAAGAGGCGGATCACCTCACTGAAAAAGTGATTACCCTTGCAGAATGCAGACAACAATGATTTTTTATTTTTTTTACATTAAAATGGAAAAATTCATATTTTTTTAATCTAATCATACTCTATAACGATAAATATACAAGAATAATCACTAACTAGATGTAATTTGCAAGAAAAAAATTTGGGTACTAACCTCTCCGGATGTAAAAAATAGATCTGGGACCCTAGATCCACCAAGAGAGGAATTGAGCCTCCCCGTGTTAATCCAAGGCTCTAAGAAGCGCTAGCGGAGGGTGGGATGTGATTCCACTCAGGTACAGGAGGTGTCCTCTCATTTTCCATTGTTTAGAAAAGGGAGAGAAGTACAGAAAGTATAAAGGAGAAAGAGAGAAGAGAAGAGACAATAAAAGAAAAGGGGAAAATGACAAAAAGTGGAAAAGTGAAGAAAGGAAGAAAAGTTATCTTTTATAGTAGGTGAAAGTTTAGGGTTTTGAAAAAAAAAGTCACTATTTATGTGCGTTGGGAAATTGAAGTTCAGGAATGAAAGTTGTCTAAGCGAAGTTTTAGAAAGAACCAGGCCAAGAAAACCTGGGATTCGCACTTTTTAGTTCAACAAAGATTGGGCCAAGGAAACCTGAACTTCACATTTTTAATTGAATTATGTGTGGGCTAAGAAAACCCAAGTGTTACGCTGTGACAAGACAAGGCTGTTTAGGTTTGAATCCCTGAAGCTCAAAGATAGAGGGTTGTTCAGGTTTGAATCCTCGAAGCTCAAAGATAGGGCTATTCAGGTTTGAATCCCTGAAGCTTAAAGATAGATGACTATTCGGGTAGTATCCCCGAAGTTGAAAGTAAAGGACAACCGGACTAGGAAAACTTGAAAATCTGTATCCCTAGAGAAGTGATAATTGGACCAGGAAAATTCGAGAATCATATCTCTAATGGTAATCGAGCTAGGAAAACTCAAGAACCGAAGTCATTACAGCAATGATCAGACTAGGAAAATATGAGAATCACATCCCCAATGGTAATCGAGTTAGGAAAACTTAAGAACTGAAGTCAATACAACGATGATCGGACTAAGAAAACTTGAGAATCAAGTTTAAATTATAGTGATGAACGAGCTAGGAAAACTTGAAAATCACACCCCTAGTGGGTTGATTAGGTGATAATTGGATTAGGAAAATCCAAGGATCATGTCCTTAGTGGAACTGTAATTAGGTCAAGAAAACCCGAGGTTAATCATCTTCGAATAACTTATCAAATATTAATGAGTGGCTGATCGGGCCAGGAAAACCCAAGGATCACGCTCATGTTTCAAAATTGAAGAATTCATTTCTCGAGTAAAACTCGAGAGCCAGGTATGTTACTAATCTTATTTATTTTTTTGTTGTTGTGCATGTGATTTTTTGAAAAATGGTTATTGCATGCATTTGATTTTTTAAAAAATTAGGGGGCAAATTGTAGACACTCGATTCGGTCGGCCCGTGTTAGGGGATGAATTAGGGATGCTCAATTTGATTGGCTCGTTGTTAAGCCCAATGATGAGAATGTGAAACTTGGACACAAGAACAAAACCTAAATCTCTAATTGGAAATGGACTTGAAAGCCTAAAAGCCTCAAAAGCCTAAGATCTAACCCAATTGTCCAAAAATAACCCAAGCCCACTTGACCCAGCACAGGCCCAAGCCAAAGGAGCATCGCCTTAGTGCAATAAGGCAATCGCTTCTTTGGCAGCTGCTTCAGACACGATCGCCTCATTGTAGAGGCGTCGCCTCTATGGCAGACCACTTGCAGCTGCAGCCATTGTGGCCAAGTGGTGTGGGCCCCATACCCCCAAGCCTGATTTTGCGTGAGGAAGAGATTTTTAAAGGGAAGAGAAAGTCAATAGGGGTTCATGATGGGCTAAAGAGCCTACAGGCATAGGCAAGGTAGGGAATAAAAAGAAAAAAAGGAGAGAGAAAAAAGGGGAAAAAAAGAAAAGACCATTGCAAAACAAGAAGAAAGAATGAGAGGAAGCTCTGAAAAACACAGAGGGATGTTCTTGAAAAGGGAAAGGAGAAAACCAAGCTCAAAAAAGGTCAATTTCCTTTGAGAAGAAGGAGGTAAAGAACTTGATTTAAAGTGAAGCTCAAATCCTAGTGAAAATCAACACCCAAAAGCACATCCCTGAGGGTTAATCATTTTGACAAAGCTTACATTCAAGTAAAACATCTTCATCTTCTTGTCATTTAGATACTTACTTTGCATGTGATTTAGTTTATTGGTTTGTTTTAGGTATATTTTAGGTTTGTTGCACTCATTATATTATTTAATGGGTTTGATCTATTAAGTTTGTATGTAGCTTTAATTTAGTATGCTTTTTGGATATTTATGTATACATTTTCTTACTTAAGATAGAACTTTAATCATTTTGAAAGACGAGAAGAGCTTGTTGATCGAGTGACGCCTCTTCATAGAGGCATCGCCCCCTATCAATGAGACGATCGCCTCTTCATAAAGGCGATCTCCACATTGACAGGCCTCCAGGCAACCTGGCCCTTCCTTTTATTATAATCCTGCATGATTTTGCCATGTCATTTGTGTTGAGAAGCCTGTTGATAAGGCGACACCTCTTCATAAAGGTGGTGCCTCCTGCCAATGAGGCAATCACCCCATCACAGAGGTGATTGCCACATTAACAGGTCTTTAGACAATTCGGCCATTTTTCCTTCATGAAAATTTGCATGACTCTCATCTTTTATGCCCTTTTTTACTTGTAACCACCATGTTGCATGATGTAGTATGCATGATAATATTTTGATCATTTTAGGTCTTTTACTTACTTTGCATTGAGAAATCTCTTGAGAATGTTATTTGTAAAATATTGTTATGTATAATGTTGTGTTTTGCAAGAGGAAACTAACCATATGTTATTGCAGGAATTACTTGATAATCCACATCATATGTTATTGTAGGAATTACTTGATAATCCACATCATTGAGTAGTCACTGTCATTAGCTAATTCCTTAAACTATTGCATTTGTGTAAATAATTTATCACTAGTTTACTTTTGATATATGTATGGTTTATTTTCTGTATATTATTCTTTTATTTGACATAAAAGTGTTGTAATCCTTAATCCCTTTCCCCTTTTCTAATTTGAGTGAATGGTTGTAAATATTGATTATTTATCTTGCTTATGATAAATGGCGGGACTGAATGCATGAAAAGAATTAATATGCAAACTTGGACTTAATTATAAAATTTGACAATTATCCGAAGACAATTACAATATGTGTGGTAATAAAGAAATAATTGAATAATTAAAAGTAATAATACATAAAATACAAACAGAGGCCAATTGTAAGGTTGGGTGAGTATTCAAACAATCATACCCAGTTTCCGAACTCGTTCTCTGATTACGGCTTTTGGAAACCTCCGTGAAATCCAGTTGCTGTACAGTATACCTCAATTTTTATCCAGGTGGCGACTCCATTTTCGAATAGGTCAAAGACCTATATCATATTTTCAAGTGGGCCTTGAGCTCACACAATATCATAGTCGTCAAATAATTGAGCGTATGCTAAATCTCACCGCCTACAAATACGTTTTGATTGTCCAAAAGTTTCAACTGCATTTCAGACTTAGTATCGTTGGCAGTTTGATGGTGGATGGATCAGGTTAAAGAAAAGATGAATACGAACAAAACAGTCGAATGAATATTGCTCCATTTCCACGGACTCGAAATCTTAGACTATAATTTAGCTTGGTCATCTACTTTTATATTGCAGTGTTATGGCTAATCTGACAATCAGCAGCCCACTTTCTTTATTTGTATAGACACAAGACTTCCCAAGCTAAATTGGATTGCTCTTGAAACCAAATCCATAAGATAATTTGGTCAGCTAATATTGTATGGCAGTCTTAAAAAAATTTAACAAGGCAAATTGGCACGGGTTTCGACTAAATTCTGGAGATGTGTCATATCAGGAATTGTCTTAAGCAACAAACCAGAACTTCAATTTTGAAACGGCACTGGCAATTAGCAGCCCCCTTTTTGGAATTTTACATAAGAATTCATTAGCCAATTAACAGTAAGAAAGAGTTGACAGATTGGGATTTTCTTGAAAAGACCAAATTCTTTAGAATGTGCACGCACCATCCAGTAACAGCATCAAAACGCATGCCTATACTTGACTAGTCAAATGTTGTTTAGCCATTATTTTCTTGCTTAGCGTGGAATCTAGTGTGACAAGATTTAAATAATTATTTTCTTCCTGAAAAAACATTTCCGTTTCGTATCAGAATTGTAGTTCTGGTTTTTACAATAGATGACTTTTGTTTAGACATAAGTTGGCATTGCCAAGCTAGTTAAAATGTAATCAATGAACCGATGCAAGATGTATAATGAATGTGTGACCAAACCAAACTTTTTAACTCGAGAACATTAAAACATGGGGCTATCTTCATCCTACATCTTAATGATCTTCCTTTTTCTGTCAAATTATGCTCCATCGTACTGCCAACAAAAATACCTTAACATTTCTCAGATGAATTGTGACCCTTCCGGATCAAAAGGGTACAGTTGCAATGGTCATCCAATGCCTTGTCTATCCTTTGTAACCTTTCAATCCCGTCCGCCCTATGATTCCCCTGTCAGCATTGCTCATCTTTTAGGTTCTGAAGCAGCAAGTATAGCCTCGGTCAACAATATATCAATAGAAGATGAAATTCCATCCGGGAGATTGATCATAGTTCCCGTGTCTTGCTCATGTACTGGTAGCATCTACCAACATGACACTCCTTACACAATTAAAAAGAATGATACGTATTTTAAAATAGCCAATGACATTTACCAGGGCCTGACCACCTGCCAAGCCCTTCTTGGTCAAAATTATTATGATGCCTTGAGTCTAGAGATAGGAGGGGAGCTGACGGTTCCAATAAGATGTGCATGTCCAAGTCAAAACCAAACAGCAAATGGGGTGATTTCCTTGCTGATGTATATGGTGGCAAAGGGAGATTCATTTACATCTATTGGAAATGTTTTCAGAGTCGATGAAGCTAGCATATTAGAGGCTAATATGCTGTCACAGGGCAGCCGTATCTATCCTTTCACGCCTATTTTGGTTCCACTTGGAAAAGAGAGTTGTAGAGCACATCCTGAAAACTTCTTTTGCCACTGTCCGAATGGTTTTCTTGCAGATGCAGAGGTAGAAGGTCTCAGTTGCAGGCCAGATAGCAAAAAGTTTCCCATCAAACTAGTTGCACTGATAGGTTGATCATCTTCCTGACTTTCTTACACAGTTGTATTCATATTTTCTATCTAAGTTTCAATTTTACTAGATTGAGTACTAATCAAATCATCCATGAATTTACTTCAGGTGTTGGAACTGGTGTCGGGCTGTTATGGGTATTCTATTTTGTCATTAAGTCGTACAAGTTTGTTAGGAAAAGAAGATACAGGATTCAGAAACAGAAGTTGTTTGAGCAAAATGGTGGCCTCTTGCTTCAACAACGACTCTCATCTTGTGGAGGACAAAAGACGAAGCTATTTACTGCAGAGGAACTTCAAAAAGCAACTGACAACTACAACCAGAGTAGATTTCTTGGTCAGGGAGGCTACGGCACTGTTTACAAAGGGATGCTACCAGATGGTAGTATAGTTGCTGTTAAGAAATCAAGAACCATCAATAGCAACCAAATCGAACAATTTATAAATGAAGTTGCCATTCTTTCCCAGATTAATCATAGAAACATTGTGAGGCTTCTTGGTTGTTGCTTGGAAACCGATTATCCATTACTGGTTTATGAGTTCATTTCTAATGGAACACTTTCTGATCATATTCATGAGAAAGACCAAGAATCTTCGCTTTCATGGGAGCATCGATTCAGAATTGCATGTGAAGTAGCTGGGGCTATAGCATATATGCATTCTGCAGCTTCATTTCCAATCTTCCATCGTGATATCAAATCCTCAAACATACTGCTAGACGATCAGTATAGCGCAAAAGTATCAGATTTTGGTACTTCAAGATCAATCCCATACGACAGAACTCATCTAACCACTGCAGTACAAGGAACACTTGGATACTTGGATCCTGAATACTTCTACACAAGCCAATTCACAGAGAAAAGCGATGCGTACAGTTTTGGGGTTGTTCTAGTTGAGCTTCTAACAGGTGAAAAGCCCATCTCCTTTAAGAGAAATGAAAATGAGAGAAACCTCGTTGCACGTTTCATTTCATCAACAATGGAGGGTAGCTTGCTTCAAGTTCTAGATGATCGCGTAGCTAGAGAAGCAAGGAAAGAAGATGCTGATTCCGTTGCAAACCTTGCAATGAGGTGCCTGAGATTGAGTGGGAAAAAGAGGCCTACAATGAGAGAAGTAGCAATGGATCTTGATGGATTAAGGAGGTCTCAGAGATGCTTGGAGATTAGCCAAGAGCCTACTTCAATGCTGAGAGATGAAGCATTATTTGCACACGAAGTTTGGGAGCCAAGTCAAGAATCAATAGATGAGAATATTGCCATTTCAAAGGATATGGAGTCTACATCAGTCTAATATCTCATCATCTTCTTGCATATAATACATAGAAATATAGTGCATATGATTGTTGATGAGAATAAAGGAATGAGATAAAGGAAAATGGGGAGTCTTATTTATAAGTATGGCTTATGGTGTTTGTGGAACCTAAGAAGTTGAGTTTCTGGTTCGGAGAAGGTTAGGAGGAGAAGCAGATAGGAGAAAGAAAGTTGGTTCCTTTTATACCGGGGTAGGACGAATTGGTCAAGGTCCTCGAAAGCATAGGCACGGTTGGTACAGGTGAGGGCACACTTCTTGAGGGCGTGCTTTCTGAGGCGAGCAGCTCTATCAACTTGAATTGGGATTACTGGAGGAGGAATTAAATGCATATCAGAGTTGTACAAGTCAACTGGTCTCTGGGGACTGACGAACTTATACTGTCCGAGTTGGCACGTCAACTTAGTAAAAGAAAGAGCCACGTAGGTCTAGAGGCAAAGGCCTTTACACGTGTCCATATGTGATTGGTAGAAATTTTCATCTATCATCAATATATAATACTATTTTAATATGTTTTGTCTCAAAAAATTAATAATAATATATTCTGTATTGTAGAATTAAGATTGAATTGTTTAGTTTATTATAAAACTAAATTTAAATTTAGTAATATTTAATTAGAAGAAAAATATTTTATAGTAGAATGATTTTAAGAGAATTTAAAAAGAGTTTGGAGAGAATTTGAAAAACTATAATTTTGAAAGAATTTAAAAATTAATATATATTTTTTTAACTTTTCTCATTAATGAATTTCAATATCTTTATATAAAGATTTTCTTTTCACTATTTGAGAACTATTTTCTTACAAGCAATATATTGTTCATTTACATTCATAATACTCCCCCTTGAATAACATTATTTTGCAACTGCCTGCTAAATAAAACCTAGTGAGAAAAACTTTAGCTTAAGGAAAAAGAGTACAGTGCATGATTTTCTCCCCTCAAGTTAATATGTATAATCTTCCTTCATATAGTATACAAATGTCGCATTTCAATATTGTGAACATGTTTTCTAAAGATTGTAGTTGGAAGCGTCTTTGTGAAAAGATCAACTGAATTCTTGCTAGACTGAATATACTTGATATCTATATGATTGTCTTTTATTAGCTCATGAGTGTATGAAAATAATCTTAGAGGTATATGTTTGGTTCTATCACTTTTGATATATCCTTCCCTTAACTGTGCAATGCATGCTGCATTATCTTCATACAAAATTGTTAGACTTTATTGACTAGAAAACCATAAGATTCTTCAATATGATGTGTCATTGATCTAATCCACACACGCTCTCTACTTGCTTCATATAGTGCAATAATCTCATAATAATTTGAAGAAGTAGAGACAAGCGTTTGTTTTTGGGAACGCCAAGAAATTGTAGTTCCATTATTTATGAACACATAGCCTGTTTGAGATTTCACTTTATGAGGATCAGATAAATGCCCTGCATCTGCATAACCAATCAATTCTTGTTTTGAATTTTTAGAATAAAATAAACCCAAATCAACATATCCTCGAAGGTATCGAAGTATATGTTTGATCCCTTTCTAATGCCTTTTTGTTAGAGCTGAACTGAACCTTGCTAATAAATTGACTACAAAAAAAATGTCAGGTCTAGTGCAATTAGCAAGATACATTAGAGCTCTAATGGCACTGAGATATGGAAATTCAGAAGTAAGAATTTCTTCATTTTCTTTATAGGGTTGAAATGGATCAGTTTCAATATTGAGTGATCTAATGACCATTGGAGTACTTAAAGGATTTGCTTTATCCATATTAAAGCGTTTCAAGATCTTTTCTGTGTAATTTGATTGATGCACGAATATCCCATTGTGCATTTGCTCAATTTGTAAACCAAGGCAATACTTAGTTTTTCCAAGATTTTTCATTTCAAATTCTTCCTTTAAGTATACTGTTGCTTCATGGATCTCATTTTCTATTCCAATGATATTTAAATCATCAACATATACAACTATAATCACAAATTCGGATATTGTTTTCTTAATAAAAATGCATGGGCAGATAATATTACTCACATATCTTTTATTAATCAAATAATGGCTTAAACAATTATACCACATGCGTCCAGACTATTGTAACCCATATAAAGATCTCTAGAGCTTGATCGAATACATTTCTTTGGGTTTTGTACTTTATGCTTCAGGCATTTTAAATCCTTCAGGGATTTTCATATAAATGTTATTATCAAATGATCCGTACAAATAAGCAATTACAACATCCATAAGATGCATTTCTAATTTCTTAGAAACTACTAGGCTAATCAGATATCTGAACGTAATTGCATCCATTACAAGAGAATACATTTCATCATAATCAATTCCCGGCCTTTGTGAAAAACCTTAAGCTACAAGTCTAGCTTTGTACTTTATTATTTCATTTTTCTCATTTCTCTTTCATACAAAGACCCACTTGTATCCTACAGGTTTCATAGTTTTAGGCATAGGAATAATTGGCCCAAAAACATTTCATTTGTTTAGTGAGTCTAATTCAGCTTGTATATCATCTTTCCATTTTATCCAATCATACCTATTTTGACATTCCATGATTGATTTTGGTTCAGGATCATCTTTGTCATTTATGATTTCACATGCAATAATATATGAAAATATTTCATCAATACTTTTCATCTCATTTCTATTCAACAGTTTTCTTGTATTGGTATAATTTATCGAGATTTCTTAATTAATGTCATTTATACCTTCCATTTGGGGACTTTCTTTATTTTCTATTTCTTTAGGGATATTTTCCTCACTATCAATATGATTATCTACTCCCTTTCTCTTTTGAGGATTTTTATCCTTAAAACCAATTGATCTTCCACGCTTTTGGTGTGTTTTAAACTCATGAGTGTCTTTACTCTCAGGTTTTATTTTTAGAATTTCAATATAAGCAGCAGCATTGGCTGCTGGTATATATAATTTAGTCACTCTTTTGTATCAGTAAATGCATCTGGCAATTGATTTGCAATTGCTTGTAAGTGCACAATCTTTTGCACTTTTAATTCACATTGTTTTGTGTGAGGATCTAGGTGCAATAATGATGGTTCATACCATGAAATATCTCTTTTCCCTTCTTTCTCCTTTTTCCCTAATGTTGGGAAAACAACCTCATTAAATTGATAATCACCAAACATGTTGTAAAAACATCACCAGTTAAAGGTTCAAGATATCTAATAATTGAGGGTGTTTCAAACCCAACATAAATTCTCAATCTTTGTTGGGGACCCATTTTTGTGCGTTGAGGTGGCACAATGAGTACATATATTGCACAACTAAAAATTCTGAGATGGGAAACATTTGGCTTTTGACCATATGCCAATTGTAGTTGAGAGTATTTATGATATGCACTAGGTATTATGCGAATTAATAAAGCAGCATATAGGATTGCATGACCCCAAACTGAAATGATAAGCTTTGTTCTCATTATTAATGGTCTAGCAATAAGTTGAAGGCATTTAATTAATGATTTAGCTAAACCATTTTGAGTATGTACATGGGCAACATAATGCTCAACAATGATCCCAGTAGATATATAGTAATCATTGAATGCTTGAGATGTAAATTCACCAGCATTATCAAGTCTTACTATCTTGATTGTATAATAAGAGAATTGTGCTCGCAATTTAATAATTTTAGCTAGCAACCTTGCAACTGCAACATTATGAGTTGACAATGGACAAACATGTGACCATCTACTAAATGCATCAATTAATACCATAAAATATCCGAATGGTCCACATGGTGGGTGAATTGGCCTATATATATCACCTTTAAATCTTTCAAAAAGCATAGGTGATTCATTCTGAATTTTAGATGGTAAAGGCCTCAAGATTAATTTTATGAGAGAATAAGTTATACATGACATTTCATTTGATTGAGGAATTCTTTGCCCCTTCAATGGATAACCATGTGAATTCTAAATTATCCTTCGCATCATTACTGATCCAGGATGACCTAATCTGTCATACCATAAATTTATTGTTGAAGAATGATAAGATTTTTCTTTTACTGCCATATGTGATTCAACTACATGTATATACATGTAATGCAATCCAATAGGGAGTTTTGGCAGTCTTTTCAATGCTTGTATTTTTCCTGATTCATAGGAAACTATATTTAAGTATTTGTTACCATTTATAGTAATGGATTGGGTATCATACCCATTTCGATATATGCCATCAAAACTTAACAAATTTCTTGTTGATTTTGGTGAAAACAAAGCTTCATCAATTATAAATTTTGTTCCATTTGGTAACATAAATTTAGCTTTTCCAATTCCTTCAATTAGATCTACAGGACCTAATATTGTTTTTACAACTACCTTTGTGGGCTTTATTTTAGAGAAATAATCTCTATTTTTCAAGATAGTATGTATAGTACCACTATCTGGTATGCAGAGATCTCTAATATTATCTTTATGTTGAGTATAATCCATATTAAACTTCAAAATAGATAAACACATAATTAATCAATTAAGGTAAAAACATAAAATAATTGTAAAGTAGGACATTTTATTAATTTGAAAATAATATACATAACAATAATATATTCTTCAGAATTGAAAATAAAATAGGTAATAACAACATACTTAAAATTATAGTTGCCTTAATTTCCATTGTCAGTAAAATCATCAATAAAATCAAAAACATCTAGATGAGTTGTATCATTAACAGGAGTATGATGCTCATTGAAGTTTTTTTTTTTTGTCTTTCAATGATGCCTTATAAAGTTGGCAAAGATGTGGTGGTGTACGACAAACTCGTGCCCAGTGTCCTTTACTACCACATCTGAAATATACAGCTTCAGACTTATGTTAGGGCCTTTCTTGAACACCACTAATGACTGATTTTAACTTCTTTTGAGGTTGAGTCTAAGTTTGTTTTGAAGTATTATTATATTTATTTCCACGACCACGGACAAAGAATTGACCTCTTCCACGTCCATGACCTCTACCTCTCCCACGTCTATGGCTATTGTAATTTTTATGTCTGGAATAATTTGTAGCATTTGCTTCTGGAAATGCTACTGAGCTAGTGGGATGGGACTGATGATTTTTTATCAAGAGTTCATTATGTTTCTCAGCTACCAGTAGGCATGAAATTAGTTCAGAATATTTTTTAAATTTCTACATCCTATATTGTTATTGCAGTGTAACATTTGATGCATGAAATGTGGAGTAAGTTTTCTCCAGCATATCCTCGTATGTGACTGTCTATCCATAGAATTTTAATTGTGATACTATTCTGAACATTGCAAAATTATAGTCACTCACTTTTTTGAAATCTTGAAAGCGTAAAGCTCTCCATTCATCAGTTAGTATTACATCTCTTTGATGATCATATCTATCTTTTAGATCTTTCCAAAGAACATTTGGATCTTTAACAGTCAAATATTCATATTTTAATCCTTCATCAAGATGACGACGAAGAAAAATTATAGACTTGGCCTTATCTTGCAATGAGGTGTTATTGTTTTCTTTTATGGAATTAATTAACCCCATTGATTGAAGATGCATTTCTACATCTAGAATCCAAGACATATAATTTTTTCCCATGATGTCAAGAGCAACGAACTCAAGCTTTGCTAGATTTGTCATTATGATAACTAATAAAAAAACATATAACTTAATTAGAATTCATAAATTTGATGACTATTAAAAAAATCAAACATAATTAGAATTTACTAATTAATTATATCATGAATGAATATTGCAAAAAATAATAGCGGAACAAAAAATGATACAATAATACTTAAAGTTATATCAAATAGAAAACCATCTTTTATATGAATTATTCCAAAAACTATTATAATAGTCATGATCAAAACACAAATATAAATATACCAAATCATGTTTACAATTTAGAATAAAGAGAAAAAGAGAAAATGTATGAATTTATGTGAATAAATAAAATTTATAGTTTGTCTATTTATAATGAAAAATATAGTCGTTTGTTACCGTTGATAATAAAAATATAGCCATTAGAAAAAAATTTTAAATATAATATATTGAGAAATAAATTATATAAAGTAAAATTAATAAATAATGTTGATATGATTATTTATAGTAAGTGAGTTAACATAACGATATGTATAAATATAGTGCAAAACTGCCCATTAATATAAAATGGGGTATAACTTTCCATTAACATAAATAATAAAAAAATATAAATTGGTAGGAGACATGGTCATCCATAAGGTTAGAACCATTTCTAGCAATATTTACATCAATGGTGTAGTTAGTAAAACAAAAATAAAAATAACAATTAATATAAAGTTAGATTGAATAAATAAATATAAATATAAAAAAATATAAATTAGTAGGAGGTATAGCCATCCATGATAATATATAATCAAATAATATATTCATAAATATTAAATATTAAGAAATATGTACCTTATTGTTTTGATCAAGAGCTTTTCGTGCTGATAACGTGTTGTAGAATTAAGATTGAATTGTTTAGTTTGTTATAGAACTAAATTTGAATTTAGTAGTATTTAATTAAAAGAAAAATATTTTATTTTATAGTAGAATGATTTTAAGAGAATTTAGAGAGAATTTGGAGAACTATAATATTGAAAGAATTTGGAGAATAATATATTTTTTTCTATCTTTTCTCATTAATGAATTTCAATCTCTTTATATAGAGATTTTCTTTTCACTATTTGAGAATTATTCTCTCACAAGCAATTTATTGTTGATTCACAAGTAATATATTGTTCATTCACATTCATAATACTCCATACTTTATTTATAACTAGACCAAGTTTGGACCAAAACTTTTCATGAGGATATAGAGATTATTTCTAAACAAAGTATAAGTAGAAACATGTTTTACTCTATATATATATATATATACATTAATTTGACATATTTTATTAATTAATGATATTAGTACAGTATATATTCTATTTTATCTTATATCACTTGCAATAAGAATAATCAAGTTGAAATAAAACTTTTTATAACCACAACTCTATTAAGTTATATTTTTTTAGGGGAAAGATTTTATCATTAAATAGAAGCAAATATTTGCATATCAACCATCATAAGATTAGCAATACATGGAGGAAAACATCATGCACAAGAGAAGTGCTACACCTAGCTAAACTATGTACCACAACATTATGAACTCTGGGAACAAAAAGGAAATACACATGCAAAATGAGAGGATGACTGCAATATATCTTCAAGCACCATATATATAATGAGGGAAATAATATTTAGTTTGCAACTAGGAAATAATAGCTTGGCAATCTAACTCAACTTCCATATTTAAGAAATTAGCCTCCAAAGCTTGTGAAGACTAAAGAGAATGACATCAACATCATTAATATCAACCTCCACCTCTGAATGAATAGGGGCCCCTATTGTCAACAAAACATGAACCCATTCTCCTCGACAACTTCAAGACCACCACCAAAAGGATGATGAGATATCATAGAAGCATTTATATTAAGTTTAAAACAACTATGAGAAGGTGGTTTCCATTTAAGTTGAGTACAGAGCTCCAATAAACATATCATGTTCTACACTATACTGGAACAGAAATGTTGTAATTAGGCTTCAACATAGATAACAATCTGATTAGCATCTATAAGCATCTCACCATGCAATATCCCATTCCTGTAAAACCATATGTTCCATAAAACATAACAGATGAACTCAAAATGCTCTCGACCAAAATCAATAAATAAAGCAAACAAAGAAGTCTTTAATAGAAATCTACACATAAACACCAAAACATAGGGACATAAAGCTAGCCAGCCATACAGTTGTGACCTAAGTATAAGACTTAAAAAGATACAACATGGATTCAGTATGATAGGTACAAAAAGGAAAACTTGCACCACCAATTGAATCTCGAGTTTGCATTATCTCACCATAAGGAAGAAAACCATGAGCTAAATGCCACAAAAAATTTTAATTTTTTGTTGGATAGAAAATGACCACAACATCTAGAAGCCTACATCAAAAGATGAAGATGAAGATCAAGGACTCTAAGTTAAGGAGTCACTCATGTGTTGGGCATTGTGATAGCTTGATTTCACTGTATAATCCCCATTTTTTGAATGCAACAAAAAAAGTTTATCCATAAGTAAATGATAGCTAATAGCCATTTGAAAAATCTCTCCAACCTTCAAACATTTCACATTAGTATCAATTAAAGAAATGACATGTGAATCCGGAGGCAAAATTTTAGGCACCAATGGTCTCATTTCATGCACCCTTGCAATCCATTGATCTTACTAGATTTGAATATCCTTATTAGACCATTTGCACCAAAATTTAACATGAAACAACTAAGATTTGTGTTGATACCACTTGTTGCATTAAGAAAGTAATGACTGTTGGGATTCTATGGTGTAAACACATGCTCGAAATTAAAAATTTTGTATGAAACCCCCTTACAAGATTCATGTAAATTGAATAAATCGATTAAGAGGGATTTTAAAAACTCACCAAGGCAAGAAAGTTTAAAGGATGAGAGGGGGTTCACACTGATGACACCCTACCTCAAGTTTTTCATGACTTTTTTATTAGATTAAAATGTCACCAATAAAGTCACGTCCTATACTGATATCCACACGAATAGGATATCCAAAATAGTGTACATGTGCTAGCACCTTTGAAGTCTTACTTTTTCTCTCTAATTTTCTTTTCTCAAAAAAAAAAAGAGAGAGAAGGAGGAAGAGGAGAATAATTGATAAGTATGCAACCTTAGAGAATAATATGTATGTGTGTGTGTGTATATATATATATATATACCATCTAGGGTTTCTCTAACCACTACAAGAAAAATATTGTTTTGTAATGGCAAAATCCATTACAAAGCCTTTACAAAATAGGATTTGTAACAGACCTATAACAAAAACTTTCTGTTAAAATTTTGATGGTTACAATTATTTTGTAACTGATCAAAATAATCTGTTACAAAATTTTTAACCTATTTGTAACTGCCTTATCGTTACTAATTTGTAACGGAAGTAAAATTTATTGCAACTTGATAACTAGCTAATAAAGTGTCAAAGAGGGGAAATCAGTTACAAATTTGTAATTTATTTATAATAGATATGTATGTTGCAGAAGTAGTAACATATTGTTGTCATTACAAATTTTGCAATAGATTTGAGTTGTTACAAATTTGTAACAGTTTGCTGGTAACACATCTGTTACTATTTTGTAATGGAGCATTAATCTGTTACTATTTTTAAAAAATTTGTAACAGATAGTCAATGACAAATTTGTAAAGAATTCACAAAAGCCTTAACGATTTGCTGTTGTTGTTACTATTATTGGATAATAGAGAAAAATCACATTATATTAAAATTTAAAAATAAATAAATCATACAATAATATTTAAGAATTTGTAGTTGTATAATACAATACATTTCAATTATGAATAAAAAAAATTTGCATCTAAAATGTTGGATTAAGTGGACCTCTTAACATTGACATCAACAGTTGTATTTGCTAAGGCATTTCCTTTTGCTATTCGATATCTCCTCTTACTTCTTGGCAATATTCTTGGCACATAAAAATTTCTCTTTTTTTTTTGTCACATAACAATATTATATATATATATATCTTAAACGACCTATATCCTCCACATTTAATAGTTGAATTATAAAATAGAAAACATAAAGGACTAAATTAATTATTATAGTAGCGTTATTGATTATTAATCCATTACTAATTAGTAATGCATTAAAAATTCGTTACAAATTGGATTAAAATAAAATTTTATAATGGGTTTTAAATCCGTTACAAATTTTCTAACAATACAATAGAACTATGTTACTATTTTGTAACAGATTATTAATCTGTTACAAAATTTATAACAGATTAAAAATCCATTATAAATTGACTTAAAATATATACATATAAAAAAATAAAATAAAATTATATATATATATATATATATATATATATATATATATATATATATATATATATATATATATATATATATATATATATATATATATATATATATATATAACTTAAACAACCTATATCCTCCACATTTAATAGTTGAATTATAAATAGAAAACATAAAGGACTAAATTAATTATTATAGTAGCATTACTGATTATTAATCCATTATTAATTAGTAATGGATTAAAAATTCATTGCAAATTGATTTAAAATAAAAAAATTTGTTACAAATTAACTTAAAATATACATATATAAAAAATAAAATAAAATTTTATAATGGATCAGTTACAAATTTGTAATGTATTTACAAATTTATAACGAATTCTAAATCCATTAGAAATTTATAATAGATTTTGGATCCATTACATTTTTGTTAAAAATATAAAAATTCAAAAAAGTATGATAATAGTTTGTAACATATTTAAATTTTTGTTACTAATTTGCAATGGACAAGTTATCCATTACTAATTTGTAACGGAATTAATCTGTTACTAAATTTATAATGGATATTTCCATTACAAAATTAATAGTTGGCGCCACATTATTGCTTATTTTTATAACAAATTTAGTAACAAAAATGTACTTGTTACAAAATCCGTTTTAAATTTTATTACGATTCTATTTCAAATTTTGGATTGTATCAGATATTGTTCTATTACAAATGTTTTGTTACTAAATTTATATTTTATTACAAATCCATTACAAATCCCTTACAAACTTGTGACAGACTATATCTGTTACAAATATTTGTTACTAAATAGGCATTTTTTTGTAGTGATAGTGATACTTACCAAAATAGTTTTGGTAAGTTTAAAATTCTTTTTCTCTTTTGATTCTAATTCCAAAATTAGAATCCTTTACTATTTATTTAAGATAACACTTACCTTAAATAAATAAGGAAATAAATAAATACACACACACACACACACACACACACACACACACACATATATATATATATATATATATATATATATATTACCTTAAATAAATAAGGAAATAAATAAAAAAAATAGAATCTTTTACTATTATATTTAAGACAACACTTACATTAAATAAATAAGGAAATAAATAAAAATACACACACATATATATATATTCTTTGAGAGAGAGATTATCATTGGGTTAATTAACTCAAGTTTGCTTTGGATTTGTTCTAAATGTGTGACCCTATAGGTTCACGTAACATTGATAGTAGGCCTAAAATTTCCATTTTAGCCTACGAGTCATAAGTGACTTCTAGTAAGATATTGTGACTACCCAAGCTAGATGAAAGCTAATAATTCGACATAACTTAATCCACAACGTGTATAATAGTCAATTTGTCATGTGATATCTTAATTGAACATAAGGCATGGTTCATGTCATCCTTATGTTGTTCAATTATATTATTTATTGATCTCAATTAAACTAATATTGATAACTCTTTATCAACTCATTCTAACGTGGCCATGCATTTTTCCTCACTCTAACTCATCGAGGGGCCCATAGATATCTTCTCATAATACGGCAGGAACAAATCTCATCTTAGTCACTCACATTCCTCATATAACTCATTCTACATCCAATCACAGCTTGTTTTACCATTCGATTAAAAATGATGTAAGAATGTGTCAAAATACAAAACTTATTTGTTAGTGATATATGCCCTAGGCCAATTATATAATGGTCATACTTTAACATTGTCATATTTCTATTTTAATAATAAAGAGATATTTTTATCATTACTGGCTAATTCTAGTATTATCCTTGATTAGTTAATTCTACTAAGATTATCAAGTACGTGACTTGATAGTAAAACTTAGGTGATACTTGAATTCTAATTTAAATATCTCTAGTTGATTATTATTGTGGGAATAACAATGAATAAAAACTAGTATGAAATTGATTAATGATTAAGTTTTACTAATCATATATAGAAGATATTAAGTCAAACTCACAGGTACATATTTAGGGAAATGATGTAACAGATCGACCCACTATAAGAATACCACATAGATTATTGTCATAGGTAATTCTCATCATAATAGTATTATTTAAGTCGTTTGACCTAAGATCACCGTGGTTTCCTGAAGTATAAGTTTTGTATTTTGACACATTCCTACACCATACTTTAACCAGATGGTAAAATAGGTTGTGATTGAATATAAAATGAGTTATGTGAGGAATGTAAGTGGTTAAAATGGAATTTGTCCTTCAGTTATTTTAAAAAGATATCTATTAGGCCCCTCAATGAGTTAGACTGAAGAGAAATATATGGCTATGCTAAAATGATAAAGAGTTATTAGCGCAGTCTACTTAGGATCGAGAAACAATATGATTGAACAATAAGGATGACATAATTCATGCCTTATGTTCAATCAGGATATCATATGACAAAAGGACTATAGTACACGTTTTGTATTAGGTTATGTTGGATTATCGGCCTTTACACAAATTGGGTAGTCATAATGTCTTACTAGAGACCAATTATGATTTGTGGGCTAAAATGAGAATTTTAGACTCACTACCATCATTGTGTGAATTTACAAGGTCGCACACTTAGAACAAGCCCAAAGTAGAATTGAGTTAATAAGCCCAATAATTATCTCTATGTAAGATGTTATATATATATATATATATATATATATATATATATATATATATATATATATATATATATATATATATATATATATATATATATATATATATATATATATGTATGCATGTATTTATTTATTTTTTAAGTTATTTAAGGTAAGATTTATATAAAATAAATAGGAAAAGATTTTAATTTGGAATTAGAATCAAAATAAAAAGAGACCAAAACTGTTTTGGTAAGTGGAGATGTATAAAACCCTAAAAAGGATGGCTATAGATACATCTCATTCTCTAGGGTTTAAGTTTAAGGTTAAGCCACCTTTTCTCCTTCTTTTTCATACACTTCTTTTGTGAAAAGAAAAGCATAGAGAGAAAACATGTTGTGAGATAACAAAGGTTTTAGTAGGCCTACTTTGTTTTGGATTATCTTATTCATATGGATACCGTAGAGGATGTGATCTTTTGATGACGTCTTAATATGACAAGAAGACAAGAAAAGCTTGAAGTAGGGTGTCACTGGAGTAAACTCCCTCTCTTCCTTCCATCATTCTTTCCTGATTTTCATCCATGGTAAGGTTTTGAAAACCTTAATCAAATCAGTTGATTGAATTACATTATAAAAGCAATATCCTTTGGTTTCTTTAGGATATCCTATAAAAAGGCACTTGTTTAATTTGGGTGCTAATTTATCTGCATTTGACACTTCACATAAGCCCCATATCCCCAAATCTTTAAGAAAAGATAAAATAGGAGTTTCCCATTCCATATCTCATTTGGCGTCTTTTCAACTGCCTTTAATGGAACTCTATTCAAAAGGAATACAACAGTTCTAGAGAATAACACTAAAAGGAGATTGAAAGATCTTACTAACTCATCATAGATCAAACCATATTTAATAAAGTTTGATTTCTCCATTCATATACACCATTCCATTGTGGTGTACCTGAAGGAGTCAATTGTGAAATGATCCCATAATCATTAAGATGATCTATAAATTCTTGGCTTAAATATTCACCACCTTGATTAGATCTTAGTGTTTTAATATTTTTACCAAGTTGGTTTTGTACTTCATTCTTGAAAACTTTAAAATTTTCAAAAGATTTAGATTTATATTTCATTAGATAGATATAGCCATATATATTAAAATCATCTGTGAAAGTGATGAAGTACTGGAAACCTCCTCTATCAGTTGAGCTTAATGGTCTATATACATCTAAATGGATAAGCCCCAATAAATCATTATCCCTCTTACCTTTTCCAATAAAAGGCATTTTAGTCATTTTTTCCTAGTAAATAAGATTCAAATGTTTCAAATGATTCATAATCAAATGAATTCAAAAGCCCATTTTGGAGCAACTTTGAAATGCATTTCTCATTTATATGGCCTAAATGACAATGCCAAAGATAGGTAGTGTTTAAATCGTTATATTTAAACTTCTTTGTATCAATGTTATAGATTGACTTTTCATTAGTGTCTTCAACATTTAGAACAGAAAGACCAATAGTGCATGGAGCAAATCCATAGAAAATGTTATCATGATAAATATTACATTTATTATTCCTAATAATAAATTCAAAACCTTTCTTGTCCAAATAAGAAACATAAATAATATTCCTACACATAGTAGGCAAATAATAATAATTTTTAAAATTTAAAACGAGTCCTCTAGGCAAAGTTATCTCATAAGCCCTATGACTAAAGTAATAAATTTTGCTCCATTGCTAACTTGTAGGTCTACTTCAACTCTAGCTAATGATCTACTCCTTTTTAGACCCTGCACATTAGTACAAATATGAGATCCTGATTCAGTATCTAATACCTAAGAATCATAAGTAGATAAATTAATTTTGTAACATGAATATCTGAAGAGGTAGTCCCACAACCCTTATTCTTGTTTAGATCATTCAAATATAACTTGCAATTTCTTTTCCAATGACCTAGCTCATTGTAAAAAAAAAAAGCATATTCCCTCATTTGGTGGCTTTGCTTGGTGTTTAGCTTTGGACTTGGGCTTGGGCTTTAGCTTTAGCTTTTGAAAGCCTTTAGGAACATTGCCCTTGCCCTTTCCAACCTTTTTCATACCCTTTCTCTTATTGACCATTAGAACATCCTTAGTGGAATTCTTGATGTTCTTTTCAGCAGTTTTAAGCATCTCATGCAACTCTGAAACAATTTTTTCCATACTATGCATATTGAAATTCATGATGAAACTATCATAAGCTTCAGACAAAAATTAGAGAATGATATCACCAACCAATTCTTATTCTATCTTAAGACTAAGTTTGTCCAAGATGACCCTTCATCTTAAGAACTTAAGGACTGACAGAGCCGCTAAATGCCCTGATGGTATTGAACCTTTCGATTCTAGCTTTCTTTTGGAACATTTCCATGAGATGGCCTATTATAGTATTAGCCTCCATTTCCATTAGTTTCTTTTAAAGCTTAGACTCCATGAATCTAAGCATGAGATAAGTGACATCAACTGAATCATTGAGATGCTTACTATAAGCATCCTTTTGTGCTCTAGGAGCATTAATAATTGGTTCCTCTGAGATGGGTTAATTAAGGATATATTTCTTTCTTTCTTGCTTAAGAATAATTCTTAGGTTTCTATACCAGTCAAGAAAGTTAGTCCCATTTAACTTATTCTTCTTAAGGATCGATCGTAGTAACATGGTAGGTGAAGTGTTTAATGCCATTATCTACAATAAATATTTATAGAGTACATTTAGTTTTATTACGAATGAGGCATAAGAAAAATCCCACTAAATTTTCATAAATTATAAAACCCTTAAAATGATTTCAACAATTGAAATTTCTTAGTGGGCCAAGATCTATATTTCACCCTACTTCAAGTAAACTTGGCCATTTGATGGGATATACCAGTAGATGTGATGTCAATATTCTATACTTATCCAAGAATTATATGAGATGTAATTGGTAAAGTGTTACCTACCTAAATAGCCACACTTTAAGTGATAAGCCAAAGCTTACTTGAAGTAGGGTGAAATATGGATCTTGGCCCACTAAGAAATTTCAATTGTTGAAATCATTTTGAGGGTTTTATAATTTATGAAAATTTAGTTGGAGTTTTCTTATGACTTATTCATAATAAAACTAAATGTACTATATATATATTTGTTGTAAATAATGACATCAAACACTGCACTTACCATATCACTGGGATTGATCCTTGAGAAGGATAAGCTAAATGAGACTAACTTTCTTTACTAGTATAGAAACCTAAGAATTGTTCTTAGACAAGAAAGAAAGGAATATATCCTTGATCAACCCATCCTAGAGGAACCTATTGCTAATGCTCCTAGAGCATAAAAGGATGCTTATAGTAAGCATCTCAATTATTCAGTTGATGTCATTTATCTCATGCTTGGATGCATGGAGTCTAAGCTTCAAAAGTAGTTGATGGAAATGGAGGCTTATACTATGATAGGCTATCTCAAGGAAATGTTTCAAGAGAAAGCTAGAATCGAAAGGTTCAATACCATTACGGCATTGCTCTCTTGCAAGTTGACTGCTAGTGGCTCTGTCAGTCCTCATATTCCTAAGATAAGGGGTTATCTTTAACACTTAGATAAACTTGGTCTCAAGATAAAACAAGAATTAGCTATTGATATCATTCTCCAATCTTTGCCTGAAGCTTATGATGGTTTTATCATGAATTTTTATATGCATAGTATGGACAAAACTATTTCAAAGTTGCATGGGATGCTTAAAACTGTTGAAAATAATATAAAGAATTCCACCAAGTGTTCTAATGGTCAATAAGGGAAAGGGTATGAAAAAGGTTGGAAAGGGCAAAGGTAAGGCTCCTGAAGGCTTTCAAAAGCTTAAGCCTAAGCCTAAGCCTAAGTCTAAAGCTGAACCCCAAGCAAAGCCACCAAAGGAGGGAATATGCTTTTTCTGCAATGAGCTAGGTTATTGGAAAAGAAATTGCAAACTATATTTGAATGATCTGAACAAGAATAAGGGTAATGTGACTACCTCTTTAGGTATTCATATTATAATTAATTTATCTACTTCTGATTCTTGGGTATTAAATACTAGATTAGTATCTTACATTTGTACTAATGTGCAGGGTCTAAAAAAGAGTAGATCATTGGCTAGAGGCGAAGCGGACCTATGAGTTGGTAATGGAGTAAAAGTTGTTGCTTTAACCATAGGGACTTATGAGTTAACTTTGCCTAGTAGACTTATTTTAAATTTGGAAAATTGTTATTATGTGCCTACTATATGTAGGAATATTACTTCTGTTTCTTGTTTGGATAAGAAAGGTTTAAATTTATTATTAGGAATAATAAATGCAATATTTATCATGATAACATTTTCTATGGATTTACTCCACACACTAGTGGTCTTTATGTTCTAAATGTTTAAGACACTAATTAAACATCAATCTATAACATTGATACAAAGCAGTTTAAATCTAATGATTTAAACACTACCTATCTCTGGCATTGTCGTTTAGGCCACATAAATGATAAATGCATTTCAAAGCTTCACCAAAATGGGCTTTTGAATTCATTTGATTATGAATCATGTGAATCTTGTTTACAAGAAAAAATGACTAAAACACCTTTTACTGGAAAAGTTAAGAGGGTTAATGATTTATTGGGCCTTATACATTCAGATGTATGTGGAACATTAACCTCAACTGCTAAAGGAGGTTTCCAGTACTTCATCACTTTCATAAATGATTTCAGTAGATATAGCTATGTCTATTTAATAAAACATAAATCTAAATCTTTTGAAAAGTTTAAAGTTTTTAAGAATGAAGTACAAAATCAAATTGGTAAAAATATTAAAACACTAAGATCTTATCGAGGTGTTGAATATTTAAGCCAAGAATTTATAGATCATCATAAAGATTGTGGGATCATTTCAAAATTGAATCCTCTAAGTAAACCACAATGGAATGGTGTATCTGAATGGAGAAATTGAACTTTATTAAATATGGTTCAATTTATGATGAGTCAGTCAAATCTTCCAATCTCCTTTTGGGGTTATGCTCTAGAAACTGTTGCATTCCTTTTCAATAAAGTTCCATCATGGGCAGATGAAAAGACACCATATGAGATATGGAATGGAAAAACTCCCAATTTATCTTTTCTTAAAGATTTAAGGATATGAGGCTTATATGAAGCATCAGATTTTAGATAAATTAGCACCCAAATCAGATAAGTTCCTTTTTATAGGATATCCTAAAGAAACCAAAGGATATTACTTTTATAATGCTTATGAGAACAAAGTGTTTGTTGCTCAAGATAATTTCTTTTTGGAAAGAGAATATATTTCTAAAAGAACTAGTGGGAGTAAGGTACAACTTGAAAAAATTTGAGAACCACATAATAGCATTATACCATATATGGAACCTTAATTGGATCAACAAGTAAATGTTAAATCTATTCCACTACCATAAGGTCTTAGAAGGTCTGGTAGGACATGTTATGATCTTAAGAGATATGGATTTATTATAAAAGATAATAACAATGTAATGATTATGGATCAAAGTGAGCCCACAACCTACCAAGAGGCCATGGAAAGTCCAGACTCTAAGAAATGGTTAGAGGCCGTGAAATCAAAAATACAATCCATATATGATAATCAAGTATGGACTTTGATTAATACACCTAAAGGTTTAAAAAATATTGGGTGCAAATATATTTTCAAAATGAAAATTAACATGGATGACAATGTGCACACCTTTAAAGCAAGACTGGTTGCAAAGGGTTTCAAGCAAACACATGGTATGGACTATGATGAAACTTTATCACCAATTGCTATGCTTAAGTCTATTCAAATTCTCCTCACCATAGCTACATATTATGATGATGAGATATGAAAAATGGATGTCAAAATAGCTTTCCTTAATGGAAACCTAATTGAGGATTTATATATGACACAACTATAGGGTTTTGTTAATCCTAAGAATTTTGGAAAGGTTTGCAAGCTTTAAAGATCCATTTATGGATTAAAGCAAGCTTCTCAGAGTTAGAATCTTCATTTTGATTAAGCAATCAAAGAGTTTGGATTCATAAAAAATGAAGATGAACCTTGTGTTTACAAGAAGGTTAGTAGGAGTGCAAGAGTTTTTATAGTGATATATGTTGATGACATATTACTCATTGGAAATGATATTCCTACTCTGCAAAATGGTAGATCATAATTAAGGAATTATTTCTCAATGAAAGACCTAGGTGAAGACGCCTATATTTTAGGCATCAAGATCTATAGAGATAGATTTAAGAGGCTACTTGGCCTAAGTCAAAGCACTTACATTAATAAGATATTGAATTAGTTTAGTATGCAAAACTCTAAGAGGGGATTCTTACCAATGTCCCATGACATTAGTCATAGCAAGACTCAATGTCTAATGACACAAGATAAGCAAGACTGCATGAGTAAAATTCCATATGCTTCTGCTATTGAATCCATTATATATGCCATATTATGTAAAGTACCAACAAATGATAATGTTGTTAATCCACAAACTAAGCCTCTTCTATAAGCCAAGCATGAGTGTCATACTAGGTCAATAGGTATGAGATACAATGTTCATTGGGCCTAGTGCAAGTGGGAGATTATTAGCGATATGCCCTAGGCCAATTATGTAATGGTCATACTTTAACATTGTCATATTACTATTTTAATAATACGTAGGCATTTTTATTTTTACATACTAATTCTAGTATCATCCTTGATTAGTTAATTCTACTAAGATTATCAAGTACATGAATTGATAGTAAAACTCTTTGGTGATACTTGAATTCTAATCTAAATATCCCAAGTCAATTATTGTTATGGGAATAACAATGAATAAAGACTAGTATGAGATTGACTAATGATTAAGATTTATTGATAATGTATATGAGATATTAAGTTAAACTCATAGGTATATATTTAGGGAAATGAGGTACTAGATCGACCCACTATAAGAATACCACATGGATTCTTGTCATAGGTAATTCTCATCACAGTAGTATTATTTGAGTCATTTGACCTGAGATCACTATGGTTTACAACATGAAAAGTTCTGTATTTGACACATCCCTACATCATATTTTAACTGAATGGTAAAATAGGTTATGATTGGATATAGAATGAGTTGTATGAGGAATACGAGTGGTTAAGATGGAATTTATCCCTTAATTATTTTAAGAAAATATTTATTGGGCCCCTCAATGAGTTAGATTAAAGAGAAATATATGGCCATGTTAAAATGATAAGAGTTATCAATGCAGTCTACTTGGGATCAAGAAACCATATGATTAAACAATATAAGGATGACATAATTTATTCCTTATGTTCAATCAGGATATAATATGACAAAAGGACTATAGTACATGCTTTGTATTATGTTATGTCAAATTATCGGCCTTCACACAACTTGGGTAGTCATAATGTCTTGCTAGAGACCAATTATGACTTGTGGGCTAAAATAGGAATTTTTGGCTCACTGCCAAAGTTGTGTGAACCTACAGGGTCGCACACTTAGAACAAGCCCAAAGCATAATTGAGTTAATAAGCCTATTAATTATCTGTATATAAGATTAAATAAATAAGTGTGTGTGTGTGTGTGTGTGTGTGTATATATATATATATATTAGTATTTATTTATTTCCTAATTTATTTAAGGTAAGAATTATCTAAAATAAATAGGAAATGATTCTAATTTGGAATTAGAATCAAAATAAAAAGAGAAGTTTAAACTTACCAAAACTATTTTGGTAAGTGGAGATGTATGAAACCCAAGAAAGGATGGCTATAAATACACCTCATTCTCTAGGGTTTAGGTTTAAGGTTAAGCCATCTTTTCTCTTTCTTCTTCCTACACTTCTTTTGCAAAAAGAAAAATATAGAGATAAAACTTGTTGTGAGACAACAAAGGTTCTAGCAGACCTATTTTACTTTGGATCATCTTGTTCGTGTGGATACCGTAGAGGACGTGATCTTTTGATAACTTCTTAATCAGATAAGAAGATAAAAAAAGCTTGAGGTAGGGTGCCACCCCCTCACTTCCTTCCAACTTTCTTGCCATTAGATCATCTTAGTGAGTGTTTGGAAACCCTCTCAATTAATCTAAGTCAAATTACATGGATCTGAGTTATAGGTTTTGTGGTTAAACGTTTTTTTTTCCACTGCGTTATGTATTATAAAACCCAACATTATTATATAGAAAACCATGGTTATTTTAGGTTAAAGGATTGAAATAATACTACTGTAATAAGAATTACTTTTGAAAATTATCCTTGTAGTATTCTCATAGTGGGCCGATCCAGTACATCAATTTTCAAATATGTACTTATGAGTTGACTTAATACCTTATATACATTATTAGTAAAATATATCATCAGTCAACTTCATACTAGTCTTTATTTATTATTGTTCCAATGATAATGGTCAATTAGGGATAATTTAGAATTGAATTCAAGTTTCGCTTAAGAGTTTTACTATCAAGTCACATACTCGATGACATCAAGTAGAATAAACTATTCAATAAACTTATTAGAATTAGCCAGTAATAAATAAAATATCTCTTTATTAATAAATGAAACATGACAATATCAAAATACGACCATTACATAATTGACCTAGGGCATATCATGAACAATGGCATAAGCTGGAGCATAAAAAATTTCCTCAGCCATTAACTCACACATAAAAGAGAAGACTTCAGAGTCAAAGAGCAATTAAAAAAAAAGCAAAAGGGACAAGAGGTTCAATATGATGCTAAGTCCAAATTTAGGCCAAAAGCTACATAGAATTTAACTTTTAAAAAAAAGCCTATTGATAGTTCAACTAAATCAGATATTGAATTTGATAACTTTTTATGTGCTACACATTTTGAGACTTTGCCTCATAAGTTAATAATGCAAATGACTAAGGAAGATAGCATTATGAACACTCAGGGGGCAACATCTTTAAGTGGCATAGAGGATCACTTTAATGGTATAACAATCAAGGCCACTAGGTTGAATTAACCTAAAAGGGTGGTTTTTAAGTTCCCATTTGTGGAGATGACAAAGCTCATAAAAGGGTTGTATATGAAAGATCATCTTAATGGAAAGCCAATATCAATACTATTAGTTAAAAGTTAGTCAAAAATAAATGTAACTTTAATCATGTTATTACATATTTGGAAAAGTATGATCATAATTGACATATTTGTTTTAACTTTCACAAAAGAGATAATCAATGCAATAATGATTTTGCCAATTGAGATTACTATTAATAGCAAAAAAAAAATCTCTTATTGCCTTCTTTGTGGCGGATTTAACTATTACACTAAGTTTAAGGAGGGAGTGTTTTGTATGGGACCAAAATAAAATGCTAAGTCAAAGCAAAGATGTGATTGAGTATTACTTACCTATCAAGCCTAATTTTATCCTTTGAAGAGTGTCAAAGGAGGTGGAGTTAAAAACAAATATTTCCCACTATATGGAAATGAAAGACTATGTAAATGAAATAATAACTAGCCTCTGGCCAATAATTTATCACTTATTGGCAATATTTTACTTTTTTGGATTTTACAAGTTGGCCACTTTCTTAAATAAATAAACTTTGAATTTTGTAAGTTTTGGCATGTTAATGTTGTTATTTTCTTTGGTGTGTTTTTTTTAATGTATAAATAAATGCTGTAAATAGTAATGTGTCAATGAAATTTCAACATCATAATGGCTGAAAATTAAACATTTTTTTTATGAGTAATACATGGTTGTGGTGCGTGTGTGAAGTGATCAATGAAATAGCTCATATAAACAAATATAACAACTAATTCATAGAATTTTCCTTAAGAATTTCAAGAAAATAGATTAATATAAGAATTCATGGTTGTGGAGTGAATTTAATACAAAAGCTATAATGTTTACCTTTATCTTATCCAATTCCTCATGAAAGATCTAAGAATTGTTTGTTGAGGAAAAAAGCTCAATAACTCAAGTAGCTATAAGATTAAACACTCTTGCTGCAAGAAATTTAAAGGGCATGATTGATAGAATAATATTAGACAATTGCAAAGCAAATCCTCAAGATAAAGGCGCAATTCAATGTAAGGTCATTTCAATTATGTTAAGAAGATAAAATATCATAATTTTGACAAAGGAGTTAAGATGGAGAAATGAAAAAGGCATATCAACCAATTCATTTAGCCAAAACCAACAAAATGTTGTTTGCTTAAAATAGTATTGCAAAAGGTTGTGAAAATAACTTGGTATTTATATCAAAATGGTTTATGAGCCATAAACTTTTGTTTATAAGCTTTACAAAATTTGCTATCATCATATACACAGTAAAACAGAGGCAAATTTGTTAAATTCCTCAAAAGGATTATTGAGAAAAAGTGATAAAGTTATTGTGTCAAAACATTAAGTTGCTTATTCTCAAAAAACAAAAATTCTTAAGTTGCTAAAAATATTTGAAACATGTAAAAGTCTATGGATTCATCTTAGTAAGACATGGCAAGGATCAAGAATTTGATTAAAGCTTGAAGTAGAGAAATATACAAAAGTAAGACAAATATATGCTAATAAATTAAAATTTTTGTCTGTGGAATTGTATTTAAAATATTAACCGATTTGGATTTTGCTTGAAAAAAAAATTAGTAAAGAAACATTATTAAAGGCACTTAAACCAAATTTTATTGCTTAAACCAAAGTTACCAAACAAAACCAAATTCAAACATAATTTTGGCTTGTGCTTATCAAGTTGGAATTTGTGAAAGATGCATGCCAATTTTACAAGATAAAATAAAATTAATTCTCAGGTAAATTACATAAGCAACTTGTTTAATCAATTTATTACTAAAATAAATAGTTCTTAAAGAATTCTAGTTTGCTGAGCTTAAATAATGTTGACAATTTGCAAAATTATCAAATTTTAGCAAATAAACAAACACTAAGCCTAAATTAAAGCTTACTCTTCTAAGACAAAAAAAAACAAAAAGACTTGAGGAAATAGTCAATTCTCATTAAATTATAAAAAAAAAAAGCTTGAATCTTTTGGCTAACAAACAGATTATCAAATAATATTGAAATAAATCAGTGACTTTCTCAGAAAATTTCTCAAATTCTCATAGTAATAACAACTCTCAACCACAAAATCATCAAACACCACCAATCTAGAGAAATAAAAATGTCAAATCGTGGAAAAATAAAAACAATAAATTGATGTTTAAAGAACATCAAACAAGTTCAGGGCATCATTATCATTCAACTCCACAGAATTTTAAGACACATGAAGCACCAAAATGCTTTGGGCATTAAGCATAACACAAGGCAACATCATCATCATAACCAAATTCACAATAGTCTCACCAAAATCTCAACACCAATTGAAAATAAACAATTGAAATATTAAGATTTACCTTTTCTATAATGCTTTCTAAAATAAACTTTGGTGGAGATGGATTTAGCTTGAGGAATTGTTTAAGGAGTGCTTTGAAATTGTTCTCAGTGGTAATCTTGGTGAGCAAAAGGAGCAATAGTGGCGATGATGACATTGCAATTTTAAGGAGCATGGATGACAGGATCAACTACCTTCTCAAGAGCCATTTCGTTAAAAAAAATAATAGTGTTATTGGGGTTGGATTGCAAACATGAAGGAATGAGCATTTACTAGGTCGCACTCCTTAGGAGTGGCCTTGTAAATGGGAGAAGCTAGTGCAACTTCATTAATGAGCAAAGTGATGGTAGTAAGATGATGACGGTCGATAGTGTTGATAAAAAAACAAGATGGATTGTAATGATTTTTTTTTAATTTATTGATATAGAGAAGAAATTGAAAATTTAACTTGAGTTTGTTGTTAAAATTGAACTTCAGAGGTAATGGCTCCACCAATATCTTATCATTATAGGAGAAGTGTCACCGAAGCCATTGCCACAATTATCTTTTGCTAGGGCTCTGTAACTTGTTTATGGCTTCCTTGACCTTTTTTTAATCCATGTTGTTATTTATTAAAAGGAAAATATTGGATGTGCAACATCCAATTACAACTCGCGACATACTGTATAGGTGTCACGATCCAAATTCAGGGCACGTAACCGACATTAGGGAATGGAAAAGCATAAAGCTACCGGATCTTGTAGTAAGCCTTAAAAAAACGCGAAATATTTAAACTTTAAAACCTTACAATAAATAATTAAATCACAATGCACATTATCAAAATGATTTTTCTAAATATAATTTAAACCATAATATCATAGTGCACAAAAATATATAAACTTCAGTTATACAATAATGTCTCAATACACAATATTATAAATACATGATATCCCAAATAAAATATACAGTTGTACAGTTTTCTATACTGCAATACACGAAAATAATTTCAACACAATTAAGTATACCTACATAGAATAGTCGGTGATGAAACTACACGACGAAGAGAAATAGACCTAACAAAAAAGTCCCAAACTCTTGAAAAAAATAAATTGAGGGGAGTCAGACATCACTGAGTAAGTTAATAAAAGAGCTATACAGTTTGAAAACCTTTTTGAAAACTGTATGAATATAGTGAAAGTAATTTACAATATATATATATATAGCTTTTGAAAAAATCTCGGTAGAACCCTAAACCCAATTCTAAACGGCCAACTAGATCTGCTTAATCTAAATGAACTGCTGGTCCTAGAGAGCAGAGGCATCAACCAAGGCACCAAGCCACAGTCATCCACTTAATCCAAGCACATGGCACTGGTGGCTCTCGAGAGCTAAGGCATCCACCGAGGCACCCATCCCAGTCCAATCTTAACTTTCCACATCATTGGCGGTCCCCAAGAGCAGAGGCTTCCACCAAGGCACCCGTCCCAATTTATAACCACAAGTCATACATAATTTGGATCCATCTCTCAATCTCCACCATGTGCACACGGTCCTGGTGAAACCCACCAGGTAGCCCGCTCTACCAAAATTTCTCAAAACTAGTTTGTAAATAATTAAATAAATTGCAATAAAATTCTCGATAACAACATTTACTTCAAATCGATAATGTAAATAATACTAAAAATATGAGTGCACGAAATTTTAAAGAACACACATGCACAGATCTGTTTATTAATTTATAGGATGAGCGAGATAGCTGATGACCACGTATCTGCCTCAATCCAAAAGCTCCCGCTCCGGTACTTTCTAAAAATAACATATTCATTTTTAAAATCATACTTATGGAATAAAAAGGAAAATTAATAAAATTTATGAGACTTTAGAATGACTAAGGAAAAACCGAATAAGACTCGAAAGATTAGAATACCCTAATTTATGCTAGGAAATTATGGAAGATGTCACGTTTTATGAGAAAATCTATCAAAATTTTGGCAAAGTCTCCCCTGTAAAACAGACATCTCTCTACTGTAGGTAGAGTCATTCCTACATAGAAAAACACACTTCTAACATCCACAATCAACTATACTCAGGTCGACTCTCTAATACAACATTTAGCCCGACTGAGTTCACAATCCAACCAAACAACACAACTTAATTCTAATTAATAAAATTTACATTTAATTGCTTAAATAGTTTAATTATATAATAAAATTAGTTTAAAACCTATTTTATTACCAACATAATATATAATATATTATTTGAAAATAATTTTCAAAAATTAGTATTTATTAGTTAAAAATAGTAAATAATTGTAAAAATCATTTTAATTCCTAAAATAATATTAAAACCAATTACAATATATAATTTAGCTATAATTAGCACAAAATTACATTTTTACCCCTATAATACAAAATATACATAATATCCTATTATTACTCAAAAATTCCCTAAAAATTATATAAATGCATTAAAATTATTTTCTCAACATATATATTATTAATATTAATTATAACATATATTTAAACCATTATTCCATCAAAAATCCAACTCTAACCTAATTATTCAATTTTGACATAAACTATAAATATTCATAAAAATTATATAATATTCTAAAAAATTAATTTCTTAACACTAAAATTAATAACAATATATAATATCACTAAATTAACCAATATTATAATTTAATAAATTAATATACGAAAATTAATAAAATAATAATAAAATATTCACAAATTCACAAAAATCAAAATAAATTCCAAAAATCATACAAAATTTCATAGAGGTAGATTGAGCTACTAAGAATTACATTTGTAAAAGGAGTTTGCAAGATCCAAGCTAGATCAAGCTAAAAAAAATTTGAAACCCTAAAGCTCCAAAAATAAAAATTCAATAAAACTCAAGAAAATGAAGTTTTAAGCTTAAACTAAGCTTAGATTCATGCTCACCGGAGCTAGGGGAGTTGATAGACATCGGAAACTCGAAAATGGTGGCCGGAAAAGTGAGGTTGGCCAGAAATGGAGGTTTTCGATTTCTTTTCGTTTAACAAGCCATCAGTGTTGGAGAAGGAGGTGGAAAGGACGGCGGAAGGCGGCTGGAGGCTGTGGTGGCTGCTGGACGCTAGAGAGGCACACCGACGAGCTCGAAACGGGATGTTGCGGGAGGTAAGAGATGGTGAATAGTATGTGCATAAATGTTTTTTTTTGTTGCTGTGTTTGTTTGTATGTTTATGTTTGTGTGTTTGTGCATTTGAATGTGTGTGTTTATATATATGTTTGTTGTATGTATGAGTATGCATGGGTTTATACATGTGTATATATATATATATAATATTATAATATATAATGTGCTTACATGTATTAATCTCCACCACATGCATATTATACACACACACACACACACACACACACACACACACATATATATATATATATATATATATATATATATATATATATATATATATATATATATATATATATATATATATATAATAAATAATATAATCACATAAAATAATAATATTATTCAAAGCAGTAAATATAAATAATGTAAATTAATTATCTGAAATAATAAGTCTTGAAATAAATATTTACATAGAAAATTATAATCAAATGTAAAATAATAAATATTAACCACAAAATAATAAAATACTCAAATATAACTTTTGAATTTATTAATGCTGCATATCTCATTTTAAAATAAATTAATTTAAAAATATGGGTCATAACAATCTCCCCTCCTTATAAGAATTCGTCTTCGAATTCAAAGAAAGAATAATTACAAAGCTCAAGATGGAAAGAGATACGGGTAAGAAGCTCACATCTCAGCTTCAGTCTCTCAGGTACAGTCCTCAACGGTATGGTTACTCCACAACACTTTCATCATCGGTATCTCCTTGGTTCACAACTGTCGAATTTAGCGATCCATAATCGCCATTGGATACTCTTTGTAGGTAAGATCATCACTAAGCTCTACGGCTTGAGGTTGCAGAACGTGAGATGGGTCAGGAATGTATTTCCTCAGCATAGATGCATGAAATACGGGATGGATTCTCAATAATTCTGGTGGCAACACCAATCTATATGCCACTTCACCCACTCTTGACCGAATCTCAAATAGTCTAATGTATCTAGGAGCTAGCTTACCCTTCTTGCTAAATCTCATAACTCCTTTCATTAGAGACACTCTCAGGAACACCTGTCTCTAACCATAAAGGATACATCCTTTCTCCTAAGGTCAGCATAGCTCTTCTGTCTGTTGAAGGTTGTCTTTAATCTCTGTTGTATGATATGAACTTTTTTTGAAGTTACATGTACTAACTCTAGACCTGTCAGCTGCCTCTCACCAATCTCCCAACATAATAGTAATATGCACTTTCTACCGTACAGTGCCTCATACAGAGCCATTTCAATACTAGCATGATAGCTATTATTGTAGGTAAACTCAATCAATGGCAAGTGCGAATCCCACTTTCCTCTAAAATCAATCACACATATCCTCAACATGTTTTCTAATATTTGGATGGTCCTTTCTGACTGACCATCTGTCTGAGGATGGAAGGCTATACTGAAGTCCAGTCTGGTGCCCAAAGCTTTATGTAATTCTTACCAAAAGACTGAGGTGAATGTGGCTCCTCTGTTCGACACTATACTTATTGGTACCCCATGTAGACAAACAATCATGTTGACATAAAGTTTTGCCAATCTATTAGTAAAGTACGTCTTTTTCACTGGTAGAAAGTGTGCTGATAACAATCACCCAAATAGCATCATAGCCTCCTATAGTCCGAGGTAATCCAGTCATAAAGTCTATAGCTATCATATCCCATTTTCATTCAAGAATTGGCATAGGTTGCAACAATCCCGAAAGTCTCTGATGTTCAAGCTTCACTTGCTGACAAGTCAGGTATCTAGATATAAACTCTATAATATCCTTCTTTATTCCATTCCACCAATATGTATCTTTCAAGTCATAATACATTTTGGTAGAACTTGGATGGATACTATAAGCAAAAAAATGTGTCTCTTCCATAATTTCCTTCCTCAAGTCATCAACATCCGACATACAAATCCTAGTACCCAAATGCAACACACCTTCTTTGTCAATCATAAAATCTCTTAACTGCCCTTATTGTACTTTATATATAATCCTCTACAACTATGGATCTCTATTCTAAGTTGCCTTAACTCAATCCAAGTATACTGATCATACCTTGAATTGAGCTAAAAGGCACTTTTTAGTAACTTTCAACTGCAACCCTTGATCAATCAATTCATGCATCTCCTTGACAATGGGCATCCTATTTGAGCTGATGTGGGCAAGAGTACCTGCTGACTTCCTACTCAAGGCATCAGCAACAACATTCGCCTTGCCTAGATGGTACAAAATAGAATAGTTATAGTCCTTAAGGAGTTCCATCCATCTTCTCTGCCTTAAGTTCAAGTCCCTTTGCTGGAAGATATACTTCAAGCTTTTGTGATCGGTGTAAATCTCATAAGTAACCCCATACAAGTAATGCCTCCATATCTTTAAAGAAAACACAATAACTGCCATCTTTAGGTCATGAGTAGGATAGTTTCACTAGTGTTTCTTCAGTTGCCTTGAAGAATAAGTAATTACTTGGCCATTTTGCATCAACATATAGCCCAATCCTACTCTAGAAGCATCATAATATACCGTATACCCTTCATTTCTAGAAGGTAAAGTTAGAATTAAAGCTGACGTCAACAAATCCTTCAATAATTGGAAATGCTCTTTGCATCTATCTATCCATACAAACTTAGCACTCTTCTGGGTTAACCTTGTCAAAGGTGCAGTAATTTTGGAGAAGTCCTTCATAAATCTCCTGTAGTAGCCTGCTAGACCTAGGAAACTTCGTACTTCTCTGACTATAGTTGGCCTCAGCCATTCTATAATAGCTTATATCTTCTTGGGGTCAACTTGTGTACCATCTTTAGAAACCACATGGCCTAAAAATGCCATTTGACTCAACCAGAACTCGCACTTCAAAAACTTGGCATATAACCTATGCTCCCTTAAATTCTGAAGCACCCTTCTCAAATGCATAACATGTTAAGCTTCACTCTTGGAATAGACCAAGATGTCATTAATGAAGACTATTACAAATCGGTCTAAGTATGGCTTGAACACCCGATTCATTAAGTCCATAAAGGCTGCTAGAGCATTGGTCAACCCAAAGGACATTACCAGGAACTCATAGTGGCCATATCTCGTCCAAAATGTTGTCTTGGGCTCATCACCACTTCTGATCCTCAACTGGTGATACCCAAAACCTCAAGTCTATCGTGGAGAAGCATGTAGCACCTTGAAGCTAATCGAATAAGTCATCAATCCTTAGAAGTGGATACTTGTTCTTGATGGTTACTTTATTCAACTGCCTGTAATGAATATAAAGTCAAAGGCTACCATCCTTCTTCTTCGTAAACAACACTATAGCACCCCAAGGCGATGTATTGGGCCTTATGAAACCCTTATTGGGCAACTCCTGCAACTGCTCCTTCAACTCCTGTAATTCAGTTGGTGCCATTCTGTAGGGTGGCATAGAAATAGGATTTGTGCCAGGTATAACATCGATACAGAACTCTATCTCCCTGTCTGGTGGTAATCCCGGTAATTCTTCAGGGAAGACATCCAAAAATTCATGCACCACTGGCACTTGTTCAATTACCCCTTTCTCTATCTCAACATCTCTTACTACTGCCAAGTAGCCTTGATAACCCCTTCTAAGCATCTTCTAGGCTGTGATGGCAGAAATGAGATTACAAGACATGGAGCTCTTTTCATCTTTAAAACAGAACTCTTCTTCATTTGAGATTCTAAACACCACTTCTTTTTCCTGATAATTCACAGAAGTATAATATCTTGACAACCAATTCATACCCAAGATGACATCAAATTCCAACACATCAAGCAACACCAAATCCGCCAACAATTCTCTACCTTCAACTAACACTGGATAGGAAGGAAAGAAAAAATCTGTCTTTAACTCATCACTAAGAGGAATCGATACAGGTAGAGGAAAGGACAACCTGGAAGGTTGCCACTCAATTCTCGAAGCAAACACGGGGGATATGAAAGGATGCAAAGTGCCAGGGTTAAACAATACTTTAGCATCACAAGAACAAACTAAGAGAACACATGCGACTACTGCATTAAAAGTTTGAGCATCCTGTGGCATCAAAATGAAAACTCATGCCTAGCTATGACCTGCTTGCTAAGATGTCGAAGGCTATACAAAACCACAACCACTAGGTCTACCAACTTAACCTCGGCCCTGTTAGCCTATAAACTGTGGCAGTCTCTGATGTGGCTGTACTGGTGCTCTATACTACTGTGGCATCGGATAGAAAGGCTAAGCCACTAATAAAGATGAACCCTGAGCATACTATGGCTGATATCTAAAGTGAGGATAAGCTCTTACAAGATGACCAACCTGCCCACATCTAAAGCAAGCACCCGATAACAAATGACATGGACCTTGATGAAATCGGCCACAACTAGCACATGCACTGGCTCTAGACCCAAAACTACTTTATCCGGAGCTTTTCCCACTGCTACTGTTACTAACTCCAATACCCAATCTATGACCTTTGCCACTTCTTCTATTCGTGGCATAACCATTTTGACCCACTCTATGTGTTTTGGACCTTCTACCACTATGTTGTGAACTACCCTCAGCCTGCTAACTCATCCTACCAACTTGAAATACTGGCTGCTGGTACCCAGGAGCTACATTATATCCACTTCTACCAACCATTTAAGGATCTATCCCCAAACCAGTTACATATAACTCGACTGCCCTATAAGGATCTCTCTTGATATCCTTTACATGTTGGGATAACCTATTAAACTCCCTGGTGTAGTCCTCAACAAACCTATCCCCTTTGGTGATATGAAGCAACTGCCACCTGTAGGCATCCCTGGTGGCTAGAGGATAGAAAAATCTCAAAAAGCGGTCCTTAAACCCTAGCCAAGTTAACTCATGCATGAACGACTGAATCGACTGTATAAACCAGTCTTGGCCTGCCACTTAGACTGATAGTTCAACAATCATAATCCGTTGGTAGTTTGTATGTCCTATCCTGGTACGTACCTCAATAGCATTAATGAAGTCTAAGGCGTCACCAGTACCATTAAAAGAAACTCTACCAATCCAGGAGTAGAGAAGTGTTGCATCAGTGTCTGACATCTCCTGATTCTTCTATTATAACATCTGCTGCACTAAGGGCATTACTTGATTCAAAGCTGCAAGACCCTGATTAATTCCTATTAAACCAGCTACAAAAGTCATGGGGTCTACGACTGGAGCTTCAGGTTCTACTGGCGGCTGATCATGAACCTCAGTTGTAGCTGCCCTAACTCTAGCTCTACCTTTACCTCTGCCCCTATGACGTGGAGCAGGAGGAAGAACCTCATCATGTATGGACTGCTCATTAAGCCCAAATGTCGCATCTATAGCAAGGTCTGTTAGCACACGTCTCATTTTGAAAAAGACTGAGAAAATCGAATTCAAAACAAGATAAGAGTATTTAACACATATGCGGAATTTAGAAACAAGGATATCACAAAGACAATTATCAACCTAATGTACTGCAATAGTTACACAGAAAGACAAACATAAACAATTAATCAAACCATGTTCTGATACCAACTTTGTCACGACCCAAACCTAGGGCACGTGACTGGCACTAAGGAATGGCAAAGCATAAAGCTATTGAATCCCATAGTAAGCCTTAAAAGAAAACACAAAATATTTACACTTTAAAACCTTACAATAAATAATTAAATCACAATGCACATTATCAAACTGATTTTTCTCAATATAATTTAAAACTAGGGCCACAACTCACACAACTAAGCCCTGACACAGAACTCTGCTCTGATACCAACTTTGTCACGACCCAAAACAGGGGCCATGACCGGCGCTAGGGAACGGGAATTCTTTCGAATCCGAAACCCGTAGCAAGCCTAAAAAAAATAAAATAAATCATGCAATAACAATAATAACCATATAATATGCAGCGGAAATAAAAAATTCATAATATCATAATATCATTTTCATCACTGGATTTAATTAAAATCTCGGCTCTGAGCTGCTTTAATCCTATCCCTTAGTACAGATCATACTTTAAACTGAGCTAACAGTCCACCTGCTCTACTGATCTTTATCATCAGACCTTGATCCACCAACAGATGCAATTCCTGGATCAATGGTCTCCTCTCAATACCGATGTGAGCAAGACTACCTGAAGACTTCCTACTCAAGGCATCTGCTACCACATTAGCTTTACCTGGATGGTAAAGAATCTCGCAATCATAATCCTTCAACAGTTCCAACCATCTTCTCTGCCTCAGATTTAAATCTCTCTGCTGGAAAATGTACTTAAGGCTCTTGTGATCAGTAAATATCTCACAAGTCACCCCGTACAAATAATGTCTCCAAATCTTCAAAGCAAAGATCACTGCAGCCATCTCAAGATCATGTGTAGGATAGTTCTGCTCATGCTTTTTCAACTGCCTCGAAGCATAGGCTATCACCCTTCCATTCTGCATCAACACACAACCAAGACCAATTCTAGAGGCATCACAGTAAACTGTGAACTTATCCACACTATTAGGCAAAGCTAATACTGGCGCTGTGGTCAACTTCTCTTTCAACAACTGAAAACTGTTCTCACAAGCTTCTGACCACTCGAATCTAACATTCTTCTGAGTCAAGCGAGTCATAGGGGCTGCAATCCTGGAAAAATCCTGCACAAACCGCCTATAATACCCGGCTAAACCCAGAAAACTCTGAATCTCCATAATAGAAGTAGGTCTAGGCCATTCAGATACTGCCTCAACCTTCTGTGGATCAATCTGAATACCTTCTTTAGACACTACGTGTCCAAGAAAAGAAACACTCTCTATCCAGAAATCACACTTCGAGAATTTAGCATAAAGCTGATGATCTCTCAATGTCTGTAGTACAATCCTCAAATGATATACATGCTCTTCCATACTCCTTGAATATACCAGTATATCATCAATGAAGACTACTACAAACTGATCCACATACGGTCTGAATACTCTGTTCATCAAATCCATAAAAGCTGCTGGTGCATTAGTCAAACCAAAAGACATCACCAGAAACTCATAATGGCCATATCGAGTGCGAAAAGCTGTCTTAGGAATATCAGCCTCACTAATCCGCAGCTGATGATAACCCGACCTTAAGTCAACCTTAGAAAAGAATTGTGCACCCTGGAGCTGATTAAACAAATCATCTTTCCTCGAGAGAGGATACTTGTTCTTCACGGTCACCTTATTCAGCTCTCTGTAGTCAATGCACAGTCTCAGGGTACTATCCTTCTTCTTCATAAATAGGACTGGTGCACCCCAAGGAGAAACACTAGGTCTAATAAAATCTTTATCCAACAACTCTTACAACTGCTCCTTCAACTCTCTCAACTCTGCAGGAGCCATACGATAGGGTGGCATAGATATAGGAGTAGTACCTGGAACCACATCAATACAGAACTCAATCTCTCTATGAGGTGGTAAACCTGGCAACTCCTCGGGAAAAATATCAGGAAACTCACAAGCAACAGGAACATCTGTGAGTGACAACTTCTCCACTGACGTATCCCTGACCAATGCCAAATACCCCTGACAACCTTTCTTCAATAACTTCCTAGCCATAATAACAGAAATAAGATTCTGAGGTGCTGAACTCCTATCACCCACAAACTTAAAATCTTCTTCACCAGGAATTCTAAAAGTCACCTCCTTATTCCTGCAATCTACCACGGCAAAGTGCTGAGATAACCAATCCATTCCCAAAATAACATCAAACTCCATCACATTCAACAAAATCAAATCAGCGGGTAATTCTCTATCTCCCATGAGAACTGGACAACCAGAAAGAACAATATCGGTGTCCAAGGAATCGCTCAGAGGAGTGGCAACAGACAAAGTAAAAGCCATCCTCAAAGCTTGCCAACAAGATTTAGAAGCAAAAATAGGAGAAACAAATGAATGCGTGGCACCCGGATCAAACAAAACCCATGCATCCAGGTAACAAACAGAAAGAATACCTGCCATGACTGCATTAGATGCCTGAGCATCCTGCTGAGTCAGATGGAAGACTCTCGCCTGGCCTCGACCTCCCTGCTGACTGGTAGAAGCCTGGCCAACGCCTCTGGCACCTCCTCTAGTACCTCTACCACGACTCTGCTGTGGAACAAACTGAGTGGAACTCTGATGCTGGGCTGGTGGCAACTAAAATGGCACGGGTGCTGCACTAGCAATCGACTGCTGTGGAAATCGCGGAATCTACTACTGTTGATAACCAGAATAAGGACACGATCTGGCAAAATGTCCTGTCTGCCCGCATCTGAAACATGTCAGTGGTGTCAGATAACACGGTCCCTGATGGACTCTACCATAAGTCTGGCAAACGCTGGCAGCTGATCCAGAACTACGACCACTGCTGCTGCTCGAAGCACCTGACCCAAATCTGAATGATCTACGCTGACCTCCACGACCATGTCTACTGCTCCGATGCACTCGCTGCTGCTGTCTCTGACTCTACTGAGTCGAACCTCGCTGCTGACTACTCGATCCAACATGAAAACTCGAATATGGAGTAGCCTGCAATCCACTCGACTGAACTCCTAACTGGTAATAATCAGGCATCGCTCCCTGCCTAACTAACCTCAGCTCAATCTCCTTAGCTAGCTCGATCACAGACTCGAGAGTAAGACCTGATGTAGGCATACCAGCAAAAGCTGAACCCAAACCAGTAACATAGGTAGTAACAGCGAAATACTGATCTCGCATCAGATCCTCAGCATATCTACCCAGACGAAGAAACTCTCGGGTATACTCCTTTACTGATCGATCTCCACGAGAAATACTGGTCAGACGAAGACGATAACTCAAACGAAGAGGTTCTGGACAAAATCTCCTCATGAATCGCTCTCGAAACTGAGCCCATGTCATTGTCATCATGTAAGGCTGGATCATCTGAATAAACCAATCCAAGGCTGGTCCCTCGACAGACAACTCAACGATCATGATCCTCTGGTACTCGGTATGAGCAGTCCGAGTCCTAGTCTCAATCGCATGCAGAAAATCTAAAGGATCAGAAGTACCATCGAAAGCAATCCTGCCAACTCGGGCATAGAACAAAGCTGCCTCAGGGTCAGACATACCCTGCTGATAGGCAGGCTGAACAGGCTGAACAACTGGAGGAACAGGAACATCAAATTTAGGCTCAACAGGCTCCTCGTCCTGTAACTCTCTCCGCCTACGGTGACCTGCCGCTCCTCGAGGTCTACCTCTGCCACGACCTCTACGCCTAACTGGCGGCTCAGGAGGTAAAACCTCATCCTGAAAAGACTCATCATCCTCGGCCTCAACGACCGGTGGAGCGACACGCGCCCGCCTCCTCATACTGAAAAGACAAACGGAAAGATTCAGACAAAACAGACAACGGAAGAATAACGCTGAAAACTACAGCAAAAAATACTTATCAAGACATACTCGAACCTAATACACTGCAGTAGTTCAACAGAAAACACAACTTTAAAACTAGGGCCACAACTCACACAACTAAGCCCTGACACAGAACTCTGCTCTGATACCAACTTTGTCACGATCCAAAACAGGGGCCATGACCGGCGCTAGGGAACGGGAATTCTTTCGAATCCGGAACCCGTAGCAAGCCTAAAAAAATAAAATAAATCATGCAATAACAATAATAACCATATAATATGCAGCGGAAATAAAAAATTCATAATATCATAATATCATTTTCATCACTGGATTTAATTAAAATCTCATCCCATAAATATATAATCTTTAATACAAATCCAGTTTCAACATAATACATCTCTTTAAAATAAAATACATGAAATCCAATACTTTAATTCACAACTACTGCAGTGTCTAGATAAAATAAATGAGACTCAAGTAGACAGTTTACATAAAGAAGCCGGGGCGGAAGAAATCCGGCGTATTGACCTGCTACTGAGGTCTGAAGAAGTTGACTCTCCTGAAAAATAGTCAACGGAGGGGAGTCAGACCTCACTGAGTGAATTACTATAATATATATACATACACACTAAGTGATAATGCATACAATCAACAGTATATATATAATATGTATATATACAGGCAATTGCACACAGATGCAATAAAAATCATTTTTTTATATATATATTGAAAATCACAGTTTATGAAGGATCACATAGAACCCTAGAATATCGCAACCTCAAAAATAGTGTTAAACAACACTCTGGCCATACAGGCTCACTTATCCAAATATATCCACTTAATCCATTTAGACAGTAGACTGGCCCCGAGACACTAAGTCAACCGAGCTCCAGCAGTCTGACTGCCAGTGTGATTGGCCCCGAGACACTTGGTCAACCGAGCTCCAGCAATCACACCTACAAACCACATCTCACATATCAATAATCATAATCAAATCAATATCCACAAATAATTTAGTATTATAGCCTAAAGCTATAGGCGTACCGGTACGTACTCGGTCCTAGTGCTGCCCACTAGGTAGCACGTTCTATTAATATCCTTCATTCTTAAATATAAAACATTCATTCACAAAAATCAATGATGCATGAATTTAAATGAAATAACAATATAAACCATATATATACCGGAAATATACCAAACATAAACCAGGTATATTTCGAGTATATATATATCAAATAAATCCAATCAAAATCATAAATTAAACTAAAAATATATTTAAAAACATTTTAAATATATTTTATTAATAAAACATATATATAATTTATTATATACCAAAAATAAACCAAAAATATACTTAAATACAAATCACATTATTTATGCATTTTAATCAAAGTAAAACATATATTTCTAAATCATGCATCCTAAGCATGTATACATAGTACAATAACTCACCTAGTGCGCTCCACGAGACAGGTCCGACGGGCCTGGTCCACTAGCCCTCGGTCTCGGCGCAACTAAACAAGAAATAAATAATCGACGTCAGAATAACCCTAACAGAAATCCTAGAATTCAATCTAGAGTATTAAACACAGAATCGGAATTTAGGGTTCGACTGGATATCATGTTTTACGAGAATTCTACCGAAAATCCGGCAGAACCTCCCCTGTAAAATGGACATCTCTCTACTCAAAAGAGTAGAGCCGACCCTGCAAAGAAACACACTTCGAAATACAAGCTTAACAAAAATCCACAACCCCTCGGTCGGACTCCAGACTACAATCTGTCGACCGAGGTCCACAACACAGAATAATTCCAGATATAACAAAAATATCCTTAAATCACAGAAATACATTTTCAGAGGTAGAAATTACATATTTAACCTTGAAACACTATAAAAACCGATTAAAACTCATTTTATTAGAAAACCGTATATTTTATTTATAATTGAAAATAATTCACGAAAAATAGTTTTAATTAGTTAAAAATACCAAATATTTTATAGAAATCATTTTTATACCTTAAATAACTAATAAAACCAATTAAATTACATTTTTAGACAATTTAGGGTAAAATTACCAAAATACCCCTATATATATAAATATACTTAAATTACTTCAAAAATTCACCAAAAATCATACAATTATCCAAAATTAATTTTCTCAACATATTTATCAATAATATTAATAATTAAACTCAATTAACCAATTAAATTCAAATAAAAACACATTTAACCTAATTTTCTCAAATTCACATAAACTTCAATAATTCAAAATAAATACTTAGAAATTCATAAAAATTCCAAATAAATTCCTATAATTCATTTCAACACCTAATTTAACCATAAACTCCATTTCATAATTTAAATAATTAATTTCCGAAAATTAGAAAATAATATTAAAATATTCAAAAATACCCAAAAATCCAAACAATCTCCAAAAATCCTACAAAAATTCATACATGTAGATTAAGCTACTAGGATCAACATTTGTGAAGGAAGTTTCCATGAATCAATCAATTTGAAGCTCAAAAAAATCAAAAACCCTAATAGGCCGAAATAGAAAAATCAAAACCTAAGCAAATCTAGACCATTTTAGCTCAAACCAAAGCTAGAATCACACTCACCCGGAGCTCAAGGAGAAGAAAGAGACCGGCGGTGTCGAAAACGGTGGCCGAAATCGGCGTGATCGACGGTGGATCGATTTTCGGCTTCTCCGGCCAAAATCGATCTCCAGACGCCGGAAACGGCCTCCTCAGGCGGCGGAATTGGTCGGGGAAGACGGTGGCACACCGGACGGCACACCCACGGTGAAGGAACGGCGTGACAGACGCCCGGACGGCAAGGGGAAGGATCGGGAGGAAGGAGAAGAAGTCGGCGGCAAAATGGTAATTTTCCAAACTTTTTGATTTTTGACAAATATATGTATATATATATACTTTATACTATATATTAAAATAATATTAAATTACACACATCAAATATACACCACACACATAAAAATATTAATATTTTAATAATTTATACTAAATAAAATTAATTAAATAACAATAAAAACAATTAAATACTTAATAAAATATTAGGGAAATAATAAACCCTAATTAAATAAATATACACACAGGCTTTATTTAATAATTTAAAAATATGTATGAGTTCATGCAAGTCCGTAAATACATTTAAAATAATTAATAATACATTGTTTACGTGAAAATTTCCCCGAAAATGCAAGTCCCGGGAAAATTTTACGTAAAACACTGAAAATAATATACAATAATTAAAATAGGTTTAAAATACATATCAACTCGTAAAAATATCATATAAAATACAAAAATCATTAACACTGCATATCTCGGTACTGTGTAAAAATATTTTAAAAACACGGGATATTACAGTCTCCCCCCCTTACAAGAATTCGTCCCCGAATTCCAGAAAACAAGATCAAGAAGGAAAGAGATACGGGTAAGAAGCTCGCATCTCAGCTTCAGTCTCCCACGTATGCTCTTCAACTCTGTCGCTACGCCATAGAACCTTGACCATCGGAATCTGCTTCGATCGCAACTGTCGAACTTGAAAATCAACGATCGCCACAGGTTCTTCCACAAACGTCAAATCTTCACTCACTTCTACACTGTCAGGTTGCAACACGTGCGAAGGGTCTGAAATATACTTCCTCAACATCAAGATATGAAATACTGGATGCACCTGTGACATACTCGGAGGTAAATCCAACCGATATGCAACAGTGCCAATTCTCTCCAGAATCTCAAACGGTCCAATGTATCTCGGTGCTAACTTACCCTTCCTGCCAAATCTCATCACACCCTTCATCGGAGATACTTTCAGAAAAACAAAATCTCCAACCTGAAACTCTACATCTCTGCGCCTAGGATCCGCATAACTCTTCTGTCTGCTAACTACAGTCTCTAATCTGCGCTTGATCACGGCGACTTTCTCTGCAGCATCCTGAACCATCTCTGGTCCAGTCAAAGCTCTCTCACCAATCTCATCCCAACTCAATGGGGATCTACACTTCCTTCCATATAACGCCTCATACGGTGCCATACCAATACTGCTATGATAGCTGTTATTATATGCAAACTCAACAAGCGACAAATGATCATCCCAGCTACCTCCCAAATCCAAGACACACATCCTCAACATATCTTCCAGTGTCTGGATCGTCCTCTCAGACTGGCCATCTGTCTGAGGATGAAAAGCAGTACTGAAATCCAACCTAGTGCCCATCGCTTCCTGCAACTTCTGCCAAAAACGAGAAGTAAACACCGAACCTCTATCTGACACAATGGACACAGGTACTCCATGAAGGCACACAATATGCTTCACATACAACTTCGCCAATCTAGCAACTGAATATGTGGCTTTCACAAGTAAGAAATGTGCAGACTTCGTCAACCTGTCTACAATCACCCAGATGGAATCGTATCCATCCTTCGAACGAGGTAAACCGACCATAAAATCCATAGCTATCCTTTCCCACTTCCACTCGGGAATAAGAAGAGGCTGAAGCTTCCCAGAAGGCTTCTGATGTTCGGCTTTCACTTGCTGACACGTCAAACACTTAGCAACATAATCAGCGACATCCTTCTTCAATCCATCCCACCAGTATAGATCTCTGATACTGTGGTACATCTTAGTAACACCTGGATGAACGCTGTAGGCTGTAGAATGTGCTTCCTCTAGGATTTCTTCTCTCAAATCATCCACATCTGGAACACACAATCTACCACTGATCCACAACACACCATCATTATCGAGTGTGAAATCAGTGAACTTCCCTGCTCTGACATTCTCTGCAAGCTCTTCTAGAATAGGATCTCGGCTCTGAGCTGCTTTAATCCTATCCCTTAGTACAGATCATACTTTAAACTGAGCTAACAGTCCACCTGCTCTACTGATCTTTATCATCAGACCTTGATCCACCAACAGATGCAATTCCTGGATCAATGGTCTCCTCTCAATACCGATGTGAGCAAGACTACCTGAAGACTTCCTACTCAAGGCATCTGCTACCACATTAGCTTTACCTGGATGGTAAAGAATCTCGCAATCATAATCCTTCAACAGTTCCAACCATCTTCTCTGCCTCAGATTTAAATCTCTCTGCTGGAAAATGTACTTAAGGCTCTTATGATCAGTAAATATCTCACAAGTCACCCCGTACAAATAATGTCTCCAAATCTTCAAAGCAAAGATCACTGCAGCCATCTCAAGATCATGTGTAGGATAGTTCTGCTCATGCTTTTTCAACTGCCTCGAAGCATAGGCTATCACCCTTCCATTCTGCATCAACACACAACCAAGACCAATTCTAGAGGCATCACAGTAAACTGTGAACTTATCCACACTATTAGGCAAAGCTAATACTGGCGCTGTGGTCAACTTCTCTTTCAACAACTGAAAACTGTTCTCACAAGCTTCTGACCACTCGAATCTAACATTCTTCTGAGTCAAGCGAGTCATAGGGGCTGCAATCCTGGAAAAATCCTGCACAAACCGCCTATAATACCCGGCTAAACCCAGAAAACTCCGAATCTCCATAATAGAAGTAGGTCTAGGCCATTCAGATACTGCCTCAACCTTCTGTGGATCAATCTGAATACCTTCTTTAGACACTACGTGTCCAAGAAAAGAAACACTCTCTATCCAGAAATCACACTTCGAGAATTTAGCATAAAGCTGATGATCTCTCAATGTCTGTAGTACAATCCTCAAATGATATACATGCTCTTTCATACTCCTTGAATATACCAGTATATCATCAATGAAGACTACTACAAACTGATCCACATACGGTCTGAATACTCTGTTCATCAAATCCATAAAAGCTGCTGGTGCATTAGTCAAACCAAAAGACATCACCAGAAACTCATAATGGCCATATCGAGTGCGAAAAGCTGTCTTAGGAATATCAGCCTCACTAATCCGCAGCTAATGATAACCCGACCTTAAGTCAACCTTAGAAAAGAATTGTGCACCCTGGAGCTGATTAAACAAATCATCTATCCTCGGGAGAGGATACTTGTTCTTCACGGTCACCTTATTCAGCTCTCTGTAGTCAATGCACAGTCTCAGGGTACTATCCTTCTTCTTCATAAACAGGACTGGTGCACCCCAAGGAGAAACACTAGGTCTAATAAAATCTTTATCCAACAACTCTTACAACTGCTCCTTCAACTCTCTCAACTCTGCAGGAGCCATACGATAGGGTGGCATAGATATAGGAGTAGTACCTGGAACCACATCAATACAGAACTCAATCTCTCTATGAGGTGGTAAACCTGGCAACTCCTCGGGAAAAATATCAGGAAACTCACAAGCAACAGGAACATCTGTGAGTGACAACTTCTCCACTGACGTATCCCTGACCAATGCCAAATACCCCTGACAACCTTTCTTCAATAACTTCCTAGCCATAATAACAGAAATAAGATTCTGAGGTGCTGAACTCCTATCACCCACAAACTTAAAATCTTCTTCACCAGGAATTCTAAAAGTCACCTCCTTATTCCTGCAATCTACCACGGCAAAGTGCTGAGATAACCAATCCATTCCCAAAATAACATCAAACTCCATCACATCCAACAAAATCAAATCAGCGGGTAATTCTCTATCTCCCATGAGAACTGGACAACCAGAAAGAACAATATCGGTGTCCAAGGAATCGCTCAGAGGAGTGGCAACAGACAAAGGAAAAGCCATCCTCGAAGCTTGCCAACAAGATTTAGAAGCAAAAATAGGAGAAACAAATGAATGCGTGGCACCCGGATCAAACAAAACCCATGCATCCAGGTAACAAACAGAAAGAATACCTGCCATGACTGCATTAGATGCCTGAGCATCCTGCTGAGTCAGATGGAAGACTCTCGCCTGGCCTCGACCTCCCTGCTGACTGGTAGAAGCCTGGCCAACGCCTCTGGCACCTCCTCTAGTACCTCTACCACGACTCTGCTGTGGAACAAACTGAGTGGAACTCTGATGCTGGGCTGGTGGCAACTAAAATGGCACGGGTGCTGCACTAGCAATCGACTGCTGTGGAAATCGCGGAATCTACTGCTGCTGATAACCAGAATAAGGACACGATCTGGCAAAATGTCCTGTCTGCCCGCATCTGAAACATGTCAGTGGTGTCAGATAACACGGTCCCTGATGGACTCTACCACAAGTCTGGCAAACGCTGGCAGCTGATCCAGAACTACGACCACTGCTGCTGCTCGAAGCACCTGACCCAAATCTGAATGATCTACGCTGACCTCCACGACCATGTCTACTGCTCCGATGCACTCGCTGCTGCTGTCTCTGACTCTGCTGAGTCGAACCTCGCTGCTGACTACTCGATCCAATATGAAAACTCGAATATGGAGTAGCCTGCAATCCACTCGACTGAACTCCTAACTGGTAATAATCAGGCATCGCTCCCTGCCTAACTAACCTCAGCTCAATCTCCTTAGCTAGCTCGATCACAGACTCGAGAGTAAGACCTGATGTAGGCATACCAGCAAAAGCTGAACCCAAACCAGTAACATAGGTAGTAACAGCGAAATACTGATCTCGCATCAGATCCTCAGCATATCTACCCAGACGAAGAAACTCTCGGGTATACTCCTTTACTGATCGATCTCCACGAGAAATACTGGTCAGACGAAGATGATAACTCAAACGAAGAGGTTCTGGATAAAATCTCCTCATGAATCGCTCTCGAAACTGAGCCCATGTCATTGTCATCATGTAAGGCTGGATCATCTGAATAAACCAATCCAAGGCTGGTCCCTCGACAGACAACTCAACGATCATGATCCTCTGGTACTCGGTATGAGCAGTCCGAGTCCTAGTCTCAATCGCATGCAGAAAATCTAAAGGATCAGAAGTACCATCGAAAGCAATCCTGCCAACTCGGGCATAGAACAAAGCTGCCTCAGGGTCAGACATACCCTGCTGATAGGCAGGCTGAACAGGCTGAACAACTGGAGGAACAGGAACATCAAATTCAGGCTCAACAGGCTCCTCGTCCTGTAACTCTCTCCGCCTACGGTGACCTGCCGCTCCTCGAGGTCTACCTCTGCCACGACCTCTACGCCTAACTGGCGGCTCAGGAGGTAAAACCTCATCCTGAAAAGACTCATCATCCTCGGCCTCAACGACCGGTGGAGCGACACGCGCCCGCCTCCTCATACTGAAAAGACAAACGGAAAGATTCAGACAAAACAGACAACGGAAGAATAACGCTGAAAACTACAGCAAAAAATACTTATCAAGACATACTCGAACCTAATACACTGCAGTAGTTCAACAGAAAACACAACTTTAAAACTAGGGCCACAACTCACACAACTAAGCCCTGACACAGAACTCTGCTCTGATACCAACTTTGTCACGACCCAAAACAGGGGCCATGACCGGCGCTAGGGAACGGGAATTCTTTCGAATCCGGAACCCGTAGCAAGCCTAAAAAAAATAAAATAAATCATGCAATAACAATAATAACCATATAATATGCAGCGGAAATAAAAAATTCATAATATCATAATATCATTTTCATCACTGGATTTAATTAAAATCTCATCCCATAAATATATAATCTTTAATACAAATCCAGTTTCAACATAATACATCTCTTTAAAATAAAATACATGAAATCCAATACTTTAATTCACAACTACTGCAGTGTCTAGATAAAATAAATGAGACTCAAGTAGACAGTTTACATAAAGAAGCCGGGGCGGAAGAAACCCGGCGTATTGACCTGCTACTGAGGTCTGAAGAAGTTGACTCTCCTGAAAAGTAGTCAACGGAGGGGAGTCAGACCTCACTGAGTGAATTACTATAATATATATACATACACACTAAGTGATAATGCATACAATCAACAGTATATATATAATATGTATATATACAGGCAATTGCACACAGATGCAATAAAAATCATTTTTTTATATATATATTGAAAATCACAGTTTATGAAGGATCACATAGAACCCTAGAATATCACAACCTCAAAAATAGTGTTAAACAACACTCTGGCCATACAGGCTCACTTATCCAAATATATCCACTTAATCCATTTAGACAGTAGACTGGCCCCGAGACACTAAGTCAACCGAGCTCCAGCAGTCTGACTGCCAGTGTGATTGGCCCCGAGACACTTGGTCAACCGAGCTCCAGCAATCACACCTACAAACCACATCTCACATATCAATAATCATAATCAAATCAATATCCACAAATAATTTAGTATTATAGCCTAAAGCTATAGGCGTACCGGTACGTACTCGGTCCTAGTGCTGCCCACTAGGTAGCACGTTCTATTAATATCCTTCATTCTTAAATATAAAACATTCATTCACAAAAATCAATGATGCATGAATTTAAATGAAATAACAATATAAACCATATATATACCGGAAATATACCAAACATAAACCAGGTATATTTCGAGTATATATATATCAAATAAATCCAATCAAAATCATAAATTAAACTAAACATATATTTAAAAACATTTTAAATATATTTTATTAATAAAACATATATATAATTTATTATATACCAAAAATAAACCAAAAATATACTTAAATACAAATCACATTATTTATGCATTTTAATCAAAGTAAAATATATATTTCTAAATCATGCATCCTAAGCATGTATACATAGTACAATAACTCACCTAGTGCGCTCCACGAGACAGGTCCGACGAGCCTGGTCCACTAGCCCTCGGTCTCGGCGCAACTAAATAAGAAATAAATAATCGACGTTAGAATAACCCTAATAGAAATCCTAGAATTCAATCTAGAGTATTAAACACAGAATCGGAATTTAGGGTTCGACTGGATATCATGTTTTACGAGAATTCTACCAAAAATCCGGCAGAACCTCCCTGTAAAATGGACATCTCTCTACTCAAAAGAGTAGAGCCGACCTGCAAAGAAACACACTTCGAAATACAAGCTCAACAAAAATCCACAACCCCTCGGTCGGACTCCAGACTACAATCTGTCGACCGGGGGTCCACAACACAGAATAATTCCAGATATAACAAAAATATCCTTAAATCACAGAAATACATTTTCATAGGTAGAAATTACATATTTAACCTTGAAACACTATAAAAAACCGATTAAAACTCATTTTATTAGAAAACCATATATTTTATTTATAATTGAAAATAATTCACGAAAAATAGTTTTAATTAGTTAAAAATACCAAATATTTTATAGAAATCATTTTTATACCTTAAATAACTAATAAAACCAATTAAATTACATTTTTAGACATTTAGGGTAAAATTACCAAAATACCCCTATATATATAAATATACTTAAATTACTTCAAAAATTCACCAAAAAATCATACAATTATCCAAAATTAATTTTCTCAACATATTTATCAATAATATTAATAATTAAACTCAATTAACCAATTAAATTCAAATAAAAACAACATTTAACCCTAATTTTCTCAAATTCACATAAACTTCAATAATTGAAAATAAATACTTAGAAATTCATAAAAATTCCAAATAAATTCCTATAATTCATTTCAACACCTAATTTAACCATAAACTCCAATTTCATAATTTAAATAATTAATTTCCGAAAATTAGAAAATAATATTAAAATATTCAAAAATACCCAAAAATCCAAACCAATCTCCAAAAATCCTACAAAAATTCATACATGTAGATTAAGCTACTAGGATCAACATTTGTGAAGGAAGTTTCCATGAATCAATCAATTCGAAGCTCAAAAAAATCAAAAAACCCTAATAGGCCGAAATAGAAAAATCAAAACCTAAGCAAATCTAGACCATATTTAGCTCAAACCAAAGCTAGAATCACACTCACCGGAGCTCAAGGAGAAGAAAGAGACGGCGGTGTCAAAAACGGTGGCCGGAATCGGCGTGATCGACGGTGGATCGATTTTCGGCTTCTCCGGCCAAAATCGATCTCCAGACGCCGGAAACGGCCTCCTCAGGCGGCGGAATTGGTCGGGGAAGACGGTGGCACACCGGACGGCACACCCACGGTGAAGGAACGGCGTGACAGACGCCCGGACGGCAAGGGGAAGGATCGGGAGGAAGGAGAAGAAGTCGGCGGCAAAATGGTAATTTTCCAAACTTTTTGATTTTTGACAAATATATGTATATATATATACTTTATACTATATATTAAAATAATATTAAATTACACACATCAAATATACACCACACACATAAAAATATTAATATTTTAATAATTTATACTAAATAAAATTAATTAAATAACAATAAAACAATTAAATACTTAATAAAATATTAGGGAAATAATAAACCCTAATTAAATAAATATACACACAGGCTTTATTTAATAATTTAAAAATATGTATGAGTTCATGCACGTCCGTAAATACATTTAAAATAATTAATAATACATTGTTTACGTGAAAATTTCCCCGAAAAATGCAAGTCCCCGGGAAAATTTTACGTAAAACACTGAAAATAATATACAATAATTAAAATAGGTTTAAAATACATATCAACTCGTAAAATATCATATAAAATACAAAAATCATTAACACTGCATATCCCGGTACTGTGTAAAAATATTTTAAAAACACGGGATATTACACCATCTCTTAATCTCCCACCATGTGCACATGGTACCTGGTGAAACCCACTAGGTAGCCCGTTCTACCAAATTTTCTCAAAACTAGTTTGTAAATAATTAAATAAATTGTAATAAAAATTCTCGATAATAGTATTTACTTCAAATTGATAATGTAAATAATACTAAAAATATGAGCGCACGAATTTTAAAGAACATACACGCACATATCAGTTATTAATTTACAAGATGAGCGAGATAGCTGACGACCGTGCGTCTGCCTCAATTCAGAAGCTCCCGCTCCGAGGACTCTTTAAAAATAACATATTCATTTTTAAAATCATACTTATGGAATAAGAAGGAAAAATTAATAAAATTTACGAGACTCTAGAATGACTTGGGAAAAACCGAATAAGACTCGAAAAGATTGAAGTATCCTAATTTATACTAGAAAATTACGGAAGATGTCACATTTTACGAGAAAATCTATCAAAATTTTGACAGAGTCTTCCCTGTAAAATGGACATCTATCTACCGTAGGTAGAGCCCATTCCTACATAGAAAAACACACTTCTAACATCCACAATCAAGCATACTCGGGTCGACTCTCCAATATAGCATTTAGCCCGATCGAGTGCACAACCAACCAAACAACACAACTTAATTCTAATTAATAAAATTTATATTTAATTGCTTAAATAGTTTAATTATATATTTAAAACCTATTTTATTACCAAAATAATATATAATATATTATTTGAAAATAATTTTCAAAAATTAGTATTTATTAGTTAAAAATAGTAAATAATTGTAATCATTTTAATTCCTAAAATAATATTAAAACCAATTACAATATATAATTTAGCTATAATTAGCACAAAATTACATTTTTACCCCTATAATACAAAAATATACATAATATCCTATTATTACTCAAAAATTCCCTAAAAATTATATAAATGCATTAAAATTATTTTCTCAATATATATATTATTAATATTAATTAAAACACATATTTAAACCATTATTCCATCAAAAATCCAACTCTAACCTAATTATTCAATTTTGACATAAACTATAAAAATTCATAAAAATTATATAATATTTCTAAAAAATTAACTTTCTCAACACTAAAATTAATAAAAAATATATAATATCACTAAATTAACCAATATTATAATTTAATAAATTAATTTATGAAATTAATAAAATAATAATAAAATATTCACAAATTCACAAAAATCAAAATAAATTCCAAAAATCATACAAAATTTCATAGAGGTAGATTGAACTACTAGGAATCACATTTCTAAAGGGAGTTTGCAAGATTCAAGCTAGATCAAGCTAAAAAGAATTTGAAACCCTAAAGCTCCAAAAACAAAAATTCAACAAAACTCAAGAAAATGAAGTTTTAAGCTTCAACTAAGCCTAAATTCATGCTCACCGGAGCTAGGGGAGTTGATAGACATTGGAAGCTCAAAAAATGGTGGTTGGAAAAGCGAGTTTGGCAGGAAATGAAGGTTTTCGGTTTCTTTCCGTTTAACAAGCCACCGGCAACCCGGAGAAGGAGGTGGAAGGGATGGCGGAAGGCGGCTAGAGGTTGTGGTGGTTGCTAGATGCTAGAGACGCACATCGACAAGCCCAAAATGGGATGTTCCGAGAGGTAGGGGATGGTGAATAGTGTGTGCGTGAATATATATATATTTTTTTGTTACTGTGTTTGTTTATATGTTTATGTTTATGTTTGTGTGTTTGTGCACATGAATGTGTGTGTTTATATATATGTTTATTGTATATTTGGGTATGCATGAGTTTATCAATGTGTATATATATATAATATTATAATATATAATATGCTTTTGAATTTATTAATCTCCACCACATGCATATTATATATATATATATATAATATATATATATATATATATATACACACACACACAACAATATATATATAACACACAATAATAAATAATATAATCACATAAAATAATAATATTATTCAAAATAGTAAATATAAATAACGTAAATTAATTATCCAAAATAATAAGTTTCGAAATAAATATTTACATAGAAAATTATAATCAAACCGTAAAATGATAAATATTAATCACAAAATAATAAAATATTCAAATATAATTTTTGAATTTATTAATACTGCATATTTCATTTTAAAATAAATTATTTTAAAAATATAGATCATAATAAGAAATTGCTAATTGTGACATGTATCGTGATACTTATTAAAACCACTTCCTCCAATATTTCACTAACTTCATCCCATGTGGAAATTTCACTAAACAAAGAGGGACTTTTGATCTCTATAGTCTACACCTTATTTTTTTTGGATTTGACGAGTATGATACCATGGGGGTGAGAATTTAAGCATTTTGCAAGACACCGTCTTTTAGTTTGAGCAACTGGAATTTACTCCATCTTTACACAATAGAAGTATCTTACCCACATTTGTCGGTCTTTGGCTTGAGGATCTGATTCATGTTAAGGATGTTAAATGGGTTGGTTCTGTTATTTAGTAGTATTTCTACTGTAATAACACGTTCACCGATAATGATAACTTTGTCTCCTAAAGCAATGCCTAAGTTGTAGGAAGTGTGATATGGCAACAAAACTATAACTTTGACCTTAATCTTTAGGAGCAAATATATGACCAGGTTATTACAGAATTATATTTAAAACTAATTAAAACTATGGAATCACAAATAAGCAAATACATTTTTAGGAAATGTGATCTTTATAATTAGATATTATGAATATTTATCGTTTTGAAAGTTATTACAAATATTTTTCTTAAGACAATTGTTTGAATATATGTATTCATCTCTATCAAAATAAATATGAAAAAGGTAAATCTTTAAAAATTTTAATATCATATTATGTGTCACATATTACTCTAATTTTAATATTTCATATCAATTGAAATGAGAGTTTCTTTTTTTTTTTTTAAGCTTTTCAATTTTCATGTAATTTTAAATGTTGCGTTTACCTCAATCTTTCAACATTCATGTGTATCTGTTTTATTTACCTCAATTTATTTCTTGCAATCTTATTTAATTTTATCTTTCCTTGTATATATGCACCATAAATTTGAAAATTTATTTATAATTATAATTTTTTTTTATATAAATTACATTCTCAATGTCAATTATTTTTATAAATATATTATTTTTCCTTTGCTTGATTATTCTACAGATATAATCTTCACCAGTTATGACAAATCTTATTGTTGTTAGTAACTTGGAAATGTATAGTCATTACAGGCGAAACTACATTAATAGTAAGGAGGGCTACAAAATTTTTATTTTAAAAAGTTACTATAAGATTTTTATATAAATATATATAAATTGGATGTTTTTTGCCCTCAAATATAATATATATACCTTAATCCCATTATTTCTGTCAAAATTTTATCATTATTCTATTATAGTTTAATTATAGCTTCTCACACTTTTAATTATAGTTTTACCTCGGGGTGAGTTAGGGTTGAGAATATCTGGAAATTTAAAATATCCGTACCGTATCATATTTTTGAGAAATTTTAAAATAAAATTTTTAATACCAATATTTAATTTAAAAATCTTCATATAGTACTATCCCATTTTTTAAGATGGTTCAGTACGAAAATTTAATTCTATCAAAACAGATCGGTATGATACAGTTTAAAACAGGAATTTAAAAATTTATATAATAAATAAATTTATATTATTATCCACAATCAAAACGACATAGTTTTAGATAAAGATATATCATTTTTATTATTATATGGATATTGTATGTGCATTACTACTACTACCTACTACTAATAATAATAATAATATTTACCTCCTTTATAACTTTTAAATAATATCAATAAAATCAAATTACTTAATACAATTATAATTATTAAATTATTAAATATAACAGCCATATATTTTAATTAATAAAAATAACCTATATTCTCTTTTTTTTTTAATTCAATACTTACTTTAATTAAAAGGATGTAGTTTTAAGCAAAATTATGTCGTTTTAGTTTTATATAATATATGTCTATATGTTATTATGTAGAAAAATAATAATTATAATAATATTGTTTAGCTCATTAATTTTAAATAATATCAATAAGATTATATCAATTTATTTTAAGTTTAAAATATGTTGTAATCGACATTTCATATTCTTATTTGTTAATTAAATTATTTGAAGCTAATGTAATGTTAATTTTTTATTTTTATATCTTAAGTTCAAATTGTAATATAATAAATATTTCATATTTTGACTTGTTAATTGAATAGTAGTAGTAGTAGTAGTAACAATAATAATAATATTAATAATAATAAAAATATTTTGTTAACAATTTATTTACTATATTTTTATCATAAGATATATTAATTTTTATTATATATTATTATACATATGTATATTACTTGACAATATAATTATAAGCATATAATTAAGTTACTACTTAACACTATTTATTAATATTTATGTATTACTTATTAAATTAATATTTGGTACTATATTCAATTTTTAATTAAGTACAATTTCGGTATCATTTGATATGGTTCTCAGTTTATTTTTTTTTTTTAAATATCTAGCACCGTTTTAAATTAGTCATAAAATTTGGTTTTATTCGTTTTGGTCTAAAATTAAAATTATTCAATTCGATATAATTTTAATATTTTTTAATTTAAAATTTTGATACATTTTAATATTTTTTTCTTCTCGTGCTCAACCCTAGTTTCACCCTTGATGGTTACTATATATCTTCAACAATAGTTACAAGAAAAAAAAATTGGTCTGATTGAATTGATTTTTATTGTATACTTTTTGTTCACTTTTTTTTTTTTTTTTACACCACTGGAATTCATATTGTTGCATGTATTACAGCATTTGTCTATTCATATTAAGAAAGAATAAGTGATTAAATAATAATTTTCAATTGTTTCCTTTAAGTTGTAAGATAATAAGTTATTTCTTTTCCAATTGCATTTGTTAATTTATTTTTAAAAAAAATTAAAATATTTTTTTTGTAAAATATATATTTGTTTATATAATTTAGTATCTATTAATATATAATTAATATATTATTTAATTAATATATAAAATATTTTTTTGTTATTATTTGTTGTTTATATTGTTGTTTTCAGTTGTTTTTCGTTGTTTTCATTTGTTGATTTTTTTTTAAAACAAAAAATGACAACAAAAAATAAAAAAATTATTATGAAATATATCAAAAAAATTATTATGAAATATATCAAAAAAATTATTATTTTTATTATTAATACCAATAAAAGTAAAAATTTTATTTATGACCTTAGTTTTATTATTAATAATGAAAAAAAAATAAACAAACAACAACATAAATCAATAACTGCCAAAACAACAAACAACAATCAAAACAACAAAAATCAATAAAAAAAAAACTGAAAAAATAACGGAAAACAAACTAAAGAACAAAAACAACAACAAAATTATGTAATATATTAATAAAATTTTTATTTTTATTATTAATACTAATAAAAGTAAAAATTTTATTTATGGCCTAAATTTTATTATTAATATTGAACAATAAAAAAAATAACTAAAAAACAACAAATTGTAGCATAAATCAACAAACTGTCAAAACAATAAACAACATCCAAAACCAAAAAAAAAAAAAACCTGAAAAAATAACAAACTGCGAACAAAACAACAAAAAAATTATGTAATATATCAATAAAATTCTTATTTTTATTACTAATACTAATAAAAGCAAAAAATTTATTAAAAATAAATAAAAATAATAAAAACAACTAAAAAATAGAACAAACAACAATCAATGAACAAACGAAAACAACAAAATATTTTATATATTAATTAAATTATAAAGATATATTAAGTATAAATTATAAATAAATTACATATTAATTAATTATTATATTAAAATAACAAATGAAAAATACAACAAACAACAACTAAACAACAAAAATCAATAAAACAAAAACAATAAAATATTTTATATATTAATTATATATGAATTATAAATTTTATATAAATTACATATTAATTAAATTGTATATTACCTATGTTGAGAATGGGAAATGGTGCCTATATAGAGTGATACTTGAAAGGGAAAAAGAACAAAAAAGATTAGAATATAAGTGAAAAATGAAGAAGTTAGAAGTTGCAACGTATTTTTAAATTGAGCCAAGTTCAAAAAGTGATAATGATATATATATATATATATATATATATATATATATATATATATATATATATATAATAAATTCTAATCCCTAAATTTATTAAATAAAAAATTTAACAAGTGTCTATTTTTATATTTGTGTATTTATTTGAAAAATTAATGTGTCAAACTATTCAAAATTTTAATTTTTTATTAAAAATAAAATATTTTTAATGATTATTTCATATTATTTTTTAATTAAAACACTATTATAAATATTTTAATATTACTCAAATTCTAAAATTATTTTTATATTACATATTTTTTTACCTTAAATCACTTAAAATATTTTTTTAAACCATTAAAAAATAAAAAAATTATAGTAAAAAATTAAAGTAATTACTTAATATTATTTTTTAATTAAAATAGTATTGTACATACTTCAATACTAATCTAATAATTCTAAAAACATATCATATTCTAACTAAAAAATTATGGCAACAAAAATTAAAAAAAATAAAATTATTGTGATTTATTTTATTTTATTTAGTAATTATTTCAATCAAATTATTTATATAATCATTTTATTTTACAATTCGAGCATTACACAGATTCACGACTAGTTTTCTCTAAATTATAGGCTGAAAATTAATAACTCCTGATAAAGATTTACAATCCACTCTGGGCTATAGTTAAGATTTTAATTTAATCTTTGTTAAAATTCATATCTATGTTTAAATTTATATATGTACTATTTACATGAATGGAAAAAAGGGATATATATGGTCTAAAAATATTTAGATTCATTATATAAAAATTATTGCTTAATTTATAAGGATCTATCGAGTAATTTTAATAATTAAATAAAGTGATTTGAATTCGACTAATTTTTTACAATACTAAAACAAATAATCATTTGGATCTTTGTTATCGATAATAGTCTAATAATATTTATAATATTATTATATTTGCCGTTATTATGTAACATAATGTATAAAAATTTAACTTTTTGTTGAAATAATATATAAATTTTTTTAGTATATTGTTTATTGATGTATTCTTTTTAATGTTAAAAATCCATTATATCATATAATTTCAAACGAAACACTAAATAATTTTTCTTAATTAAACAAACAATAAATTATAAAAATACAGATAAAATAATAATAATTTTTTTTTCTTATAATCATTTTATATTTTAATCAATATTGTTTAAAAAATAATTAACAATTTATTAAAATAATAAACAAATAAGATTGGAGGATCAAATTGAAACTTTTGAAATTACAAGTACTAAAATAATATTTTTCTTTTGTCGGGCCTTAACATTTCACAATTGTTCATGTGGCTATTCAAACAGGGAAGCAAAGGATATTTACAGAGTTTTGTGTGCCATGAAAGCTTAGAAAACAGCCATGGAAACACTCGCTGTGTCTTCAACCATATTCAAGAAACTTGCGATTCATACTTCTACATCAAGTATCAATTTCCCCAATTATTTAAGCAATAAGAACCGCACAAAAAACCTCTGTTTATCTTCCTTTCAATTCTTGTCTTGCATATCTTTATCTACTAGAATAAATTCAACATCCTTCGCGTCAACTGCTACACCTTTCACTTCTTCTTCTTCAACTAAAACTGACGACCGCCATTGGATGGTGCTTGTGGAGAGTCCTCCACATGGGGTAAATTCCAAGCCAGAAATCATTGATTACTATGTCAAGACTCTGGAGAGAGTTTTGGGCTGGTGGGTATGTTTTAATGCTTTTGACTCACTTTAGTATTTCTTTGTTTTTATTGTAAATTTACTAACTTTATGGTTTTTGAATAGTGAAAAGGATGCTCAAATGTGCATATATGATGCTTCTTGTGATACCCATTTTGGTTTTTGTTGTGATATTGATGAAGAAGCGTCCCTTGAGCTTGCCAGTAAGATTATATTATTATTTTATTTGGGACAGTTTAATTAATTTCTCTATGATTTAGGGGGATATCAATTGGTACATTATGATTATTTCCCATGTTACTCGTGGATAACATGCGGAAGCAGAAGGTTTGTTGTGATGTTAACTAAAACTTATTTTATTATGGATGAATGTGTTGTAGGTTTGCCTGGGGTTATATCAGTTAGGCCTGATCTAGATTATAATTCTGAAGAGAAAGATTATACTTCAGGTACTAAATTGAGTAATTTGTCGAACCTGAAAACTGGGAGTACATTGTTGTTTCCTGCTGGGAATACGAAACACTGGTTAGTCAGGATGGATACGCCAGGAGTGGGGGTTGTCACCAAGGCACAAATGGTTGATTATTATGCAGAAATACTAACCAAGGTTTTGGGGAAGTAAGTTAAAATGTTTGAACTTATAATCTGCTTCTTATTGTTACATCTTTTCTCTTAATTTTCAAAGTGAAAATTTGCCTTTCTTTTTTCTTTTCCTTGTTAGTCAAAAGGATGCCCAAATGTGTATATATCACATCTCTTGGCAGTCCAATTTCGGGTTCTGTTGTGAACTTGATGAGGAATGTGCACAAGAATTAGCTGGTGAGTATATTCCATTTGAATCAGTATTATGTTGAATGTATTGTGCATTTCAAAGAGAAATGTTTCCATTTTCTTTTTGTAGGTGTCCCGGGGGTATTATCTGTTCAGCCTGATAAGAATTTCAAGTCAGAAAATAAGGATTACAGAGGTATGCTCTTTTCAATATGGTCAATATGTCGTTTCGTATATTAATATTTATTCTGGTACCTTGAACATAGTTATAGAATGTTTTTTTCCCCTTGCCCCGATCTTTGTGAATAGACTTAAGCATTAGTTGTAATTCTTCTTACTGCTAATTAATGTCCTTGACAGAGGATTCAATTAGTTTATTTTTTAATAATGGTTAAATGCAATAAGAGATGTGACAGGAAATTTTATTTTGTTTAAGATTAAATATTATCACCCTATTGTTCTGATGTCTAAGGAAAGCCATTCACCAATTTCTGTGGCTTGGTGTCATTCAGGTTTCTTTTTGCCTTTGCCTCCAAGCAATTAACAATTTGTAGTTTTCCAGGTGTTGATTTGAAAAACCAAGTAGATGTATCAGATTCATCAGTAGCAAGTCAAGAATCCCCTGTGAGAACAAAAAAACTTTTTGTAACAGGTATGTGGCAGCTTTAAATCAAAAGTATTGTATATTGTTTAGCTTATTCTTGCTTCTCAGAAATGTGCATATTTCTGAGGCAGTTGTCAAAGACTATCACTGGGACTAAAAAAAATTCTTTTTGAATTATTCATTGACAAAGTCTCTCAGTTTTCCTAGTTTGGTATTATCCAAAATGTTTATGAATGCGTAACCTGTCTGCTAAATTTTGTTGCCTTAAATTTTAAATTCAAATGTTACGTCATTACTTTGTGAAGAATAAATTCATTTCGCTGTTCTTAAATGTTTATGAATGCATATCCTGTCTTTTCATGCTAGTGGTCTGCCTTAAATTTTAAATTTCAAACATTTATAATTTTCAGCAGTTCATGATTTCATGATGAACAAATTCGTTTAATTGACTATTTATGTTACACGTGAACAATAATTTGCATTTATATTAGATAGGAGAATATAATATTACTTAATATCTTCTGCAATCAGATATAGTGGAAAAAAAAAATGTCTCTTAAATGATTTGTTCCAGATGAGAAATTGTTGTATGTGTATGTATGTAATTTTGTTAAGGAACATCCTTTTAGTTTGTTTTTCTAAATTTCGTTTTTACTATTTTGGAGTAGTTTGTATTATTTTCTTTCTTCCATATTGGGAACTTTGACTTGTGTCCATGTTTCTTGTAAGATTGTTGAAGTGAAGAGAAATATAGTATATCAATATTTAAACTGAGATTATTTTTCTTTCTAATTTTATAGATGCATGTTACCTAACCAGGTATTCCTATAATCCATAATTTTATATCCACTTTGATGTTTAATTATTGATGGGCTGAATTTAGTTAATGCCATGGGATTTATTTAGCATTATCAAATAAAAATTTATGTTAATCATCAATGGCAGTAACTTGTAAGTGCTTGGGAATTCTCTAACAGGTCTGTCATTCTATACTTCTGAGAAGACATTACGTGCTGCATTTGAGGGCTTTGGTGAGCTTGTAAGAGGTACATTTGGCGTTACCGTTATCCGTTTCACTTTTGTAACAATGGTGAACTAGGTTTGCTTATACTAACAGGTTTCTAATTCTGACAGTTAAAATTATAATGGACAAGATCTCCAAAAGGTCAAAGGGCTATGCATTTATTGAGTACACCACCGAGGAGGCTGCAAGTGCAGCACTCAAAGAGATGAATGGCAAGGTAGGTTTCGACGGTAGTGTTTTGTTCAGCTCTGATTTAAGACTCCTAGCAAAGGGGCTCAGCACCATTCTGTATCACTTTTACCTGCAGATTATAAATGGTTGGATGATAGTAGTAGATGTTGCCAAGACCAGCCCTTCAAGATATAGCAGACCTCATCGCAGAATGTCAGCGTGATGGTGTTGATGCCATGGATTATTGTGCAAACAGAAATGTCAGCATGATGGTGTTGATATGGTGGATTATTGTGCAAACAGACTGCCTAATTCGACACAGTTGTATCCTTAGTAATCATACAAGGGTACTGACAACATACAGGAGCTTTTCAGTGCTGCCGAGGCATAGTTTCAGTTGTAAATTGAAGCAAAATTGGCTGTTAATTGTTTTTACTGTAATACCTTTTTGTAGTTCTTTAGTATGAGTTAAAACATTTATCTTTCTTGCTCTTTTTTACTTGCACAAAACCTTCTTTGCTAAGCTAGCCGCTGCTTTGGGTAGCTACTAGCTGTCCACCTTCGAAAATGGAATTGTATGTATTACGTTAATTACATAACCTTATGTGCATTTAGCTATATTCAGATTCACCTGCAGCCTTAGCTCTTCATCAATTTAAATATAGAGGTGGTTTTGATCTCCACGTTTCATGCTATTCCCAGTCCATGTGTTGTTTGCCCTAACCGACTGGCCGGAAAACGGGACTAGGAGAAAGTTTGTGTTTTTTGCATCTCATGTAAATCGTGAAAACATTGTTCATCCAATGAAGGGCTTTGAAAATCACTAGGGAGGTAGGCCAATCGAAAAGGAAAAGAAAAAAACGAACAATGACAAATAATTATCCTTATGTTATATACACTAATATTGATACTTTTGTTTCCAAGTTCTACCTGAAAATATAAGAACTTTACATTTAGCTAAGCCATTATTGATGGTAAAGTGCAGGGCAGGCCACAAGGGAAATATAATTAACAATTTTTGTATGTCACATAGCCTGTGTGTATGTATGGTGTATCAAGGCTATATTTATGCACGGTTTATCAAGGCTATCTTCTGCTAGAAGTCATCAGCCTTCCTCCCCAAACTCCTTTGTGAATCTTTCATGCACCTCAAGATCAGCTTTACTTACTGTTGGCTTCTGTCTTGCAAGCACTTTATCAAAATCTGCTCTTGTGATGAGAGGTGGAAGGATCTGCAAATTCATAATAGTGAATGAACATACAAGTCTACAAACTTTAAATTTGCAATCAAAAGGTAAGCAACATGCTTTTGCCAGCAGGCAGCAAATCAGTTTTTTGAGAAATACATATGCAAATTCAATCTGTTAATTGAATCATTTACATCCATGGTCATGGATTTATTTCCAACGTCAATTTTTCACACAAATTTAGATCTTTTTATCCTTTCCCAGGATCCTCAAATTGCTGTCAAGGTAAATATAGAAAAGACCACAAGTCAAGACTTTTTCTTTTATTTTGAGTCTACACGCTTTTCATGTCTACAAATTTGATGTTTATACCAATCCTGTAGAAAAGTGTTGCATATTGTATTAATGGGGTAGGTGGACAATTAAGCTCAGGAGGGATCAGGGAATCAGCTTGGAGATGGCAGCAGTGATGCACATATGGGTGATGAAGGATATTTTATGATGGGAATAATAAAGGTTAAAAAGGATTATCAAGGACATCCAAGGGAAGGAATAGAATATTTATTTACTCCAATTTTGTTTCCGTGCATTAGATGCTGGAGAATTTAACTAAGGCCTAAGAACATCCTTTAGTTCCCAATTTATCTGATGTTCAGTCTCCCTACTACTAACCCCATGTATCATTCGCCATCCTGGTTGTTGCTTTTGTATCATAGTCCTTCAATCATCTCCAACTACATTCAAAATCTTTTCCAAGATTGATGTTCATTAAATCTAGTTGCTATGCTATGTTGAGGACCAATGACAACCATAAAAGAAACTGATGTGATGTTTTGGTAACCTGTAAGCTCCACAAAATTGTAACAAGTATCGTGTAATCATCCTTTACCAAGGAGTTTTAATGGTGAGCCCAGACTTATTAAGGGTAAATTTGGTGACCACAGATGCAACTGCCACAATAATCATCATTCCATCAAATTCTATTAACACTATTATGTTTTTGCACCAAGCAATTCTTGCTGCAAATTTCAGAATGATTTCCTGGATGAAAATATCCTCACTCTTTAGTATCATGCAATTGTGTTTCCAACCAATCCATACCTTTGAAGCAAGCCCCTTTGCGTCAAGTTCCTCCAATGTGATTTTAACAGCCCCTTCTTCAGTTCGATCACAAGGGAACCACATGCCCTCAGAGTTCTTCACAAAATATCTAGCATCCCGGGTTTTACGGACAGGTTCAAAGAGCACATCTTTAACCTATAAAAAACAGAAATCAAATGAGAAAGGAGGAAAAAGATAACTACATTTAGCTTTTACCAGCCCTTAGAATGAAAATTATTAAAGTTGAGATATTGCAGTATCCCATGTAAAACTGATACTCACACAAACAGAAATATCTGAGCCTGAAAAGCCTTTGGTTTTCTGAGCCAAGTACTCAAAATCACTTTCAGTCAAGTTGTGAGGAGTATCTCCAAGATGCACCTGCTCATTACTCATATCAGATCCCCATAAGGATGATAATAAGTTGTAGAAATAACAATAATTTTTAGATAGACCAAGATATCAAAAAGAGTACCTTAAACATGTGTTGCCTTGCCTTCAGATCTGGGAGAGGAATGTATATTCTCTTGTCAAAACGCCGTCGGATGGCCTGCAATTCACTTTGCATTAACATGAACAAGTTAGTAACTGTTTCTGGTGATCACCAGAAAAATTGTACCCATAACCGTCAGCATGTATGGACTTACCTGATCCAGAGCATAGGGAAGATTTGTGGCTGCAAGAACCAGAACTTTCTGATCATCATTCCCTGCACCCTGGAATGCATAAATCAAAACCTCCAGTTTAGATTAGGACATACATGAAAAAAAAGTGTGATGCACAAGAATCTCAGATAATAAAGAGCTATGGCAGTGGAGTGTGAGAAATAGAATGCTCTGATGTTGAAAGAATTGGGTTTTTGGAGTCATTGTTTAATTTAGCAGTTGACAAGTTAAGAAGCAGAAGCATAACAAGGCACCTAAAAGTTGAAATTATAAATCAGATCAAAGAAACTAGCAGTCTCAATATCAGTCATGAAGCCAAAAGAACAGCTAGATATCTTGTAAGAGAATGCGCTCAAAGGTGGAGTGCATCTATGCATTAGCTCAAGGGAGAGTGTATGGCAAACTTTAGATACAATATTACATGTTACCTGATCATTGCAAGTTTTATACATGATGAAATAAAGGAAGGAGCAAGATAATTCTACAAATCTCTTGTCTAACATCCAACTCTTCCCTTTTCTTTCTTCTCTTTCTCAACTGTTATCTTTCTGTCTATATGTCATCAAACAGAATCACAGTCCACAGGTGCAGCACAAGCTACAACTATGATAGAATGGGACCTATTTTCCTCTCCCAGACCACACCTTCAAAATTTATAATTACATTTTGTCATGTTCTTCTATGTATGGTTAAAACAATATTTTTCTTAAATTCCTAACAACGTAATTTCACCTTTTCAACAATCAAATATGCCAGTCCAATAATGTTGGTCTCACTCTTAATTAAACAATAAATGTAGCAAAAGCAGTTACTGCTCTTAATATTTTAAACTTCTATATGTCCAATCATAGATATTTTGTCAATATCCCATCCAAATCCTGACAAACTCATAAAATACTTCAGAAGTTCCATAATAAAATGCATCAAGTAGACTGTCTAGTCTTTCCAATGCCTCCTTTCTTGTCACCAACAAATGCAATTACACATTTTTTGAGTATTAAATGAAATTAAAACCTAGTACAGTGTTCTTATCCTAATCCAATGAAAACAAAATACCTGCATTTGTACAAGTAGTTCAGTTTTGATGCGTCGAGATGCTTCACTTTCATTTCCTTCACCCCGTTGACCACATAATGAATCAATTTCATCAATGAAAATGATAGAAGGTGCACTATCACGAGCCATTTGAAAAAGATTTGAAACTAGCTTTTCACTTTCACCCATCCATTTGGAAACAAGGTCTGAGGAAGAAACACTGCAATGAAGAGCAACTGGAACTTGTCAATTTGCTGGCCAGATGCAGCTAGTGAAGTGCTTGACAAGAATAGCAACAACTAGAAGGATAGGAACAACTATAATGTTACAAGAAAAATTTGTTTGATTACAATAAAATGGAAAAAACAACCTGATGTAAGATGAAAATGATAAAAGTAAGCACACTGAAATTCACTGGCAATTTGTGCAGATTCAGATACAAAGATTATTCATAACATAATAATGGTATATGAAAGTCCATTACAAAATTAATAATCTGAGACAGCTGTCTTGCGGATGGCAGGAACACTACCTGAAGAACATTGAATCGGCTTCTGTTGCCACAGCCTTGGCTAAGTATGATTTCCCTGTTCCAGGTGGACCATATAGCAAAAAGGCTCTCCATGGTTTTCTCTTCCCTGACCAAGTAACAAAATATTTACATTTAAATTCCTGAGATGTTCAAGCAAGAAAGCACAACAAAATCATTAAAAATAAGCATGATCATGTCTCGCTGCTCACATTATATTGCTGCAATCTAGTATCACTGAACTAATATAACTAAAAATTTTCAACACTTTTACGTGCTAAAGAGCTATCTGTTCTTCACTAGAAGAAATGAACATGTCTGACATAAGCATCTTTTCAAGCACAAAAACAATCTTCAGATTCCATCATATCGCCTGCAGAATATGAAGACGTAGCACATCCATTGTCTAAAAGGTAGAAATGATTATGGGATAATGAGATGGTTGGACATTCTTGACAAAGTGCCAACTATATATATACACCAATGCCACTTTGGGAGAATAAGAGTGATAAAACTGAGAGATTTAGACTTCACCTAGCTAAATTGCTTAATAAAAAAAAATTGCAATCACCATGTAACTGATATGGCTTATGCAACTAAACCATGTTCATCTGGCAATCAAATGGCTAATGAGAAAGAGAACTACCACTTGAACTCAAAAATTAGCTTTACATGTATACTCCAACTCTTCATTCGTTTATTCACAATATTGTTAGTGTCCCACTCGCAAAAGATACAAAATAAGACTCCCTTTGACAGGATAAATTATGCAAATTCCATTTTTGGCATTGTCATGTCTAGTGTATGTATTCTTTTACATGTATACACACATGTGAATATGCATGTAACTATGTATGTATATAAAATCACACGCAATAATAAATTCTTATTCTTCTAATATAAAACAATAATAAAAAAGATACGAATTTTTCGATTGATACATTCCATGGAGCATAGAAAAAGTGTTCCTTCAATAAAAGAAAAACTATTTTAGAAGGAGCCACATTTTAGATGAACCACATCTGATGAAAATGTGAACTTTAACTGGATAGGCATTTCATATTCAAGACAAATGAACAAGCAGTTGGATCGTTATAACAGAAAATACAGTTAACAACAGAGTAATCTCAAATTGCAAATGATTTGACAATTCCATTATCTCTATCCTTGTTGATTTCTTCATATTGTTAGCTAATATTTATGGTCACATAGGGAAAAAATTGAAAGCAGTAACCAACTTGCAACATGACATTAAAGCAACTAACCAGTAAAGAACTGTGGAAACTTAACAGGCCAAATGACAGCTTCTTGCAATGCCTGTTTGGCACCCTCAAGACCTGCCACATCATTCCATTTAACATTTGGCTTCTCTCTAATGATAACAGAATCAAGTCCTGCCCTAAGCTTTGCTTGCTCTGGATCCTCTTTGTCTTTTCCTTCACCTTTTGGCTTTGGCACTGGCTTTACCTTTGCCTCTGCTGCAATTGTTGGACCACTATGTGTGCTCCCTGCATTATCAAGAATGGCCCGAAACTCTTCCGCCCTTGTCAAATATCCCAAACATCTTTGCCTAATTGTTTTCTCAACTTGTGGGTTCTTCTCATACTTCAAATGGGTATGGAAGTACTCTAATGCATTCATGTAAAGTTGAAATGCTCTAGCATAGTTTCCAGAATCATCCTCCTTAACAGCTTGCCTTGCATACTCTGCCCCATGTTCCAAAAAGTTGCAATACATTTTGTATTGACAATTGACACAGGAAATCAATCCTAAAAATGGGTTGCACCCACAAAGCTATCTTTTCCAACTCACTGAACTCTTGCAACCTACTTTAAACAACTTAAGCCTCAATCACTCTTACAATTCCAGCAGAATAATCAAAACCCAACACTCAAACAAGCAGTTTATATAATCCCTTGAAGTGTTCAATAACTTGGACCAAGAAAACTCCTTGAGCTTAACGAACCTAAGCATTCAATACTGCAATACCATCAGTAGAGAAACCATACTCAATCTGAAGCTTGAAAATTTCAACAAAAAAAAAAAAAAAAAAAATCCACGAGATAGGATCCATAAACCAGAATTTGTTTCTGTACTACCAAAGAAAATAAGCAGAAAATTTTAAGAAAATAAATAAACCGATTGACATACTTGAAATTTAAGTGGCTGATCAAGTAAGGAGTGCCGCTGAAAGAAGACTTCTTTCTTTTTCTTGATCCATTTTCGCTCGTTTTACCTCTGAACGTGCAATCGATTAGATATAGAGGATGTATTTTTCAACAACAAACAGTGCCAAGATATGGGACTTCAGCAGCAATAAGCAAAGCAGCTAATTATTGCTTCATGCTTGGAAAATGAACCACAAATAAAGTACATCATCTGCAATTTAACAAAACTTTGTAACTTTTGGTTTAATTTAACATAAAATACCAGATTATGCTGATGTAGTACAATTAAAAATGATAGTCAATTTTCAATAATTGATATATCTAGTTACATTAAAAAAGTTAATTTTTAAATTTATAAAAATTAATAATCATAATTTAATTATTAAATTGACATATTTAAAGTAAGTTATTTTTATATATTAAAGTTTGTTTAGTTCAAATAAATTTTTAATGTGTTATGCATCAATGGTAAATAAATTTAGTTAACTTATTTATATTATTTTGTAAATTATTTACATAAATAACAAATACTAATATTTACTCCAACATTATTTCAAATTTAAAATTTTTAATAATAACAAAATTTTAAATTTTTACACATATCTCTATAAATACAATAATTGAAAAATTAAGTTGTGATTTTTGTAAATTAATAAATTTTCAATAATTTATTTCATATTCATTTTTTTGAAATGAGGAAATCCTTTTCATAGAAGGGATCTAGTTACATTGTTAGTTTAGTGGTTGAGTAGCTTTTGAAAGCACCAATTTTTGTAAGTAAGAAGGTGGGGAGGGACTTTTCATTAGGCGCGGAATCTAACCCAAATAAGCTGAAATTTGGTTACTTCAAACTTAGGTGGTTTATAATCAACCCAATTTTGAGCCAAGCTCACTATGTAACTTAGTTTTCACGAATTGTTTGTAAATTTAAACGAATTTAAAAAAATTTTAAAAAATACAAATTGCAAATTAAGATTATATATTAAAAAATTGAAAATAAATTATAATATATTTAATAAAAAATATGATTCTATTTTAATAATATATTTTTTAAAATATTTTTTTACAATATGGATTTATATATTATATATTTAAAATCAAATTAAAATACTAAAATTACAAGCTGACTTGAGAGTTTTTATTTGAGTTTGTTTAGAAGTTTCACGAGCTGATATTTATATAATTTAAACTCGACTCGTTTATTAAACAAGATTTAATATACGAACTTGAATGAGTTTTTATCGAGTTGAACATCAAACTACTTACAATCAGCTTGACTCATTTATAGCCTTAATTTTCATGGGTTGAATTTGAGGGTTGTACTTCTCTCTTGTCATGTACTTATTTTTAGGGTGAATTACTATTTACCTTTTATGATTTGCTATATTATACTATTTAGTCCCTAATATTTAAATTTATGTTATCTCCTCCTTTTTTTGTGATATTAAACTATTTACCCCTTACGTCAAATTTTTCATTATAGTTACCGTTAATTAATATGACAATTATCAAATAAATATTATTTGCTCCTTCTACTTGCACTCCTAGAGTCTACGGAATTCAAACCAATAACAAGGAGCTGAAATTTGAAGATATTCTTCTTATTGGGCAAGGATTTGAAGGAGAATAATTATGAATGCATTATTTTTTCTATAAATAGAGAATTTTGACTGTAGGGAAGGGGGTTTTGAACACCACCATTAGAGTGTGTGAAGACACCATTGTCAAGAAGTTCAAATGTGGGATTGAAGAGTTCAACAAGAATTGAAGATTAAAGCGCACTTATAATGATTTTTTTTTCTTCTTCTTTTCTTATAAATTGTATCATATTTGGAATACTTGTGGCTTTAAAATATTTTAATATGAATAGCTAAATTGTTTAGGATTTGGTTTTGGAGTAGCTAGTTAGACTTATTGGGATTTTTGTTTCTTTATTAATGATTTGATTTTCAATCAATTTTATGAGTTGGTCTTCACATCTTGTGTTCAATTAAGGGCCCGATTGATTGCTTGTTTATGGGCAAATTAATATCAATGAAAGTTGAGTTATTTGCTAGCTTATAACTTATAAAACTTAGGAATCTTGCTCACGAGAGTAGATGAATCCTTCGATATCAAATAAATTGCTAGAGAATTTAATGAACCCTAATTAATTGATTGACAATGAGAATAGGTGATAATTAGTTTTTGGTTTGCTTAAATGATCTCGAGAGGAACTTTAGAGCAATTTACCTTCATGGTGATCAATGAATTAATTGAATTTAATTTTGTAATTCAAGTCCTAACTGATGAAACAAGCCCAAGCTCTGGTTTATTCTCATTAAATTTAGGCTAACTAGAGTAGACAATTTATTTTAATTTAATTCTTGCAATTTAATTTAATTTTTACTAGTTAGGGAAATTGATTGACAGTTAGTATTTAAAGCATCCAAATTGGTTTACACTATATAACGTGTAAATCACATGTCACATCATCATTTTATTATCCTCTCATTCATTACTTATTACACTTTATCTTACTGTAGATTACACTAAAAAAAGTGTAATAGCCTGGACCCACTGGATCTACTATCAAATTACATATATTTTACTCTCTCTTTACATAATTCATAAATAAATAATTATATTTACATATTTCACTAATATTCTTGCAAAAAAATAATAATTTTTTTAAAATAATTTAAATGTTTTTAATTAAAATATTTTAGCAATTTTAAACTTTTTTTTATTAATTCCAAAAATTACTTAATCATCCTTAATTAAACAAACATTTAATTCAATCAACTTAACTCCAGGACATAATTTTATCTCAATACAAATATAAATAATAAAATTAAAAATACTAATTTTAATTATTATTTCCCTTAGAATTGTTCCCAAATATACTCAACCATGTACAATCGAAGTTGATAATGGACTTCATAATCACATTTTTCTACATTTCTTTGAAGGTAATTTTGAAATTCCTTGCTGGAACCTGTACTCATAGGGATTATCGGTTCTTCATCATCATCATTCTAGTTTGTTATTTCATCTCCTTTGTCTTTGAAAATCATATTATGTAATATGATGTGTGTGTACATTATATTTTTTAGTTTGTTTCTATAGTAAAAGTGAGTCGAGCCATGTATAATAGCCAACGCGATTGCAGCACTCCAAATGCTCGCTCAACATCTTTCCTTGCAGCCTATTGCATTTTCTTAAACATAATTCTCTTTGGATATTTTAGGCATGTAAAACTTTTAACAAATGTTACCCACTTAGGATATTTACCATTTACTAGATAATACCCTTTTTGATATAGTGTTCTATTTACTGTAAATTGAACATCATGAGAGTATCCATACAATACGTTGTTAAATAATGGAGATAGTTTGATCATATTGATGTCATTGTTAAACCTTGCAATGCTAAAAAAATGCATGTCATATCTATAGGTGTGCTGATGCAACTGCTTCTAGCAATATTGTAAGAACTCTTTGATCACCTCAAGTAAATTAACCTTTTCATACAACTGGGCAATTCTACCAATGCCAGTGCATGTATTCAATGCTACCTAGCATGCTAGGAAAGCCATGGCTATCACACCCCATCCTCTACCACAATGATGAGTATAACTACAAACTAAAAATTTTGAAACAATTAAGTTCACTATAGAAAAAATGTTATTACATATCATTATAAGGCTTACTTTGCACTAAATATAGTTAAAAGTAACTATTCATTTAATTATACAATAGCATTTAAGGCTTTTTTGAACAAAATTATCCAAAACAGCCAAAGTTTATTTGCTTAACCTCTACTAAAGTTAATAACTAAAGTGCACTTGAGAACCAATTATACAAGGATTTATCAGTCCATAAAAAGAGTATGAAAATGATAAAATGGAGGGAATGAGTATGACTACTCAGTGAGAAGATAAGGGTATAACAAAGAGCAACATACAACGAGTTATTATATCACATTAAAAATTTAAACTATAAGGTATAAAACAAACTCAAATCATTTTAAATGACTTAAAACATAATAAATACCTTGAAACAATAATAAGTTCATCAAGCAGACTTTATGGCAAATCAATTCACAAACTCATTCTTAAATCATATCCTGAATACATTCGAATGTTAACAAAATCATCAACCATCTCTTTAGAGCATTTTCATCATAAAAACTCAATCTTATCGAGAGCTTAAATCAAAACCAAGTAAAACATACTCAAACATCAACTTGTATACACTTATAATTGTGTCCTATAAATTCGTAAAAACTCTAGGCGTTGAATGTCTCACCTTGCAACCCAAAGTACAAATCCTTGTTGTATGCATGCGTAGAGACACTACATGAATGTAGTTCTATTTTTCACCCGACATTTAAGGTGTGATTTCATAAGCAACATCACTAAGTGTGTACTATTTATCCAAACATAACTTAAACTCATTTCTCATATGATAGCATTACAACCAAACTAATGTTATATGTTCATTATATATATATATATATATATATATATATATATATATATATATATATATATATATATATATATATATATATATATATATATATATATATATATATTAAATGTTGTGTCCTATAAATCCCTAGCAACTCTGGGTGTTGAATGTCTCACCTCGCAACCCAAAGTGCAAATCCTCATCATATGCATATAGAGAGACAATATCTAAAGGTATTATATTTCTATTTTTCACCCTACGTTAAATGTGTGATTTCATAGGCAACATCATTGAGTGCATACCGTTTATCCAAACATCATTTAAGCTCATTTCTCATATAATAGCATAAAATATAAAGTAACATTATATATTCCCAATTTTACTAGAAAATATACATTGTAATCACCATGTAAAAGAGAGTTTGAATAAAAATCATTTCTCAAATATAAATATAATAGATTTAAAACTATGGTGTTCTACCATTATCCACTCACCTGGAATTACTGACACAAGATACTAAGTAGATGAACCTGTCTATTTTTTACCACTGTAGCTAGAGCAACTCCTATAGAGACATTTAAGAAGTAAAAAAATGAGATTCTAAACTTACTAACAAAATTATACACAACCTATTTGATATACATTTTCTCATACTAATGCAAACTGAATTTTTCAGCTCTATTTCCTTTACTATATTATGGTAGATTTCATAGGTAATTTCAAAAAACTTGTTAGGAAATTTGAAATAGAATTTAAAGCTAAAATTTTACACACTATTAGCTTTAAGTGTCTAGTATATGCTTTAAAAATTTTAATCTAATTGGTTAACTACAAAGAGAGATAATAATGGATGAACCCAACCAGCTTAACTATTCTTGACAAATTGAGCAATTTAAAAATTTCTTAAATTAGACCCTTTTGATATAGATTCAGTAAAACTTCAAAACTAAAACATTTTATAGGACTCTTAAAAGTTTTTAAAGAATCAAACCATACTTAATTTGGAGTCTTCTAGCTCAAGATATAAACAAAATACAGAAGCTAGAAAATTCAGGAAAATAGTCTAGAATTTTCAATTTGTAATCCTAATAAGGTTTCCACCTTTAAAATGCTCAAAATCACTTCAAAATTGACATGCATAAATTCTAATATGTAAATAAAGGTTTCAAGGTATTACCTATGAAATTATATGGCGAAACAAAATTGAATAGTCATTCTTAAACCTCCATAGCTTTCAAGATGCTTCTATGGAGGTCTATTTTTATCTTGACATAAGTCTCCGCTTAGAAATAGCTCCTAACATCTCTATTTAGCATTGAATCACTTGATTAGTCTTTAAATTAAACTCCTTAGGTGATGTATAAACTCTCTTCACAACATGCTAGCTTAACCAAGTGTTCTTGAGGTTAGATTTGCTTAGATTTGTTAGTTTAAGGATGAATTGTATAAACCCTTCTATAAGTCAACCATCAACAATTTATTAAACCCACTCCAAAAATCATAATAATTCTAAGGGTTGGTGATAGAATTTAGTAGAGATTGAAAACATCTCCCTTTTCTTATCTACTCTTTCTAAAAAATTATCCCCGCTTTTCCTCCTCCTCCTCCCAAAATCTAGAGGTTTCTTCTTGCATCTCTTATTTTCTCCTTTATAATAGGCTTCTACCTCCTTCACCTATCTTTTTTTTCTTTTTTTTTGGTGAGCAACCTCCCCTTCCTTTTATAATCTAGATGCTTCTCCTTGCTTCTCTTATCTTTTTCTCTTTTTTTAAAAAATTTTATTAATTAATTAGATGGTTGCCACGTAAACTCATCTCTAGCATGTTCTTTATATGTTGATTTTATTTTATTTTTTCTCAATTAAATGTTATCATATATAGCTTCTAGTAAAGTGTAAGGAATTTTACACTTAAAATCCCTTAACTTTTATTATTTAACTTATAAGCTCTATTTAGTTATTTATTTCTACAAATTAAGTTATTTATTAATTCATTTATCAATTTTTATTTTTATATTTTTTTAACCTAGAGCTAGGGTACTACAATGGCGCTCTTCGTGCAATCAAAGTATATGTTCAACGTCATTACTATTAGGCCTTCTTAAGTATTGTGCTCCATAAATCTCGATAATACATTGACAAAACTAAGATAAACACTTGATCGCAATAGTTTCATTGATTCTTATATACTCATCATAATGGTTAGCCAGTGCTCCATATACTAACTGTCGAATAGCTGCAGTACATTTTTTAAGCAAAAAAACTCCTTTTTTCCTGGCAACATCAACTCTCATTCAAAAATATTTTGAATGATTTTCAACAGATAGCACAATATGAAGAAATAACTTTTTTTTCTCATTCGAAACCTTCAATGAAATATATTAGAAGGATAAACCGTTTCATTGATGAAATAGTCATTGAAAAGTCAAACATGTCCGACTTCACGCTCTTGATAAAAATACCTCCGCTTTTATTGATAAACATTTGAACTTTCGCCTGTTGTTTTACGTAGTGACTATTCCAGCAACATTATAATTTGCTTATCATTATTGTCCTTCATTTCATTGACTAAAATTTTTTTAATTTCTTTTATAAGTGAGGGATCAAGATATTGAGACATTTTAGAGTTTGATTATATGTTATTTTACAATGTGGATGGAGCACATTTGCCATCAATTTCTTCCATGAGTTCATTGGTGAGGGTAATATTTTTGAACTCTTGCTGAGTTGAATATGGTGGTATTTGAGAGTTCGAAATAGAATCTGTTCATGTTGTGTTCTCTTGCTCAGTGTTGGAATTAATATTTTTTTTTCTGACTCACTTGGAGTTGGTGGGTTTTGCAAATTTGGGATATATATGAAATAACCAGGCACCAAATACATGGGAAATGGATATTAAAAATTTGGCAGATGATTGGAATTGGGTGGGGGATATGGATAATTTTACATATTTGGAGTATTATTATAATATAGAAATTTTGGATAAAATTAAAAATTTTGATGGTTTTGATTTTGTGAAGAGGAAAAATATTCCATATTTGGAGCATTAAAATTGTTAAAATTCTCATCCATGATGAGGATATATCATCCATGATGTGAGGGTAAAATTGTTAAAATGGGGATATAAATCAAAGAATTGTAGATTGTGTGAAATTATAGAAAGATATTGAAGAAATGAAGAATGATAGGAGATGAAATTTCTACCAATATTTATAGACAAAATAAAAAATAAAAAAAAAGAAATTAAATATCATGCAACGGTTATATTTTTACCGTTGCATCAATTTGTTTCCGTTGGGCTATTTAACATGACCGTTGCTCAAATAATTTGCACAAAATCTGTTTAACTTAAAAAAAAAAAAAGCTATAAAAAGGGGCAATTTGTCAGCCCATTGTGCGTGTCATTACCATGATGGTGATATGCCTATTATGAGCAAAGTGTAATGACCTTCATTATAGTCTTCATGGACATCCATTGTGAATGCTCTTAGTACCATTTTCTCATGAGAACGATACTTTACTTATCACTCTATTACTTATTACAATCCGTATGTTGAGTTGGACTTGATTAAATTAACAATAAAATAATTATTATTATTAGCACTTGGAACAAAAATGAGATAATAAAATAGTAAACAATAAATATTTTCACTATTAATAAAGTCACTATTACAAGAAATTATTATACAACTCAAAACTCACCACACTTTTTTCTTGTACCACTCACGGCACACACTCACCACTCACACACTTACAATTGCTCTCTTACACTTCTCACACTATTCACTTTATTTTATTCACTCACTCTATTCCACACACTTGATGCACACTCGTTCCTATGCAAGGATGACTATTTATAGCTAATGTCCACCTTGCTCATAAAAATAAAAAATTTCCTTAGACAACTTGGTCAACTTGCAAGTTGTCAATCTTTCTGAAAATAATTGCTAACAAGTTAGACAATTGCTTTGTGGGGAAAGTTGTCAATTTTGCTAAAACAATAATTTCCTATAATTGTTTTAAGGCCTTTTATATTAGTAATGATTTTTAACACTGTACACTTGTGAAGATGTGCTAACAAATTATACTAGTTGTTATGATCATGTTGGTGTGATTGTTTTGGTTGGGTGACATTTTTTTGTGAGAAAATTTGGATGCCAACCCATTTCCAGTGAGGAATAGTGACCAATCCAGAAAATTATAATTTTATTTTTAATAAATAGTATAAATTATGTAAATTAATTTTTGTAACTAGAGCAAAGTCTAAATCCTTATGGGTGATGAGATGAAAATTTTAGAATGGTTATAGCGAAAATTATTTTTTTTTCCATTTAAATTAATTTAGCTTGTCGTAAATATTCTTTAAGCCTCAAAATTAATTATTATAGTGTTTGCAAGTTTATTTTGATAATTTCTTGATTTTTAATAATTTTCTAGAAATTTTAGGAATTTATTGAGGATTATTTATTAAATAGATATTTTGGTTGTTTAGTGGGTTTAGAGCGGGAGGCGTAGAAAATACACAGATGAGGACGCGTCGGCACACTCTACCTATAAGTTAATATTATGATATGTTTGTTGGATTTGCACATGTTCTATGAAGAACTAAAATATGAAATTATGATATTCTAATGTTAAAATAGGTATTATTATTGTTATTTTATTTATTCACAATGAAAATGATGATTATGGTTCCTTTTAACTAGTATAAACATTAGTAGTATGTATGATTTTCATGAAATATATGTTTTCATTTAATGTTGTCATGTGCACAAATTTTGGGAGTATTTTAGTTAAATAATAATTTATATCATTGTTTTGGATAAATTGGTAAAATGTGCTACCTGGTGGGTGACACTAGAATCATGTGCATACTGATTTGATCTTGGTTAGATATGTGTTTGGTATTTGGGCTTGGTGGAACTTGTTCTCTCAAGAAATAGTATTTTGAAATGAGCTAAGTGGAGTTTGTTCTCTTGGGTTAAAGTTGAGATAGAGTTTGGTTGAGCTTATTCTCTTAGGGCATCGATATTAGACTAAATGTCTTGAATATGGTTATAACTTGATTGAGTAAGATCCCTTGAAATGACAGTCATATGGATTTAAAAGAGTTGAAAAGCTAGTAGATTTGAGGTTTAGGGTTTTATTAGTATACTCCCACTAAATGTTTTATTTTATTATTTAATATTATTTTTGCATAAAACATTTTTATATTTAAAAGATTTATGAATTTCGGAAATGTATATTTTTACTAAAATAAAATATTTTAAATATTTATTTACTTAATGAATTTAATAGTTTTAGATAAGCATTTTAAAAATCAATATGCATTTCATAATATTAATTCACTCAGTGAGATCTAATTTCTTTCAAATCTTATTTTTCTAGGATTTTGCAAGCCATCTAATAGTTGTCATCCCATGTGTCAGATTTCTTCTTCCTTGTCTATTTTATGTAGGTTTCATTGATATATGCATCATGCACTTGTATTCTAGATACCACAATAGTTAGATTATTTTGTGTAACTTGTATTATGGTTCAATATTGTTAAATAATATTGCAAGTAAATGTCTTTAGGGATGGTACTATGATGGTTTTGGGATTGCAGTAGATTTTGGTGTTCATATGAAGTAGTATTGGTTGGAATTACTTTTAGGAATGTAATTTTTGTGAGTTTTGGTTTTGTCTTTGTATGGAGAAAACTCTCCTATATTTTCTTTAGGATGTTAGAAGTTAGTAAATTTTTATAAGATAACTTTAAAAAAGGCTTACTATAGGTTTCAGATTCTTTACGCTTTCCTATTCCCTAAGTTAGTCACATACCTTGGGGTTTAGGTAATGATATGAGGTCATGGAAGAAGAATATCTTGAAGGAGATTTTTTTAGATGATATTCTTAAAGATGAACCTAAACTAAAAGATTTTAAGAAAGAATTTAGAGATATTAATCTCAGAGGATTTATAGAATTGTTAGAAAATCTTAAGAATAAACAATCCCAGAAGAAGATATTGATAGTCTTGGTCTTTCTAAAGATAGTTTTATGATATGTGCAGGATTAAAAGAAGGCCTTCAACAAAGGATTACTTCCAAATGGCACATTTCAAGGAAGAAGCTGTTAAATACATTCAGTGGACTTGGGATATGCTCAGAAGATAAAGAAAATTTCCTCTAAAAATTTTTGAGAGAAAACAACTTCTTGAAAATATGAAACAATATATACTTCCAAATGTGGTATACACAATTCAAAGGAAGATTATTGATTTAATAGATTGCTCATAATAAGAGTGTCTTATGTTACACCCTATATCCATTGGCAATCATATAAATGGCCTAATATATAACTAAAAGATATATGGTGGTGGAAAGTTTAAAATTTACTGAAGCAATATTAACATCAATCTCTAGAAGTATATTTAGATAGTCCACATTCAATGTTCCCAAGAATTGTGCAAGCTACTCTTAACATGATAAAAAAAATCATCTAGATATGTTCAATTTCATATTGCTAGTACAATGATGGGATACAAAGAGGATGTTACAATTTGATATCTTTATCAAATTTGGATTCTACGTCCTATTACATGCTAACAACTTATATAACCACAAAAAGGTTAATAGCCAAAATATGAAATTAAGATAGAAAATGTATTAAAAGGTGACATTGGCTAATAAAGCTCTTCACATTAAGTTTTTTAAAATTTTTCTAAAGAATGTAGCATTTAATAAAGAATATTGTATTTTCAAAGATGGTAGGATGTTTGTTACCATCTATTCAAGAGATCTTCTGAATATTAAAGATAAGAGGTTCATTACTAGACAAGAAGAAACAAAGAACTTGTATACAAGATTAGTGGACACAGACCCTAGTTTAAATTTTAAATTCGAGACCCTTGAGATTTAGAAGAAAGTAGCTAAAAACAAAGAACATTGCCTTATGGCCTAGAGCGATAAGGTAATCCAAAAGTAGGACAAATAAGATGGCCTAAATTAGGACCTACATGTAATATAATTCACAGATAAAGTGACTAATGATGTCATATATGATGTCAGCCTTAGTATTAATAATTAAGGTATTTATTGTAATTTTATCTTCAAATAATGATGTATCTTATTTTTAGAGGATAATAGTATATCTCTTATCTTTTTTATTCTATTTAGATAAAAAGAGATAAGATTCCTTTAAAATTATTATACTAAAAGATAACTGAAAAATGGGATTAGAGACACCAATTGTCTTACTAATATGCTTTAATAATTTATCTTTTGAGCGGACAAACAACACGAGAGGCACCAACAACTTTATTGTATCTCTATATACACTTCTTATACTTCTGAAGAAAGCGGAGGAGAAATAAAATTAAATATTTCCTATATCTTTAAGAGTAAGTTTGGCTAATATATACCTTAGTTTATCACTGTAGTATTTGGAAGGAGTGTTGTTTGTAAGACTTGTATTACCAGAAAAGAGAGGGCAACCATATCACAAAAGATTCTTCAACCAATAAACTATTGTTGTTAGTTATATAAAAATCGAATAATTTAGTCATTTGTTAATAAAAATTACATTGAATTAATTAAAATGTAATTCTAATTTAGTTAAAAATATGTTTCTTACTCTAATAGGATAACTTTGATTTTATCTAATAAAAATAAAATTAATTATAATTTAATTGAATGTTTGTTTTCTATTTTAATTAGGTTGATTTCTATTTTATCTCTAATAAAAATTAAATTAACTAAAAGTATAGTTCTAATTTTATTGAAAATATATATTTTTTATTTTAATTAGATTTGCTTCTACTTTATCTAATATAAATGAAATTAGGTAATATAAATTTATAAGTCTTATTAAAATAAATTTAATACCTAAATAAATAAAATTCAAATTAACAATATTCATAAAATAATTAATTATGAAAAATATTAGCATTAAAAATATTAAAAGAATTTTGTATAATTTTTTAAATAAAAAATTTATTAAGAATGTAATTATGACTATATATATATGTGTGTGTAAGAAGAGGGGTGATTTGCAAATTTACGAAACCACCTGCATTGTTTATTATATAAGAGTTGAATAATTTAGCAATTCATCAATTGAAATCAAATTAAATTAAAATTACAATTATAAATTATATTTTGTATTTTGATTAGGTTAATTTTTTTTATATAACATAAATAGTAAATTTATTTAAATTGTATTTTTTTTATTTTAATTAGGTTAGCTTCTATTTTATATGATATAAACTTACTAAATAGTTCTAATTTAAATGAAATTATATATCTTATTTTAATTAGATGAACTTTTATGTGAATTAATATAAACTAAACAGTAGCATAATTTTAAAAATTTTATTGAAGTAGAATAAAAATACTTATAATTAATTTAATTAATTAATTATAATCATAAATTGTACAGAGAATTTATTTAATAGATAAAAAATTAAATTTCATTAAAAAGCTAATGTATAGTCACTCAGAAAAAGAGAAAATTAATGTTAAAAATATTAAAAAATTATTTATAAAATTATATTTGTAGTATATTTTAAAGTAGAGAACATGAGACTTAAGAATAATTCCGGTCATTATATTTTTATATGAAATTATGTTTTGATTGAGAACAATGTTAATCATAAAAAATTCAAAGAATATTGTACAATTATTTATATAATAAATGTATTAAAATTATAATAAATTATAAATATATTAAATTTATAATATTGAATTATTAGAAAAAAATAATACTTTCATCATTTTTAAAAATTTTAAAATAATAATAATAGTATAAAATATATATTTTTTATTTTATATACTATTACGATGTCAAATAACTTTTTGTTCAGGTGCACAGAGTTTTATATATATATATATATATATATATATAGATAAAAGAGGTTAACATTTCTTATGGTTGGGGTAATAAAGTAGTTCAACTGATGTTTGGATAAGGATGAACAAGGACTAGTAGAAACCCTACACATGTGATATAGTACGCTCAAAAAGTTTCTATATATCCTTCAGCTATTAATGCATAGTTACCATCACTTACATCTCCATTGCTCCTCTTCAATGAAGAAAAAAGTTAGCTTTTATGTCTCTTACGTTCTGTTCTGCTTCATTGGCATATTTACAGGTGAACTCCAATTTACATGTCTCTTCATTTTAATTTTTTTTAACTATTTGATATATAATAAAGGTTTTTCCAATGCATAAATTACTCTCTGATGGCACGAAAAGAAGAAAATGGGTCTATTATGTGTAATTTTGATTTATAATGTTGTAAAAAAGTCGTATGATTGTCTACGCCTTTGTAATGTAATGACATTGCGATTACTAACACCCTAACACTAATAGCTAACCATTATTAGATGCGCCAAGGTTGGACTTCCCTTTCGAGTTATTTTATATATAAATAAATATAAACTCTTGCTTAAAAAAAAGGATATTATTTTCTAACCAAAACCAAATTATTATTTAGTAAACTCTTGATTTAATATGCAGAACGTTGTACAGCCAAAGAGTTACAAGAGCATCATCATCACCACCATCACCACTCAGTGAAGCTTTTCGTTTTTGGAGACTCATATGCTGATACTGGAAACTGGGAAAAATCTGCAAGTTCATGGAAACAACCTTATGGAAAAACATATCCTGGTAAACCATCTGGTCGATTCTCAGATGGTCGTGTCTTGACTGATTATATAGGTGCTTCCTCTCTCTCCTTCTCTCTTCAAACTACTGCGCATGTAATCATGAACTACACTATGCCTAAGCACAAAGTTTATACGAATATTTACTATCATTTAATTCTTTTTTTCTAAAAAAAAAAAAAAAGAACGCAATTCAATTTTGATGTATGATAGACTCATATTTACTAAAACTTAATTTCTTTGTTCAATTTAAAATATAAATTATTCAAAAAAGAAATGAAAACATTTAGGATTTTACAAGAATTTTAGTTCATTCAATTCTACATACAATTTTATTTTAAATAAGATCCTAAAAATTCAAGGAAGTTAAATATATTAAAATCATTATTTAGTTTCTATATATAAATAGATTTTTTTCCCCCCAATTACAGGAAGAGAAAAGTAAGAATTGAATTTTTAACCTATATATATATACTTTGTAAGGAGTTATATTATTGGACTACTCAAATTTCCGCTAAAAGTTGGCACTTTTAAATAGTTAATTAATATCATTTTAAGGAAAAATTAACTTTTTTTTTACAAGTAAATATATTCGTCAATGTATATATATATATATATATATATATATATATATATATATATATATATATAGAAATTTTCTAATTTGCTATCTTGCATGGTTAAAAATTGAAGACTTATATTATCATGATATTTATTTTGCAAATTTTAAAAATTTACAAATTTTAACAAATTAGAAAATTTCTAGCATTTATATTTTTAATTGTTGGAATACCAAACACAAATGTCCATACTTTATAAGATATGCATTCCATCATTGGCTCACCAACTAAATGCTCCAAATTTAGCAATATAATTATTGCCTTGTTGAGATGAAATTAGCAATTATGATACAAATTTTAATTTTTTTTCTTTTTTCAATTTCTTGATTGGGTTATTGTATGGCAAATGTAGCATCATATCTGGGAATAAAATCTCCAGTAGCTTACCAATGGAGAAAAACAGCAAAAAAATCTGAGCTACAATATGGAATGAATTTTGCATATGGAGGGACTGGTGTATTTGACACTTCAAATCATGGACCAGATATGGCCACCCAAATCAACTTTTTTCAACAGCTACTTGAAGAAAAAGTGTACACCAAACAAGACCTTAATTCTTCTATTGCCTTTGTATCAGTAGCAGGAAATGACTACGGTACTTATCTCTATAAAAATGGAGATCTCAAGGTCAGTTGAATTTGGTAAACTAATTCTTCATTTCTATGCTAATTGGTAGGTTATCTATTGGTTTAGAGAAGGTTCATGTGACAAGTAATTGCGTTTATTATTTATTTTAGTTTTAAATAAAAAATTATTATTTAATATTTTGTAATAATATAAATATTACGCATTTAAATTTTTTCTCTCCTATTTTTTAAAGTTATTTCTCCTTATCGTTTTTTTTTTTTCAAGAAAATTATTTTCTGATCATTTTTAGTTTTTAATTTTCGCTATTTTTGAGTTGGAAAAATTTTTAGAAAATTAATTGTGTGCTAGCTAATATTACATTATTATCTAATTTATTTGATTTTAAAAATAATATTTTTAAAAATTAATTAATGATTCTACATCTTAAAGATTAAATAAAATATTTTTTACTTCGAGCTACAAATACTTTTAAGCCTGTGTGTGTATATATATACATGTCAATTACCTATAATTGAGTAATAGGTAAGTTTTACTGAGTATAGGTAAGTCTTACCTTAAATAAAACTATGCAACCTAAAAATAGGAAATAGAAAGTTTTGCACTTTTTAAAACATATACTGAGATAAATTTAAAATTAAGAATCGAATATTTAATTGCGACATGCTATGAGAACTTCCATTTTGTAAAACTTTAGTGAGGAATTTGTTTTACAACCTTTAAATGGTAAGTTTCTAATTTTTTTTAGTACATTTTATGATTTTTTTTTTTTAAAAAATCATTTTATTTCAGTTGCATTACACCATATAATGGGAAGTATAACACAAAAATATATGTTAAGTTTTTATTGATAACATATAAAATATTTAAAATATGTGTTACTAATCCAACATTAAAATGTAATAGATAAAAATTTCCTACATTTATATATACAATAATCTCTGTTGTAAAGTAACCAAACTGTTTGTCATATTCTTATAAAAACAGGATATATCGAATTTCACTACATCACTTATGAATCAACTTTCCATCAACCTAAAACGAATTCATGGTTTTGGAGTGCAAAAAATAGCAGTCACATCGTTGCAGCCGATTGGATGCCTGCCAAAATCGGCCGTTTTCTTTTCTTATCAAAATTGCAGTGAAAGTTGGAATGCTGCCTCTAAAGTTCACAATCAGATGTTGGAGCAAGTGGTGCAAACTATGAATAATGAGAGTCGGAAAAAAGTATTTAAAGTTTTGAATCTTTTTAGTGCCTTCATGTCTGCATTCAAACAAGCACCCAATGCCAATGCAGGTACACCCCATGTTATATACGTTCTTTTTATTTCTTTTTTGGGTTGGTATCGTGAGATAATAAAAAACTTAACATTCCATCTCCAATCACACACCAAAGTTGCTGTTTTGGTGTTGGATTTGGCTCCAACCACGCAGCAAGATTGCTGGGCACTGTTCATCATATCAAATATTATTTTTTTAATTACATAATAGTTATATAATTTTACATTTCTAATATTTTAAACTAATTTCAATTGAAATTATTTCATTTCCTTTATAATTACATAACAATCCTATACTTTTACATTGCATTTTAATTAAATGAATTGTGATATTTTATATTATTTAATATTACATCCTAATATTTATTTAACTATTATTTGCACTAAATTTTAGTTGCACTTACACAAAATTTGAATTAAAATAACTAAATTTGATTAAAACAAATATAATATTTATAAATAAATATTAAAAATATTTAAATTGAATGAATATATAACAAATAAAAAGTATGGACGTAATTTGTCAAGATAATAAAAAGTAAAAAAAGTAATAAATAATAAGAGATATAAAAGAATATATAGAGATTTTTTTTTTTTGATGTGAAAATTGATGTAATAGGTTGGAAATAAAATTACTCTACATATAAAAATTTGGTACAAAACTTGCACCAAATTTGTGTTTTGGGTTGGAGATAGCACATCCCATATTGGTATTATGATACATTAAGAGAAATTTCTTATATATAATTTTTTTTTTCATTTGATGTCTCCAGTATCATGTAGACACATCAATTTAGAGTTTCAGTTAGATAGACTCACAAGAGGAGCAAAATTCTCTGCAAATCTCTTCTATAAATTTTAATGAAATAGGGAACTAAGTTTCTTTGTCCTCCTTTGAAATTAAATGGAAATAATTTTGCATTTTTGACAAAACCAGAATTCAAATAATGCTTTTGGAAAGGAGTGATTAGACAGCATTGAGAACTAACTTTTAATACAATTTATGCATATTGTTTCATGGACTTTAATAATTTTTCTTCCTCTCATATTGCAGGAAGCCTGAACTATGGAAATGCATTGAAGCCATGTTGTATGGGCATAAAAAGCGATTACTCATGCGGGAACATTGAAAAAAATGGGACAAAGATGTATGAGGTATGCAATAACACAGAGTTATCAGTGTTTTGGGATATGGTGCATCCTTCACAAAATGGTTGGCATAAGATTTACTCGGCCCTGCAGCCTTCTCTTCGCCAACTCTAGCATGAGTCCAGTTGGATGGCATAAATTACATATATTGGTTTGAAGCAAGCCGCAGGCATATATATTATTAAGGGGAGATTCTTGTTTTCAGCAGGGCCATTACATTGGTAGAATTTATGACAAATTATATAAGTGTTGGGTCAAATGCATGCAAAAATACTTATATAATTTTGTTTCAATTCAGTTATCAAATTTTAATTTATATCTTTTTATATTTTAAACTTTTATTTACTTTCATAGCACACTTTAAAAATTTTTTGATACCTAAACAATTCATAATTACTATTGTAATCCATAATTTAAAAAAATTGCAAATAAGTCCCTATTTGCCATACATTTATAGGAAATAAGGAAAGTTTTGAAAATCATTTTGATTTCTCCTAATAAGAGTAGACTCATTTTGAAAGGTATCAAAGTCTAGGAGAAGTTAATTTTCAAAATTTTTATAATTTTTGGATTAAATTGAAAAAACAAAGAGATTGAGGGATTAAAATGACTTTTAAGAGAAATTTAAAGGACTAAAAGTTTTTAATAGTACCATTTTCCAAATAAAATTAAAGTTAGGTGATAAAAAAAAAATTAAAATTTAGTATCCAAAAGACAATAAATATAAAGTTAGGTGACCATCATTACATATAACTTTACAAGTGTTTTACGTTTGACCAATAAAAATAAAATAACATATTTTTATGTTAAAAATTTTACTGTTTGGTGTAATACTTCACTGATAATTAATTATGATGAAAAAATAATTTATTCTTAATTTAATCTTAGTTTATTATTATGTTTTTTATTACTTCAAAATAAAAAATTTTGAAAGCTAATAATTTATATACATATTAAATTATACATTTAGTTTTTTTAAAATGTTAATAGATTTGAGTGTTACTATAATTAAAAATTAAATATAATGCATGACTGTATTATAATATATACTTTATGTGTAATTAAATGTAAATATTCATATAATATATTGTTAATTTATTAAATTTTATACGGTATAAACATAGTTATAAATACAATTTTAAAATTGTTTAATTTTAAAATTTTTTTATTATAATACGGAGTAGTTTGTTAAATAACTAAAAAATTAGGAAGATTTTTGTAAATATCTAGGAAGTCTTTTGTTTGTCTATCAAAAAATCAAGAGACACAAGAAACATAGAGTTTAGAAACGGAAAAATCCGTTTCTAATTAGTTCAGAAATGGATCTGTGGTGTTGTTATTTCTCTCATTGCAAATCCATTTAGCAACACGTTTACAATTTAGTTTCTAGTTACAAATGGAATAGAAATAGAACAATTCCGTTTTTAAATTAAAAACGGAATAAGAGTGTTGCTAATTAGAAAACAAATGTCGTTTTTAATATAGTAACGAATTAAGTCCATTTCTAAATTAGAAACGGAATGCTATACCTGATTTCAAGAGATTAAATTCCTATATTTAGAAACAAAATACATTTCTATTTAGCAATTGCAAGAATTCTATTTCTAATTAGAAACGGATTTTTTTTTTGGTTTCTAATTCAAAAACAGATTTTTTTTAGAAACAACAAGATTTCCATTTCTAATATAGAAACGAATTTTTTTTAATTTTTTTCTAATATAGAAACAAATTTCTTTATTCAGTTTCTAATCTAGAAATAAATATTTCTAATCCGTTTCTAATTTCAAAATTATTTTTTAATATTTATGGTTCTCTAAAAGAGAAACTATTTAAATCAGTATGAGCAAAAATATATTTCAGTAATATTAAAAATTCATGACTAATTTTTTTATGAAAATTATAATTGCATATAAAGTACCAAAGTTAAACATTTAAACAAAGTTAAACATTTAAATAGTTCAATATTCATGAAGTAAAAGATAAATAGGATTAAAAAAAGAAAAAAAAAAACTAGGTCTAACATCCATGAGATAAATAGGATTAAAAAAACTAATTCTAGCATCTAGAAGACTTGAAGTGGGAGATTAATCTCAAGCGCGAGAGGAAGAAGCAAACTCTACTGGCATTTTCCTCATCTCTTCTTGCATTAATTGTATTTGCTCCTACTGCATTTGTGTTTGTTATTGTTGCAATAATGCTTGTTGTGAAGCCACTATCTCTCGCAATTGACGAATCTCTTGCTCTAAAGCTTCCTATTGTGCTTGAGAAGACGAGCTTATGCTAAAGCTAAGATTGGAGTATAAAGAAGATGTTGCAGAGCCAAGCCTGGATATATGTTGCTTTTTTAACCCCCCACAGCCTTCAAGTATATTTCAGACTCATCTACTTTACAAGGCTCACCAAACTCTTCACTTAGCTGCGAAGCATTCTCTTTAAGGGATAAGTACATTTTTTAAAAAATCCAAACATCATGTACACAATAATTAGAAAAAAAAATATTTCATTCTTGGAATGCACAAATATTAATAACATATTCATTATTAGTCATTGTAATACGTCTTTTGCTACGACTCCCTGACACTATAAAAGCACTAGTTGAATTAGTGATAGGCACTGATGATGGGGAAGGGCCATTGTTAATATCATTTGGAGTAGATGCAACAAATGTATGTAGTGATGGTTCCCTAGGTGCATCAGTAGCTTGATTAATAGGAGATGCTGCATCATGTGTAGTTATTGGAGGCGTTGAATTAACAAATGGTTCCCCATGTAGAATCCAATCATGATAAACGGATATAAATCCAAATTTTTGCAAATGAAATCTAACTGTGTTGACATTAAAAAAATCTATGATTTTAACACTTCCAAAAATTACAAGGACACTTGATCTTGTCACCATCCATACATTCTAGATGACTATAAGCAAAGTCAATAAACTTGTCTATGCCATCAATGAATTCTTTATTTAGAAGGCCATCTTTAAGCCTACAATACATCGATTCATGATCCAATCTCATGTTTGCTTCCTATGCCATTTCAAAATAATACAATAAGCATACTTTATGTTTTACTTATATAATCTAATTATGTCCTATTTAACTTTATGAAATTTTAGTTATAATTATTGAACCCTAGTTTTAGATTATTAAACTAATAAAATAAATCCTAACTACAAAAAGAATTTATAAGAGAAAAATGAAAGTAAAAAACTAAAATTGATGAAAACCACACCCTAGAACTAAGCAAAATAAAATGATTAAAAAGTAGAAAAATAAAACAGAAAAAGGATAAATTAGCATTAGTATAACTAAATGGAATTAGAATAAATAAAGAGAAAAAAAAAAGCAGTAGCCATAGAATTGTCAAAAGGATTACATGTTGTAAAAAATAGAAGTAGAAATAGTGGAATAACTAAAACAAAGTAGCAATAGAAATAAATATTATAAAAGTTAAAAAAAAGTTACAAGAACTGAAATCTTTACCTAAACAGAATATGAAAACTTAGCAGGTTGAGACTGTAATGTGTTGGGAAAATTAACAAAGCTGGTGCAGCGAAATAATGTTCATAGAGACAAAATAAAATTACTGCAAAAATAATTAAACAAATAAATAAATGGAGGCAGTTAAGGCTAATGGGTGAGTAAAATAGGCGGTAAAACCTGTCGTATAAATAATAAAAATGATACAAATATTTTAATGTGGTTAATCTTTAATTCTTGGGCTACATCCATGAGGCAAAATTTGAATAATTCTTCCACTATAAAAATAGTAGGTACAAAAGAGAGTCTTCTCTAGATCAACACTAGAGGTATAAAAAAAAATCTCACCAAAATAGTGTCATTCAAAGTGTTTCCTAAACACCTCAAAAATAATTACCTCGCTATTTTGTCACTCACCCTTTAAGAAAAATTTTCCAAACCCTTAAAACTCTCTCACACTCATCAAAGCTAACTAGTTTTGGCTCTTATCTCACAAGCACACACAGAGCACTCAGACTTTTCTCTCTTCATATTGCTGCTTATGCTTATATGTATCTTCCTTCATTACATGGCCACGACTTTATATAGCCATTGCATTTGGCCAATTTTTTAACTAAAAGTCAATTAATGCAGCACCGAATTACTTTATTTTTTTAAAACTTATGGGCTCCACTAAGAGGGCCCATGACAATTCTCCCCTTCCCGACTATATAGAGGTCATCACCATTCCGGCGGCTAATTGATGGAATTTAAACTTCTCCTTTGGTAAAGTCTTTGTTAACATGTTTGATCCATTTTCATTTGTATGGATCTTCTCAAACTGTAATAACTTCTTCTTCAATACATCTCGTATCCAGTGATATCTCACATCAATGTGTTTTGACGTTGAATGAAAGGAGGAATTCTTACCAAGTTGGATAGCACTTTGACTATCACAAATAGCTCGTATTTATCCTGATGAAAACTAAGTTCATTTAAGAACGTCTTCATCCATAGCAGCTCTTTACAAGCTTTAATTACTGTAATAAACTCTACTTCAGTGGTAGACAAAGCAACACATTTTTATAATTTTGACTGCCATGACACTACTCCCCTTGTAAAAGTAATCAGGTAACTAAAGGTTGATTTTCTTAAATCAACATCTCCCACTATATATGCATCTATGTATGCAACTAATATAGGCTTGGCATCTCCAAAACATAAACATATTTTTGGATGTTCCACGAAGATACCTGAAAATCCATTTGACTACAACCTAATGTTCTTTTCTAGGATTTAAAAGGAATCAACTTGCAACATGAACTGAGTGTGCAATATCTGGTCGTGTACACACCATGGCATACATTAAACTACCAACTACTGAAGCATATGGAACTCTATCCATCTCTTCCTTCTCCTTATCAGTGGAAGGGCTTTGTTGAGAAGTCAATGTAAAGTGATTAGCAAGAGGATAGCTAACCACTTTAGGATTGCACATGTTGAACCTCTGAAGTACATTCTCAATATACTTCTCTTGTGACAACCATAGTTTCTTGATGCCTCTTTCTTTGATAATCTTCATGCTAAGAATCTGCTTTGCTAGTCCCCAGTCTTTCATAGAAAAAGATTTACTCAACTGTTTCTTCAAGCTCTTGATTTTATAAACATTATGACAAAGAATCAACATGTTATCTATATAGAGCAATAACATAATAAAGTCATCATCAGAGAATTTCTTAACAAATACACAATGTTTTAAAGTGGTCTTCTTGTAGCCTTGCTCCCCCATAATAGACTCAAACTTCTTATACCATTATCTTGGTGCCTGTTTCAAGCTGTACAAGCTTTTCTTCAATCTATAAACATAATCCTCTTTTTCCTTTTCTTTGAAACCCTCTGGCTACTCCATAAATATTTCCTCTTCTAAATCACCATAAAGGAAGGCATTTTTAACATCCATTTACTCGATCTCTAGATCAAAACTTTCTGCCAAACCCAACACAGTATGAATGGATGTCATTTTCACGATCGGAGAAAAAATCTCAAAGTCGATGCCCTTTCTTTGATTGAATCCTTTTACAACTAGTCTAGCTTTGAATCGTGGTTGGAGACTATGTTCTTCATACTTAATCCTGAACACCCATTTATTCTTCAAAGCTCTCTTATCTTTAGGCAACTTTACTAGCTCAAACGTCTTGTTCTCATGTAGAAACTTCATCTCATCCTGCATGGCTTTAACCAATTTTTGTTTATGTTCATCACTTATAACTTCTTCAAAGCTTTATGGATCTCCCCCATCAGTTAGTAACACAAATTGGTCTCTAGGATATCTGATATAAGGTTGTTTATTTCTATTAGATCTCCTTAGTGGCACTGCAGAAACCTCATCTACTGGTGGTTGATCATGAACACCATCATCATCATTTTCAAATGGAATCTCAATGGGAGCATCTTCATCACCTACATCTAGTGGAATAACTTCATTTTCATCTTTAACTTCCCTTGGAACCATTGTTGGAGGAACTAACTTTAAATTTGAATCATCTTCAGAGCTGGGGATGTTCTCCTCAACTCTAGCAATATCTTCAATTGTCTTATCTTTAATAAACACAGCATCATGACTTCTAACAAAATTCTTATGGACTGGATCATAAAATCTATAGCCAAGTTGATTTTGACCATAGCTAATGAACACACACTGTTGTGTTTTGACATCAAGCTTGGATCTTTCATCCTTAGGAATATGCACAAAGGCTTTGCACCCAGAAACTCTTAAATGACCATAGGAAACATCTTTTCCTAACCAAAATGTAGAGGAACACATGATGAAAGGTTTAACACATGCACTACTATAAGTAAAGCTTCACCCCAAAATGTCTTAGGCAATTTTGAATATGAGAGCAAAGATTTGACTCTCCCATCAAAGTCATGTTCATCCTCTTAGCTAAACCATTCAATTGTGGCATCTTTGGAGGTGTCATTTGATGTCAAATACCATGCTCCTTGTAATAAGCATTAAATGGTCCAGAATACTCTCCACCATTGTCTGTTCGGATGCACTTCAGCTTCTTACTAGTTTGTCACTCCACCAGGGTGTGAAATTCTTTAAAGACATTTAGCACCTAATTTTTTAACTTCAAGGTGTATGCCCACGTCTTCCAAGAATGATCATCAATGAAAGTCATAAAGTACTAATAACCACTAAGTGACTTTGGCATTGGCCCACATAAGTCTGAATGAATTAAATCCAGTGTATTCTTCATTCTGGGAAGAGGATAACTCCTGAAAGCAAACCCTGTTTTTATTTCTTGCAAGAAAATTGACACATTTCTCTAGATACACAAGATCTACTCCATATAACATATTTTTTTGCCAGCGTTATCATCCCTTTCTCACTCATGTGGCCGAGTCTTCTATGCCATGATTCAACTGTCTTGTCTTTCTTTATAGCATTCACATGTCTTTGGAGATATTTGCATGTATAAAGTACAGTGCTGAGTCCTTTTTACCTTTAGCCACCACCAGGGAACCTTTAGTGGGTTTTCATTGGCCGTTATAGAAGATGTTGTTGAAACCTTCATCATTAAGTTTTCCTATTGAGATTAAATTCAGGTGAATATTTAGAACATGCTTGAAATTCTTCAAGATTAGTCTTGTGTCATTTACCGTTTCCAAACACACATCTCCTTCACCAACAACTCTTGTTCGATTGCCATTTCCCATCTTCATAAATCTAGAATCTTTTAGAGTATAGGATGAGAAGAATTCTCTTTGAGATGTTGCATGAATGAAAGAACCATTGTTAATCACCCAGCTAGTCTCATAGGTGGTAAGATTAACAGTATCATCATTAAAAAGGGCATTGAATTCTCCGAGAAGATTTGCTTCATCATCATCACTGCTGTCATCATCATCACTACTGTCATCTTTTCTCATATCTTTACCATTCTTTTTATCCTTGAACTTTCGACAGAACTTCTTGATGTGGCCTTTCTTTTTACAGTAATGGCATTCAATATTTGCATACTTGTTTGAATTTCATATGCTCTTATCTCTTTACTTTAAGCTTTGAGTCTCACTTCTTCCCCTGGAATTTACAGCAAGGATAACTAAATGTATTGAAGAGGCACCCTTTGATTTATGTCTTATCTTTTCATTCAGAATACCACTTTTGACAAATTTCATATTCACTACATCGTTTGGTGCGGAGTTTGTAAGTAAAATGTTCAAAGTCTCCCATGACTTTAGCAAAGAAGCCAACACTATAATAGCAAGAATTTCATTGTCAAAATTTATTCCCATTCTCGACAACTGATCCATGATCCCTTGCATTTCATTCAAGTGATCAACAATAGAAGAGCCTTCCCGATATTTTATCTACATTAATTTTATCAAATAAAATAATTTGTTCTTGTTGGCCTTTCAAGTGTACAACTCCTCAAGCTGTTCCACAATGTTCGTGCATGAGTTTCACTACAAATGTGGATGTACACATTATCTTCAACAAACTGTCAAATGTAGCCACACACTTGCTTATGCTCAAATGCCCAATCCTCATTCATCTTGCCTTTGGAATTTGTTGTAGCAAAAACCAATAGATGCAACTTCATCACAAATAGGAGATCCTTCATCTTGTTTCTCCATATGTGGTAATTTGTGCCATTTAAGCTTACCATTTTACTAGTCTTAACCTCTATCATTATAGTATTTAATATTGCCTATAGAACATGAACCAATAGCTTTGATACCACTTATTGGGAAAATTAGCAAAGTTGGCACAGCAAAATAATGTTCACAAAGACAAAATAAAATTACTGCAAAAATAATCAAATAAATAAATAAATGGAGGCAGTTAAACCGACCAATGAGTGAGTGAAATAGGTGATAAAACCTGCCATATAAATAATAAAAATGACATATATATTTTAACGTGGTTCACCCTTAATTCTTGGCTATGACCACGGAACAAAATCTAAATAATTCTTCCACTATAAAACTAAGAGGTATAAGAAAGAGTCTTCTCTAGATTAACACTAAAGGTACAAACAAATTCTCACTAAAATAGTGGCACTCAAAGTGTTTCCTAAACACCCAAAAAATAATTACCTAATTATTTTGTCACTCAACCTTTAGGAAAAATTTCTCAAACCCTTAAACTCTCTCACACTCATCAAAGCTAACTAGCTTTGGCTCTTACCTCACAAGCACACACAGAGCACTCAAACTTTTATCTATTCCCGTTGCTTGTTTATGCTTATATGTATCTTCCTTCACTACATGACTATGCTTTATATAGCTATTGCATTTGGCCAATTTTTTAACTAAAAGTTAATAAATGCAGCACTGAGCAAACTTTGATTTTTTTAACTAATAGACTCCACTAGGAGGGACCCATAACATAATGCTCCTTGAAGCTTTCTAAAACAATAATAAATTATTTTCTATGCAACTCCTAGTTAAGAGTAGTGGCTACAGTTGTAAAAGGGTAAGGTGCTTTTCAACACTTGATCAGATTAGCTCTTCACACCCACAAATTGTAAGGTTGAGGTTCTTATCCACTGCAGAAGTTTGAAAAATTGAAAGAATAGGAAAGAAACATTAGTTTAAAGGAAAGAAATCCATGTATTCCCAATTGCACTTGAATTCCAAAAATCAGATCAGCAAGATGACAATCTTGTTGCCCCAAATTTTCAAATGGTCTTTGATATAAAACTATCAAAACATATAAGTTCACACGAATATACATTCATTAACAGTGCCAAGGCATAGTCGCCCTAATTATTTTCAGCTGATAAGAACTAAAATAATTAAAAAAGAAGGGTAGCCAAGCATAACAAGGGAGTGCTTCATATTGAAAGATCTGCTAAGCTGAAACTTCTTTCAATAGAGAGGGAATCTTAAAAAATGTAAAGAAACAGTAGAGAAGATCACATTGCCACACACTCCACAGTATTAAGTTTTTAAGATTTAGAGAGTTATAGTTGAATGTGTGTGATTTTCCATTAAAACTTATAAAGAAAAAAGGTAAGCAACACAAAGATCAAATCACCTAATTGGATAGAGGAAAACTCCACTAACTACTTATTTTTTTTATATCATCACAGTTTTTATTTTAATATCATCACTGTTTAATGCTAAAGTCACTTAGTTCATAAAGCAAAATAATATTAGTGGTATTGAGCTATAGAAGGAGACTATGATTTTAGTTACATCAATCCACCATAAACTAACATGAAAAGCTAAAAAAAAAAAAGACGGATGCATATTATTTACCTACATAAAATGCCATGTCCCTTTCAGAACTAGAGTTCAGATGGAAAGTATAATAAAATTTATGCTTCCTGCAATCATAAAAACCAAAAATAATCAATCTATTGTAAATAAGCACTATAGTCCACCCACTATTAAGAATCAAATTCCTGCCATTTATAAAAGAAAAACAATCAAAATTTATCCTATATTTTGTTGCTGAGCTTGACTTGTTCAAGTTGTCATTTTAACATTGTAAAAGAAATCAATGTCTGAGAAATCCATAAATAGAAATCCTAAGAAAACTAAAAAAATTGAAAGAAAAAAGGTAAAGGGTGTCGAAAGAAGACAGATTGATTATACTAGCAAAGTCAGTGACTTTATCAATCTTTAGAAGAGCAATAAAGATAAATAATAGTAGCTAAGAATTTGTATGGATATTTAAAAATTACTTAAAAAGTAAAAAAAAAAAAAGAAGGAAAAAGGAGAAGGGACTATTAGTGTTATATATTGTCAATTTAATTTCAAATAAGTTGGAGCCATTCAAACTGAAATATCAAAATCCCAACATCATTGCATTTATTTGGAATATGGAATCCTAACCACTTCAGGACAATATTAGGACAATTGAATCTTCATCGACTTTGTACTAGAACTAAAAAAATCCAAAACTCAAAGATGCATATCTAATTAAGGCATAAAGTTGAAGCAGATAGCAAAACCCATGCCAAAAAGGACAAAATCTATTAATATGATGTCATTCACAGAGAGTAGTAAAATCCTATAAAATAACAAGAAAACTCAGAAAATTGAGAGAACTTTTAAAAAGGTTTGTTGATTAGCAAACAGGCTAAAATTTATAGTACGTTTTTTTAACAATTAGAGGAACTGACAGAGTTTTAGGGCCTTGACTCTACAGAAAAAAGGTAAATGGTATAGTTGAAGAATTGACAAAGTCATGTTTGATTGGTCAATTAGTAAGCATATTAGCGAAAATGGGAATCGATAATGGTTCCCTCACCAGCATTCGAATTATAAATAAATAAAAATAAAACTCACCAGAAAAATAAAAGAAATGAGGATCTAAATAATGATTCAAAGAAAATATAATTAGGCTTTGGATTCATAGCTCAATTCCACCCCATCTTATTTTAAGATAGAATAGAGTATAGAAAAGTGAAGTGATACCCCACATATATATTCCTATTTAATTAAGGTCTTTATTTTTCTATATAGAGTTGCTTGCAGAAGAAGGACATCCAAGAAAAATAGGAAAAAATTCCCAATCAGGAGACTCCCGGATAAAAAGAAACACTCTCTTAGTGGGCATAGGACTTTCATAAAAAAGGAATCCCATTCCTCTTAGGTTTGAGCATTGCCATCCTTATAAATAGGACTCCAAATCTCTCATTCTCATTCATTCTATTCTCTTGTATTCTCATTATTCTCTCTCTCTAAACTCTCTCTCTATATTTTATAACTTAAGCATCATAGGGATTTTGGGGATCCTCCCCACCTCTCACCTTGCCTTTTGTTGATCACTTGCAAGGCTCTAGCTCAAGAATTTCAAAAACAAGTTATCAAGTGGTGCCGTCTATGAGAATCTCTTGAGTAAAAGCCATTCGTGCATCTACCAATCAAGACCTTAACATAATGACTTCCAATTCATCACTAATTATGACTCTTGACACACACATCAACCCATTTGCTCCCATTCCTCTAATCAATTTTTCATTACCTATTCTGACGATAATCCCACAAGCCCCCTTCCTGTGTACCAGACCCTCATCTCAAATTCCAATTGGTACATGCATTCCACCTGAAAACACTCAAGGGTGGCCAGCTCTTAGCACTGATCTCCCTTACTATACTCCTCTTTAACACCATCACAGATCTATATCTTCTATACCTTTTTTGAACCTACAAGAAACACCTGTTATAACCACACCTAACCTAAATATAGTAGCCCAAACACTCAACCTCTCCTCGATGAGCAAAGAAGCAATGATACAAAACATTCAAACTTAAATGACCCTGATGCAACAACAGTTGAATGCCTTGATTTAAAGTAGTAACCCTAGATCAACTCATACAGAAAATAATATTATACCTCCTGAGGTATCTGGAGGAAATAAAGAAAAGTGTAAAGGCTCGAAAGGAGAATCCAACTTAATGATCCCGGCCCTTGATGATTCAAAGTTAACCTAAAGGTTGAAGATGTCATGCATAAAGATTGTATAAGGTCGAGGAAAAAAGATGAATGTGTTATGGAAGGGAATACGCCTTTTGTAAATAAAATAATCTAGATAGAAATCCCAATTAAATTCAGAATACCACAATTAGATCAATATAATGGAACCGGGGATCCAATCAACCATATATCCTTAAGCAGAATAAGAATGTTACTCCAGAATGTGAATGACAGAATTATATGCAGAGTCTTTTCACAGATTTTTGAGTACACTCACCAAGAATGCTCAAAAGTGGTTTCACCGACTCCTTGAGAATTCCATCACCTCCTTCAAAGAATTAGCTGAGAAATTTCAAACTCGTTTCATCACCCAATGTCCCTCCAGCCAAAAATATCAATGATCTTTGGATGTGTCGACAGGAGATCACTGAATCACTATAAAGATTTCTGGATTGATTCAACAAAGTAGCTATACAAATGAAAAATATGGTTAATGAGGTGGCCATAGAAGCTCTAAAGAATGGGACTAGGCTCGGGAAGCTTAAAGATAAGATAATAACAAAAGATCCTAACACCTTCGTTGAGGTATGGCAATGGCAGTCAAAATGATAAAAATGAATAAAGACAGAAGGATGCAAAAGGATGACAAGAAATCACCACTAAGATAGAGGAAAGATCAATACCTAGAATGCCGAGTTTCCAGCGGTCAAACTTCATAAACCCAGTAAAGGGGTTTGAGAAGGATGCTAAGAAATATACATCGCTATCGGTGTGGGCATTACTCCAGCCATAAGATTGAGCCCAAATAGGAGAATCGTGTAGGATAGAAGGTACTACTGTCAATATCACCGAGATTATGGGCACAAAACTAAGGACTACCGTGAACTAAAAAATGCCATAAAAAGATTAGTGCAAAATGGAAAACTCGACAACTTCATCGATACATCCAAAGGGACCAGAAATCAGGATGGACAAGACAAAGATAGGCTGGAACCAAAGAAAATCCAAAATAAATTGATTGACATTATTAACATGATTATCGGAGAAATCATAGAAAAGAGGCTTAAGAGAATTTGTAGAGAAAAAGGGCTTGCCTTTAAGAAAAGGCAGACTGTCGTGTTTGGTTTAGAAGATGGGAATTATGTTTGGCACCCCCATAACAATGCCCTAATAGTGAGTGCTTACATCAACAATTATATAGTGAAAAGATTGTTAATTGATGATGGAAGCGTCGTCAATGCACTATCTTGGAGTTCCTACAAAGCAATGGAAGGCTCTATTATTGACTTGAAAGCTATCCAGAATCCCATTACAAGCTTTTATAGAGGAACTACATAGCCAATGGGCTTAGTAGAGCTGAGTTTAGAATTCAAAGATTGAGATACTAGAGAAATGAAAGTCATTAAGACTCAGTTTAATGTGGTGGATCTCTCGCTAGCATACAACAACATTATAGGCTGACCAATACTTTGCAAAATTGATACGATCATAACTATTTGACATTTGACCATGAAGATTCCCATTGAAGGTAGAATTCTAACAATTCGTGGGGATCAGCACATGGCCAGGCAATACTACTAAATGGCAGTTAAACCTTAGATAGAGGCATTCCCCCTGGAATCTTGGGAAGGGGAGAAACAAGGAGCCAACCTTGAGCCAGTCGATAAGGTTCAAACATTACAGATCACCGATGGGAAGACAGTAAGGATTGGTAATGAGCTCAATAGCAAAGTTAAGCATGGAATAAGTGAGGTCCTCATTAAACACTCAAAAGAATTTGCCTCTTAAGCATCTTAAATCACTGGAGTAGAACCCCATATTGCCTCACTTAGTCTGAACATCAAACTAGGGGTAAAGCCAATAGTTTAGAAGAAGAGGACCTTCACGTATAAAAGATAGAAAATAATCGTCAAAGAAATAAGAAAGTTACTAAATGACGGATTTATCAAAGAAGTCACTTACTTGGAATGGGTAGCCAACGTGGTGCTGGTAAAAAAGTCCAATAACAAATACATAATGTGTTCAGATTATACTAACCTTAACAGGGCATGCCCCAAAGATAGTTATTCGTTGCCAATGATAAACCAACTTGTAGACTCTACTGCTGGTCACACTTTGTATAGCTTTGTGGATGTTGCACATGAGTATCATCAGATACCACTGAAGAGAAAAGATTAATAAAAAACATCCTTCATCATCCATGAAGGTCTTTACTACTACAAAGTTATGCCCTTTGGGCTGAAGAATTATAGGGCAACCTATCAAAGGCTAATGAACCATGTGCTTTAAGATCATATTAGAAAGAATGTGGAAGTATACATGGATGAAATCATCATCAAGAGCCAACATGTAGAATAGAATCTCGCTGACCTTGACCAAATCCTTCAATTATTGAGCCATTACTAGATCAAGCTAAAAGAAGTGCATTTTCGAGGTGAAGGTAGGCAAGTTCTTGGGATTCATGATATTACATAGAGGAATTGAAGCTAACCTGGAGAAGATGGAGGCCATTCTTAATATGAAAGCTTTGACGACGATCAACGAGCTGCAAAAACTAAATGGCATGGTAACAACTTTATGGCATTTTATCTCTTTTTCGGTCAAGCGGTGTTTACCACTATTTTAAGTCTTGAAGAATTCTAAGAAGTTTGTATAGACTGAAGACTGCCAAGCAACCTTTGAAGATATTAAAAAATTCCTATCCTCGCCACCTCTACGCAGCAAGCCAATGCTTGGAGAAACATTGTATTTATATTTCTCAATCGGTCAAGAATCAATAGCTTCGGTACTATTGAGAGAGGAAGGAAGTCAGTAGAATCCAATATACTATGTCAGTAAAATACTCTGAGGTTCAGAGATTCGATACCCTAAACTGGATAATTAGCCATGGTCGTCGTCTACACATCCTGGAAGCTTCAACACTATTTCCAAGCTCATTCCATCATTATAAGATCTTGCTTCCCCTTGAGGAAAATTTTGTAAAGACTTAAGACATCTGGCAGGTTAGTTCAATGGTCAATATTACTAAGAGAATTTGACATTAATTATGAACCTTGGCAGTAGATAAAAGCTTAGGCCCTAGCAGACTTTGTACAAGAAATGACAATAAAAGATCCTGCTCCTTTTGAAAGTCTAGAATGGAGGCTCTATATTGATGGGGCATTATCCACCCAAGGTTCTGGTGCCAAAATCATTCTTAAATGGCCACACAAAGTCACCATCAAATATGCCATTTGGATAAAGTATAACGCCATTAATAACGCAGCAGAGTATGAAGCACTCATCATGGGGTTGAAGTTAGCTATGGTGGTTAAGGCCGAGCATCTTAAGATACACTCGGACTCCCAACTAGTGGTAAACTAAGTTAAAGGGACATTCCAAATTAAAGATCTGATTATCACCAAGTATGTCAAAAAAGTTAAGCAACTCCTAAAGAAGCTCGAGTATAAGAGGGGACAATAGGAGATTATCCAAATCCCTAGAAGTGAAGATTTTGAAGCTGACCTACTGGCCAAGTTAGCGGTCGAGGATAATAAAAAATTTAAAGGACTCGAGCTCACCGAAGCACTAACAAAACCAAGCACCAAGGACCTAGAGATCATGGACATACATGAAGTTCTAGAATGGATGAAACTTATAATTTAGTATCTTGAGAATGTGGTACTTCTAGAAGATAAATTAAAAGCTCGAAAGTCAAAGATAAAGGCTACACACTACTCCATCTGCCATGGGGAACTCTACAGAAGGTCTCTCTCATACCCATGGTCTAAGTGTATCACCAGAAGAAGGGAATTATATGCTTAGGGAAATCCATGAAAGAATTTTATGGAGCACATGAATCACATCATTCATTAATAAAAAAAGGATTACTGCAGGGATACTACTAGCCCATCATGTCCCAAGATGCTCAGAAACTGACTCAAGAATGCCATAAATGTCAGTAATTTTCTCGCCTCAATCATAAGCCCTCTAATCCTTAGCATTCAATTGGAAGCCCTGGGCCTTTTGCAATATGGGGAATGGACATCCTGGGTCCCTTCCTTACCTCAACCTCCCAGATGAAATTCCTAATCATGGCTATAAACCATTCACTAAATAGATAGAAGTAGAGCCTATACCTGTAATATCCCGAGTTTTTTAAATAATTTTAAACTGTATCGGGATATGTAGTGTTAATAATTTTAATATATATTTCTAGTTATTTAATTAGTTGGTTATTTATTAAAGTTATTTTTAATTATTTTAAGTTTCTTACGTAAAATTTTCTCGAGAATCTTATTTTTGGAAAAATTAAAACCTAAACAAATAATTATTAATTATATTGGTCGGTTTTATGAATTTTCATGAGGCCATGCACGATTTTAATTGTCGTATTAAAATACATGCATATACATGCATATATATACACATTTAATATTTTAGGGTTTATTTTTAATTAAACATATATTATATAGTTTTATTAAATTAATCTGTATTATATACATATATATGTATATGTATATAATATTAGGTTGATATTGTTATATGTGGTGTAGATTATTTTGAATAGAATAATAATATATTATAATAATTAAATTTAAAGTTATATATATATATATATATATATATATATATATATATATATATATATATATATATATAAACAAAATAAAAGTTTGTCAAATTTATGATTTATGCCACTCATCCTCTCCCTCTCAACCCAACGCCATTTCCACCATCTCCGGCCACTGCCAAGCTCCACCATCACCGTCGGTGTGCTTCCCAGTCAACCACCACCCTCTCCAGCTCATTCCGCCACCTTCTCCTCCCTTTTCCGATGAGTTTTGGCCGTGAGAAGCTGAGAAACCGAAACTTGAGCTCAACATCGATCAAGCCTTTTTCGGCCACCATTTTGAACGCCACCAGTCTCTATCTTCTCCTTGAGCTCCGGTGAGTTCATTTCCAAGCTTGGTTTCCTGTGATTTTGTCTAGATTTTCCTTGGTTCTCAATTTTCATTTTCGGCCTTTATGGGTTCTTGATTTTTTTTGAACTTCGATTCTAATGATTCAAGCTAACTTCCTTCACAAAGATTGATCTTAGTAGCTCAATCTACATGCTGTAATTTTTGTGGAATTTTTGGGAATTATTTTGATTTTTGTGAATTTTGATTATTTTATTAATATTTTCTAATTTTCGTAAATTAATTAAATAATTTGTGAAATTGTGATTTATGGTGTTTTTAGGGGTTAAAATGAATTTTAGGAATTTATTTGTAATTTTTGTGATTTTTGTATAATTATTATGAATTTATTTAGTTTAGGTGATTTTTGGAAAATTAGGTTAATTAAGTATTTTGTTAAAATTAATGGGTTAATTGAGTACAATTATTGATTTTATTGAATTATATGTTGAGAAATTAATTTTTGAGCAATTGTATAATTTTTTAGTGAATTTTTGAATAATTATAGTATATTATGTGAATTTATATATATTAAGGGTATTTTGGTAATTTGGTAATAAATTGGTTGAAAATTTAATTAAATTGGTTTTAATAATTATTTGAGGTATAAAAATTATTTTTATAAATTATTTAGTATTTTTAACTAATTAAAACTATTTTTCGAAAATTATTTTCAAAATATATATAATATACTATTTTTGCAAATAAATAGGTTTTTAATGATTTTTAATATATTTTTGGGCTAATTATGTAATTTGAATTTATAAAATGAATTTCGGTTGATATTTATGAATTTATCGAGAATTGTTGATTTTTAATAATATTTTATTAAAATTAGGGTTTTTATGTAATCATCGGTTAAATAATTATTTTCAGTGTTTTAAATATCTAATTTGCTATATTTTGATTTATAAAGGGTATTTTTAGAATTTAAATGTATTTTGAGCATATCTCGTGAATTGTGAACCTCGGTCGATGGAATTGTAGTTTAGGAGTCCGACCGAGGGGTTGTGTGACTGTTTGTTTTCGAAGTGTGTTTTCTTGCAGGGCCGACTCTACTTTCTGAGTAGAGAGATGTCCATTTTAAACGGGAGGTTCTACTGAATTTTTGGTAGAATTCTTGTAAAACGTGACATCCGGTTGAATCCCTATTCCTATTTTATGTCCAGTATTCTAGATCGAGTCTCTAAAATTACGTTAGATTTATTCTAATTTTATATTGTCATTTATTTTTTTAGTTGCACCGAGACCGAGGCCTAGTGAACCAGGCCCGTCGGACCTGTCTCGTGGAGTGCACAACTGTGAGTTGTTATTTTATAAATACGTGTTTTAGGATGCATGTTTTAGAAATGTATGTTTATTTTATGAAATATGCATAAATGGTTTAATAATTGCTTAGGTTTATTTTAGGTATATTTTAAATTAAATGCATGTTTTATTATTGAATTATACTTAAAATGTTTTTAAGTATATGTATAGTTTATTTTTGGTTTATTTTATAATTAAATTGAATTTATTTGACGTATATATACTCAAAATATACTTGGTTTATTTTCGGTATATTTCTAATATATATATGGTTTATATTGCCATTTTAATTAATGTCATGCATCATTTATTCATGAATGAATGAATTTATTTTGAATGAAGGATATCAATAGAATGTGCTACCTAGTGGGCAGCACTAGGATTGTGTACGTACTGGTACGATGATAGAATTTAGGTTAAATTACTAACCTATTGTGGATATTGATTGAATTGATTGGATTGATGTGTGATGTGATTTGAGAGTGTGATTGTTGGAGCTTGGTTGACCAAGTGTCTCGGGGCCAATAACACTGACAGTCAGACTGTTGGAGCTCGGTTGACTTAGTGTCTCGGGGTCAATCTACTGTCCAAGTGGAATAAGTGAATTTATTTGGAATAAGTGAGCTTGTATGGCTAGAGTGTTGTCTAACACTTTTTAAGGTTACGATCATTTAGGGTTCTATTTGATCCTTCATAAACGGTTATTATTTTTAGTATTTATATAAAATGATTTTTGCTGCATCTGTGTGTATATATATTTATTATATATACTATTGAATATGTGCATCTGTCATTTAGTTATGCATGTATATATATTATAACAATTCACTCAGTGAGGTCTGACTCCCCTCCGTTGACTATTTTTCAGGAGAGTCTTCGTCTTCAAACCTCAGTAGCAGACCCTTACGCCGGATTTCTTCTGCCCCGGCTTTACTAAGTAAACTGCTTACTTGATTTTATTTTGTATTCTAGACACTACAGTAGATAAGTTGTGGGGTGTATGTTTTATATATGTATGAGATTTATATTTTAAAGGATTAAAACGAGGATTTGTATTAAAAGATATTACATATTTGAGATAACTTTGTTTTATTAAATGAGTTGGTGGATTATTATTATTACATATGAGATTTTAATTTCCGCTACAAGATATTTTATTTATGTTATCATTATTGCATGTTTTTATTTTATTTTAAGGGCTTGCTACGGGTTCCATATTCGAAAGAATTCTCGTTCCCTTGCGTCGGTCATGGGCCCCTGTTTTGGGTCGTGACAATACCGACCATCACTAAAGCCCGGATTCAGCACTTTTTATAGAAAGAAATTATTTATAGGTTTGGAATACCTCATACCCTGATAATAGACAATGGGAAGCAATTCAATAATGAGAAATTCAAAAATTTTTATTTTAATCTCAAAATAAAGCTCCGGTTTACGTCAGTAGCTCATTTGCAAATGAACGGACAGACTAAGGTTACCAATAAAATCATCATACAAGTACTAAAGAAGACACTCAACGAAAAAAAAGGGAATTGGGTCAACGAGCTCAATAATGTTATCTGGGCCTATAGGACTACGCCTAAAACCTCCACTAGAGAAACACCCTTTAAACTAACTTATAGGATGAATGAGGTAATACCAGTGGAGATTGGATCACCGAGTTACCTGGTCAGTGGGGATTTAGATCAAGAAGTTAATAACATTAACAATTAAATATGTCTGGATTTATTGAAGGAGAGGAGAGAATAGGCATCCATTGTTATAAAGGCACAGAAACAGAAGGTCATCAAATATCATCATTAGCGCATCTGGCCAAAACATTTTAAAGCTGGAGACTGGGTACTTAGAAGGGCCAACATCGACAAAAGTAACTTTGGTACAGGCAAGCTCAGACCTAACTAGGAAGGACCTTATCAAATCATCGAGAAAATATCCAAAGGGGCATAAAAAATCAAAGATAGACAAGGAAAATAATTACAATGATATTATAAATCGAATTGTCTCTGAAGATATTATCAATAGATGTACTCAGAATTTAATGATATAAAACACTTCATTCATCAATGGAAAATGTTGTATTACAAAATTTTCCAAAAAATATAAATTATCAACTAAGTAGTTTACAATTGAGTATCAAAAAGCACAGAGGAAGGAACACTCAGATTAGGAGACTCAGAGATAAAGACTAGAACTAGTCCAGTGATGATAGCATCGGCGGACATCTCCCCGGTAGATCTTGAACTGCTCAAAAGATGATTCAATAGCTGAAGACTTGGTGGATTTTTTAGGATTCTTTAACTGCAGAGAAGAGGCCTTGCTCCAGGCATATTTTTCGATGATGATCCTAGCAATATCAGCAGGCATTGTTTTGTCCAAATCCATGAAGTTGAGATTGGGATTTTAAGCAAGCAGGACTCTCCGAGATTCGAATTTATAGTTTTTGAGAAATCCGGCAACTATATCCTGATAGCTTCTTTTTTCATCCTCACAAGACTTCTCAGCCTCATCAAGCTTCTTCTCCAGAGCTGTAATATGAGAGTCCTACCCTTTAATCTTTATTGTCAATTGAGCTTGATTGTGCTCCAACTCCACCACCTTCTTTTGGCTCACCTCAGCCTCAGATCTCGCCTTAGCATGCTTCATTTGGTAGAGCTCCAGTGCTGCCTTTGCCTTATCTAGTTTTTCCTCAAAATCAATGGCTATAGTGCTAACCTCTATCTCCTTTAAGCTATACTGACTTTTAAGATAATAGTAGTTATCCTTCGCCAGCATCAAGGCCTGAGTCATCTGAAAGGAAAGACAAACATTATTAACTCAGAACACATGAACACAAGATGAACATAATAAGACAATTACCTTTAATGAGTGCCCATAGAGTTATACAGCTCCTCTTTATCCTCATCCATCTAGTGTTGTATATCAGCCGGAAGTCGTAGAGACTCAACATATTGGTCCCTCACTTGAGCATTTAGGACACTTGGAGGGTTCATCTTATTAAGAATCTAGGATCTCATGTCCAGACACCCATACAGTTTCAAACACTTAACATAAACTTCTTCTCACAGCTCTTTAACATCCTAATCTTTGTCCTGGGCTCGTGTCTTTCGCCCTTCATCCTTCTCGGCCTGGGAAGACCCAGCCACAAATTTTCCTTTCAGACTGGATATGGCTTTAGTTGGAACCTCCGGAGCTAAAGGCTTGGATGTAGGAGAGGAGATTTGTACATTCTTTTGAGCCTCCAGCCCATCATCTACAAGCCAAATTTCGTCTGCAAAGGAAAAAAAGTCAGTCATCTACAAATAGAAAAAAAAAATATAATTCAGAATGATACCTTCTGAATCTCAAAACATACTAATGGGGTAGTATATGGTCAGGGCCGACTCTTCAAAGATATCTTTTGGATAGATTTTCAACAGATCTTGCATCAACTATGCCATGAAGATGAAGCTTCATAACCATCTCTATATCCCTATCAAATAACCTCAGGGGATGCTTCACCTTATGATAGTCATCAGACCACATCCACCAAACATCTATAAAGTTTAAATGGTGTTTGACAATAAAAAATCTATGTCTCCACTTCTTATTAAAATCTGAAAGCTTCACGAAAAGGTTATGGTTCGGGATGGCGAATAAAGAGAACATCAGCTCCCTTTTTTTCTTATTCAAGCTGTAGAGATATTGTAGGATATCCAAGTTTGACTCTCTACCCTCCTCATGCATCAACTCTATAAAGCTAGTTAAAATTTAGTAGTTATTAGGATGGAGTTACTTAGGAGATATGTTATACTTATTCAAGAAATCCTTAACAAAGGGGTCCAGAGGGAACTTCAATCCCCCCTCCAATTGATCGAAGTATATAACTAATCTATCAAAATCTAATATAGGGGCATGGGCTTTAATATTCTTATATATGGTGTGCAAAGCAAAGTCTGTAGGAATGCTAAAATGTCTCCGGTACCATTTTAGCATTTCCTTATCTATCCTAGAGACAAACAAGTCGAAGCTAACTTGCTCTCTTAGAGCCATAGATTCTATTTAGCAAATAAAAGAAAAGTAAAAAAAAAAAAAGGAGCTTTACTTGAAAGTAAAATGCAAGCTTGCTGAAGAAAGCTCTGAAGACAGAACATACACGAGTAAACTGAGAGGGGGAAGAAGATAGCAAGAAAGTGAAAGTGCAATCAATTAAAAGATCTAGTCCATTTATAATACAACCACTATTGCTCTTATGAACATTTTCATCTCTCTCACATCATTAAGGGCAATTTGGGAAGCGAAAAAGACCCACTAATCGAGCAATTATTATTATGGCAGTAGAAATGTCTCATCTTCTGATACACGAACAGATGTGACGGTTACACAATTCAAAATTCAAAGGACAATGAAAAAACATGGCGGTTATTAACCCCGCTCCTCTCGCTGCCAGTTGTCTCATCTATCGGCACTTGGGTTGCGCCTCTAATGCACTAAGATTTTAAGTCCAATGACTAAAGCAGGTCGCTTCTATAGTATTGAGGTTCCGAGCATATAAGCCATAAGTCCTTACACCGAGTATCTAAGCCTCAATCATTCAAAGTCCAGTGACTGAAGCTGGAACCTCAGGTTTCTTCTATAGTACTAAGGTTTCGAGCATATAAGCCTCGAGTCTTTACACCGAACATCTAAGCATAGATCATACAAAGTCTAGTGACTAAAGCTGACACCCTTATGTCACTCTAGAAGTATCGAGGTTCGGCACTTGGGTCGCACTTTTAATGCACCAAGCATAAAAATAAACTCTAGCGATGGTTAGTTCTGCCACGTTGTCCCCATACGGGCAGATTAATCCCTTACATTTTCATTACAGGCCACTCAAAGTCCAGTTGGCACTTCAACGATGTTTCTTACGTGAATGATTTCAAGACTCGGTACCGAACTTCATTTTTTCTTGTGACTGAGGCTAGCCATCTTATTTCACCCTTCCATATCAAATGTTGTAAATGATCATTCTTACCCTACAAACTTGGACACATCGGACATAAATATTCGAACATACTTCCAGGGGGACTTTTGATACCCCATATTTATATTCTTATTTAATTAAGATCTTTATTTTCCTATACATGGTTGCTTGTAGAAGAAGGACATCCAAAATAAATAGGAAAAGATTTTCAATCAGGAGATTCCCGGATAGGATAAAACACTCTCCTAGTGGGCATGAGACTTTCATCAAAAAGAAATCATATTCCTCTCAAGTTTGAGTATCGTCATCCTTATAAAAAAAAACTTCATATTCCTCATTCTCATTTATTTTATTCTCTCGTATTCTCACTGTTTTCTTTCTCTCTTTATATCTTCTGACTTAAGCATCGAAAGATTTGTGAGGATTTTTCCCACCTCTCACCTTATCTTTTGTTGATCACTTGCAGGGCTCCATCTCAAAAATTCCGGAAACAAATTATCACGAAGGAGTAAGAGAGACTAGGGCTAACATTAAAGATTTAGAAACAAATTCCTTCTCGTTTTAATGTTAGAAAAATAAGCATATTTCTTTTCTAAAAAATAAATCAACAATCGGAATATATATTTCTGCGTTTAATAAGAAATGATAATTGTTTTTTGGTTTCTATTAAAATGAAAAATTTCATATTTTAGCAACGGAAACCTGCTCTGTTTTCATTAGAAACAGATAAAGTCCGTTTCTGTATTGGCTCCATTTATATATATATATATATATATATATTTCCTAAGAAGAATGAAATTAAATGTATAAAGCTCTCTTGAGCTAAAATAGATACAAGATAGTCAGGAGGATGACACCACTCCTGTACACCGCCAATATAAACAACAACTTGAGCACAAGCATGAGCTGTTGAATTAGCAGAACGACGAACAAAACGAACAATTACTTGATTTAATTGTTTTAACAAATCAACACAATCATTAATAATAAAACCAAATGGAGAAGCAACACTTGGATGTTGAAGCGCTTGAACAACCTGAAGAGCGTCCGTCTCCAGAATAGAATTATCATCCAACTTAATGCCTCCCTAACAGCTTCAGCTTCTCGCGGGGGAAATCTAACAGGAAAAGCTAAAGATTTGGCCTTAAGAAGCTGCCTAGTTGAGTCCCTTGAAACAAAACCAAGACCTGTATGGAAAGAGAACGAAGACACTACAGCGTCCACATTAAGTTTGACAAATTCTATCGAAGGCTTAGACCAAATCAGGTCGCCTTCAGCCTGCTTTGATTTTTTGAAGGACAACTGTAAATAATTGGCTCCTTGTTTTAGTAACAGAACTAGTTCCGTTTAAAAAATCTCCATTACTAACTCGTTGCAGTTCCGTTTCTAAAACTTGGCGCCCTTGTCTGGCAGAATTTTTAGCAATGGAAATATTGCCGTTTTTAAAATTCATTTCTAATATGTTTCTAATCCATTTCAATATACTTATTCTTGCTTTCATTTCTATTTCGTTTCAAATCCATTTCTAAATTCATTGCTAAATCGCTAATTTCAAGTAGGGAAAGTGTAATTGTCAAAGTTAGTTTGACCTTTATTGGGTAATTCAGTAGTTAAATTGACCCATGAGATAATTAAAAAAAAAAAAAAAAGAAGCTAATTTAGTCATCGTCAAAAAATTCAAGAGAAAAATTGACCCTCACCCTAAAAAATTTAACAAGGTTTTATGTAATAAATTTTGGACTGTTTTAGTTAACTCGCAGTCAGTTGTAATCCAGGGTTGGATTTCATTTTCTTTCCTTGTTTTCGATGTAGTAATTACATTTTTCTTCATAAATAAGAAAACTCCACGAAGAAAATCAATAGACCATCCAAAAAATGTTCAATGACAAGTTTACCCCACAATGAGTTTCACCATCTTTTACAGAAAAAAAGAATGTCATGACAGAAACCGAGTTATCTTGCAAATAGCTGAACTTTGTTGATGTGGCAAGCAGATGAGGGGTCTTGGAGACAGCCACAAAAACTTTCATCGTCCTTTGGAAATGATGTTGGTAGTGGATGGTCCGGAATAACACCAACCTATATCACAACAATTGAGAATTTGAGGTAAATGACAGAATATGATCAAACAGAGCTAGATGCCTAGTAGCATTACAGACCTTGTCAATATCAGTATGAGCAGGTGTCTCGTAACGAGCAACTGTAACAGCCAAACCAGAGCCATCGGAGAGCTGAAAAACTGATTGAATCTTTCTGCAAATAGGATCGACACACCAGTTAGAAATAAATAACTGTGCTTCATAAATGACACAATTATTGACAAGCAGGAGTGGTTACCCTTTCCCAAATGTAGGTTCTCCAAAAAGCACAGCACGTTTATTGTCTTTCAATGCACCAGCTAATATTTCGCTTGCACTAGCGGTTCCCTTATTCACCTGATCAAAACTCAGTAAGAGGGATATATCAGATGGATTCAATTCAAACGTCAACCATTTGCTGATCAAATTGTGAAAGTTCAAGCTTGCACTTAATAAAAAAAAAAAAAATTATCATTTACAAGTCAAATTCAAAACTGCAGCAGGCACACGGAGCAAAAGTGATGTTAGTTTGAATGAATACTAAGTCTGAAACAATAGTAATAATGAAGGACAAAATTTGCATATCTACAAAACCTATTTAAAGTAGCAAGTTTGTTTGACATACAGCACAACGTCTTTGAAAATTGAGAGAGGGATAGAAGTTGGCGATACACAGAGCAAGTCAAGTGAGTGCAACCATATGGGTGCTTAAGGCATGGCCCTCAAACTCAAAAACTAAGTTTAAAGTTCATCACAATCTTAGAATGCAAAGCAACATAGCCTACTAGTACAGCCAGGGGTTCTGAAACTGCGATTGCACCACTTCCTTCTGCATCGTATATGTCTCGAACACCACGACTATCACAAATATAGACAATCACACCTTTGTCTAACCTGAATGGAAAAGGAAATAGAAGTAAACACTAATGCATGAATTAAATCAGATAGAAAGCACAGCCTATTATTTGGACAATTAGTGTCAACACATTCTTTATTCCCTTGATTACAATTCTAAAAAATTTTAGACCCAAAAAAAGAAAAGCAAAGAAAGAAAATTCACAATATTTATTACCTTAAACAGAACTAATTTTGGAACTAAAATTACTGTAAAATGATGCTAGCTATGACTTTAAGTGGACATGAATCTTCAAAGCAAAAACATATAATAAGTTTACTTGCAATGTGTCTAAACTTAATTTTGATTTAACTTACCATATCTTAGCAATCTCAATTCCTTCCGGAAACAGACCACCACTGCAGGAAATTTAAGCTTTCAGAAAAGCTGCCAAAGAACCGATTTAAAAATATAGCATTTAGAAAGATAATCACCTATTGTCTCGAAGGTCTAACACGAAGGCGTCAACCCTATTACTCCTTAGATTACCAATAGCTTCCCTGACAGCACCTATAAAGAAGTTGTAAACAAGTTTGTTAAATGGCTATATTGTAAATTGAACATCTTGTCCATAGAAACAGCACTTGATTTAAAACCACAAGGTCAACTTTGACAAAAAGTCAGCCTAGCAAGTCTCATGCAGCTATTAGCTTCTAATAGTCATCATCAAAAGTTCAACTTGAAGGTGCGAAAAAAAGTTAAAAATTTAATTTAGCTACATTTTTGTTTCATCCTAGCAAACAGAAATAGCCAAGACTTCGTACTTTTAACTTCTAAGGCATAATCCAAATGCAATAGCAGAAAAACTAAACCATATTAAACACAAATCCTCATTGTCTATGCATACTTTGGACAGGTTCTAATGTTAACTTTCTCTAAAAGATTAAGACAACCAGTGCATTTATTTGTTACTATTGAACTTGTTTATTCATCAAAAGCAAAGAACCATTTCAGAACAACTCCTTTACAGATTCTATCTGAAAAATATAACTAGCTCCACCCACCTGAAGCATTTTGGTTGAATGCTGCTAATTTAATATAACCAATCCTGGGAGAATCCTTGACCGAGCCAGGAATTTCACAGAGTCTTGACTTCACAGGATTTAGAGACACCTTTTCTCGTCTAGAAAGGAGAGTTGATTAGTTTTAAATCACCACAAATATTAGGGTGAGATTAATCTTCCCATTCAAGTATCTCAATTTACAGCAACAAAACATGCTTTCATAAATAGAGTAGAAACAAAATTATTGGTCAACAAAGTTCTCATCTAAACAAAAGATTAACAAGGCATGAACTTACGTCAAAGAAAGATGCTTTGTTTCAGGTCCACTGCGAATGGTTAATTCCACTGAACTTCCTTCAGGTCCCCTACAATTCACAATAGTAGCTTAGGCAAATCAAAATATTGAAAAATGGGAATCAAGGGATGGATAGCGAGGGAGAAACTAAGAAGACTTTGTTCTCTTTTTCCTTCGGTTCTTTATCTTCTTTTACTTATTTATATTTTTTTCCTGCAGGCATATTTGTTTGGAAGCAAAAATTTAGTTCTTCAAGGTCTTAGGTCATCAAAACTGTAATTGCATGACAATTACAAGACCATGCAATGGAAACAACACTAACAGACATAATCACATGTATAAAGAAATCAAATAAACTGTCATCAAGTCTGAGCAACATATTTCACAAATAGACAAGCATAAGCACTCAAAAGCAAGCAACATCACCAATGCACACATTTGAGCAAAACTAAACTAATGAACTTTAATTCCAAGCTAAAGCTAAATGTTCCTTTTCCTTAATCTGTCCCAACCAAATCAATGCTCTCAGTGAGACATTTAGAAACCAAAAAGCATCCCATATTCTCTTCATCTACATATTCCCTTCAGGTCTTTCCCACTTGTTTGTAAGGACTATTTCTCACTGGTGCATCACCTAAATCTTAAGTACTTTATCTTATTTGTAGAGAGTGAAGAATAAGTTTCAATTAAGAGCAATTAAATGGCTTAAATGTCAAACATTTGTAAAAGAAAAACAAAACCAAGGACCAAGGACAAAAAGGAATGAATATATAGAAGACCTAACTACTGTAATATGATGCCCTTGAAAGAAGAATATTTCAGATAAGTTAAGGCTTAAAACATTTAATGAATAACCAGATAACCTGACACATCTTTGAATGAATGCTTCAAAAACAATCTTTTGACAAAACGAGTTCCCTAAATCCCCCATGAAAGAGAAATCTGAATGGAAATATAGTTCTATACAATATGTTAGAGAATTAGAACAAAGATTTATAAGCCATATATGCCAGGATACATACTGCAGCCGGTCTGCTGCATCATATATGGTCATGCTTTCTGTACTTGTATCATCTATTCCCAAAATCACATCGCCAGATAAGATGCCGGCTCTACTTGCAGGGCCTCCTGGAGCTGCTGAAATAACAACAAGCCCAGCAGGTGATCCATCAGACCCAGTAGGATAGCCTATTGATAGCCCCACACCTGTGACGGCACCTTGTGTTCCAGACTGCCTTCAGAGAAGATAGTGACAAATTTTAAATAAGGATGTCAAATTTATGTCCTTCTGTAGTAGGCAATTATATTCTAGATATACACAGGCTTCCAAATATTCAATGTACAATGCAGCAGATTTCAATAATGTGAAGAAAATTCCTAGTACCCGCAGACTCTTAAACTTTTCAGGCTCTAGAAAACGAGTGAAAGGATCATCCAATGTGGCAAGCATCTTCCTTATAGCCATGTCTGCTTCCAAAACAAGGCAACAAGATTTTCATAGATCAAAATATACAATCTTGATGAAAAAAAAAAAAAAAAAAAACTGCACATTCATGTCACCTAAAAAGACTAAAACATCAGGCATGAAAGTCATTAATGTATTAATGAGAAAAAAAAACATTAAGGAAAATAATCAAGTTCAGGAAAGGATCAAACTGAAATCATTTAAAAAATGTAATACCCTGTCTCACTATCAGTTTCAAAGCTAGCTATAATCAAGATTCGGAAATCATACATACACGTCTCTTTTCTATTGTTCATAGGCTCATTGCGAAGAGCATTTTCTCTATATCTAAACCAACTTTGTCCATTAAAAGTTTTATCAACATAAGCACGATCAATTGTTCTCCATGCCTCCAAGAACAAAAGATTCTCTTCACTAAGCGCCCCTAAAATAACACAAACCACCAAAATTAACAACAAACAAAATCCCTACAAGAAAACAAACATCACAATTAGCTACTTCAAATTATACTCACAAACAGGAGTAGTAGTGGCAGCAATAGAAACTGAACTAACAAGAGCAAATGTAACAACAAATCGAAGTACATAAAGAATCGATGCTTCTTTCTTTCTTATACTTTCTGTCACTTTCCCGAGAAACGGTATTCTATTAAGCCACAATAGTTCATGTCTAGAAGCTGCTCCTGCTACCACTGGTCTGCAAATTCTAGGGGGTAGCGTACAATTCAATAGACGAGCTTCTAAATTTCTCGAACTCAAATGAAAGACCTGTATATGAGAATTGATGTGAACTCAATTGGTTTGTAATTTATTGCATGTATTTAATGTATGTAAAATAATTTGAGAGGGAATGAAAGTGTTCTTTACCTGAAGATTAGGGTTTCTATGAACAAACTTAAGGTTTCTGCAGCTGTTGCTGTGAGAAAGGAGGAGCTGAGGAGAAATGGAGGAGAAGAAAGTTGCAGAGCTTGCAAGTACCGCCATTGCAAGGCATAGGACAGCCCCTCAGTTTCAGCCGCGCTTTCTTTTTAACTTTTATCTTTACGAATCGGCGTCAACAGTGGAATTGGCCCATTAACTTGTGCGCTTGAACCAAAAGAACAAACTATTTTTTAGGCTAAAGTGGCAAATCGGCACCTGAACTATTTTCCAAGGTGCAATTAACCCCAAGATTGACTTTTTTGGCTATTACACCCATAACAATCCCAACTTTGGCAATTTAACCCAAATTTAGGAGAGTGAATTACACATCCTTCCTCCAACAAGTGGAGTTTATTAAATACTAATAAAAATTATATCTTTCTTTTTCTTTTCTTTTCTTTTTTAACATCTGTCTTTTTTTCTTTCTTCCTCTTAATAAAATAGATTTTTTATATTAATTTTAATAAAATACAATAATTGCTCATCTTTTTAATAAAACCATTATTACCTCAAGCATTGAACACCGCCATCGGCACACCAACACTCTAATGGTTCCACCATCATTGGCATCGCCCAACAGCATAATTAATGCACAAGGCCATCACCACATAAAACCACTAACACAAATCCAAAATCCACCTCATTTTGTAACCTCTACAATCACTGTCCAACATCGTCGCAGACACCACTAACACAACCCAAGAACACCATATACTCCTTTATATCCTTAATAATGGAGGAATGAAAAAGGACAATAAATTGCTACCAACACAACCTCTCAAGATAAGAAACACAAAATCATCACTTAAAAGAATATAAAATAATCCATAAAATTAGGATTGGGAGAGCAGGAAATCACCAGCCAACTCAATCACCATTGTAGGCATCACCACCACTATCAACAACCATTTGCCATCAAAATTAACATTGTCACCTACAATACTTCACTGCCACCAAATTTAACAACACCACCACTCAATACCACCACCAACAAAATCAACAACAAAAAATACATAAAATCAATAACAATATTATATGAAATTAATAACAATATCAACAATGAAAAAGAATAAAATTACCAAATTAATAATTGCAAAACCCTTATAATTCAACAATTGTTAATAACAATAATTTAGTTACTAGTATCACTACCATCTAAATAAATTTACCCATTAGTGATGAGTAAAGGTAGTGTTAACTGTATTTTGAGGCTAGTGTTAATTAAGAAAAAAGAGAAGAAGTAGTAAGAGCATCATTGTTCATGAAGGTTGGCATCAATAAGGCTATTAAAGATGAACCGAAGGAATCGCTAGTTGAGGTAGGATGGTGTAGGTGGACTGAAGGTAGCAATGGTTGAGGTGGGGCAGTGATAGTGTTATAGGCGAAGGCTATTAATAAGAGGAGGCAAAGTAGGCAGAAAAAATAAAAAAATAAAAATTAGCAACAAGAACAACTGAGGTGAGTAAAAGGAGGCGAAGACAATGGAGGAAGAAGGTAGCCCTGGAGGCGACGACAACATGAGAGGCAATGTTAGAGACTTAGAGTTAGAGGCATGAAAGCTTATAAGGGAAGAGAAAAATTAGGTTTTATATTTGTTATTCAATAATATTATTTTTGTAAATAAAAAAAATTATTATTCTTATAATTTAAGAGAGTGCAATGCACTTTTCAACTTTAATGGAAAATTGGGTTAAATTGTCAAAGTTGGGATCTTTATGGGTGTAATAGCCAAAAAAGTCAATTTTAGGGTTAATTGCACCTTGAAAAATAGTTCAGGGGCTGATTTGCCACTTTAGCCCTATTTTTTTTTTTTTTTACCTTTGAGTCAAAAATAATAGGAAATAGGGATAACTACAATTTAGAACAATGTGGTTTTACCGTTTGGTAAAATTATTCCTGCAATTTTTTTTGGACATTTAAATATTTTGTATTTCATATTTTTTTTACATTTTAATATATTTCTAACTAATATTATCATTATTTTATAAAAAAATATTAGTATAATATATAATTGTCAATGATAAATTTATTTTATATGAGATTTATGATCAATCTAGCCAATTGGTTATTTATAAAATTATTGTAAATTTATTTTAAAAATTATTTCTTTTTATTCATAATTAAATTAAAAATATATCTAAATTTAATTTTTTGTGAGTTTATTATAGTTAGTTGAATGATATATTACTTATTATATGATTTTAACATTGAAAATGTATATTATTTTTATATTAAAGCATACATTTTAAACAATATTTATTAATATTAAAGTGTCAAAAAAAACAAAAAGACAAAACTGATTTTGCCAAATGGCAAAACTACAAGAATCCAAATTTTACTTATATCAAAATAATGACTATAACTTGTAACGAACCGCGCTCTTGTCAATCACAAACAACGCAAACAAATACCATATGTTGAAATCTATTTGCCACAATACATTAATTTTGTGTATTGTTTCTATGTGCACTTGTAACAACAAATCTTAATCCTTAATCCAACCAAATGCAAAATCTTTTATTCTCTTCAAAATCATTTTTTTACTTGATCTTTTTCATCATTATTTTGATGATGGTTGTTAGAACTATAGAAAAGCAATAGTTTGTTGTATGGATTTAATCTATTCAAGGTACAAAACCCATGTTTTGAGGCCTAAATTGATGAGTTATTTAGATAAATTGCTCAAGAGGGTATTAAAATTTACACTAAATTTTATTTTGGTTCCATAACTTTAATTTGTATATTTTTTGTTACAAAAACAGTAATTTTAATTACATAGGAAGTCATCTAAAATAATTTTCAGTTAATTTAAATGACGTAGTACATTGAAATTGTCATACTATAGTTTAACTCAATAAAAAGTATCATATCATACCATGATTCACATTCTTTATGAGACTATTGATCATAATTTTTAACATTGAGTGTAAAAAAATAAAAAAAGTAAAGTAAAATTATGGTCAACAGTCTTATGAAGAAAGTGACATGGCATTATGACATGTCAATTTTTGTTGAGTTGGACTGTGATTTGATAACTCTAGCATGCAATGTTATATAAATTACTCAGAATTATTTTGGATGACCTCTTCATGTAATCAATGTTTTGTAACAAAAAAGATACAAATTAAAGTTATAGGATCAAAATAAAATTTAGCGTAAAGTTTGATAACCTTCTATGCAATTAACCATGAGTTATTCATGTTAGAATTTAAAGACTTTAACATATTCAAACAATTATCATTATAAATTTTCTTAATTTATTTTTCCATAATTCATGATTTTAAATCCAAAAATTCATTATTTTGAGGATTTTCAATGAAATAATTATTTTAAATTTTATATTCATTTTTCATACATTCATGCATAGTTTTAAAATACTTTTACATCTCTTTTCTTTTCTATTTTAAAATCTCATTTTTAAATAATTATAAATGGTCCCAACTTTCAAAGTCAATAAGGGAGGAGGTGTACGTAAAAGTATTTGTCTAACCTTATTTCTCTTTTATTTTTGCATGAAGTGTATATGATTGCATGCTTATAAACTCTCATGACATGTTTATCATGACTATACCATGTTTATGCCCTGTTAACATTTATTAATGCCATAATTTCCATGTCATATAGAATTCATAATATATTATTGCCATGTTTAATCTACGATGTTTACCATATTAGTTTAGGATATACCATGGTTTCCATGTTCATATGTTTACATGCAGTGGTTGATTCAAAATTATACATATCACTTGGAAGCATTATATTAATTAGTAATGTTGACCCTGCTCCACATCTGAGCAGTACAAGGATGCCTCAAATTATAAAGAGTCCAATACTACTAACATTGACATCCAAATTCAGTTCTAAGCAAGGGATTCAAGTTTTTCTAGTCTCTAACCAAACAATTTTTCAAGTGATTCTAAATGGTGACTCCTTGTTTTTCCCAGCTGATTTCTAGGGTTCTAAGTGCATGTATACCATTGCTAGGCATTCTTTTAGTATTTTCCTTACTGCTCCTCTATTTTCCTGCAACAAGAAAAAAGGATTTCCATCCAAAAAGTGTCAAGTCAATTAGTTGATGAGTTGATGTTGACAGTGAGTATTGAGATTGTTTGAAGACAGTGGCGGATTAATTTGAAGGGCTTGTAGTGAAGTCATATTTAGCATCTTTTCTTGCATTTCTTTTCCTCGTTCTTCATTTTGCTTTTTTTAAAACCATAATTATCAATATATTTCAAATAACTAGGGATAATTTTGTATGAATATTGATGAAATGGTAATTGATTATTTAGAAAGTGGAGTCCATTCGATCCTAGTAAGCACACACTTATCACCAAATTGATTGGATACACTGATTTGTTATGTATTTAAAAAGTTTGGACACTTTATTGTAAAAAAAGAAAAGGTTAGACACTCCAATAAAACATTTAAAAGTTTAGACATCAAAATTAGAAATTTTCCTAACTAAATTTAATGTTTTTAGCATGGAGGTGACAAATTTTGAAGCTTTACTATGTGTTGCAAAATATTAAGAATTGAAGGAAAATGAAAAGTAACATTAGCAATGAGAAGCAAAGAAAGTTATTAATTAAAGAAAGGGATTTAAAAGAGAAACAAAACTCATTGAATTTTTGTAAGAGCAATATTGGAGATGACAAAAAATTGCTTGCCTTTACAAGATGATATGGGAGATAATATCATGAGGTTAAAGATTAATGCATAACAAAAATGCAAAAAGAACTAGTGCACTCTTAAATCAAGAATATCCATGCAAGACTCAATAAAGGTTTTTAATCTAAGGAAACAATTTAAAAAAATAATGAAACTCGTTGAAGTTTTCCAACAATATAGTTGATGGCTAGAAGTTGCTTAGTTCTTTGATCAAGAATTACAAAATTAATTTAAGAGATGATAACATGAAGTTCAAGTTCAAATTATGCAAGGAGTCAAGCTCAAATGTTAATAAGGATACTAATCTAGTTGCTTCCAATCCACACCAAGTAACACTGGTAGACATACTTAAAATTTCAAAGACAAAATTGCTGAGATAGAGGGTATTTATGTGGAGTTCATGGTGAAAAAAAAGCCAATGTCATTTCTTAAAAGATTAACTTTTATAAAAATTGTCTTTTTTTGTATCTTTATTCACTTTTTTTTATCTATATATCCGTGTCTATGCAATTTAGCCTTATAATGTGTGACATCCTATCCTGTAAGCACCCCTATTAGAATGTTACATTCGAACATCTAATAAGAAAGCATACAGGACAAGGCATCATTCTAAGGATTAGTACTTGAATATTATATCTGATTCCAAAAGAATAATGGTGGTATATGGTGAAATAATTAACTACAAGGAAAATTAATTTCATTAAATATTTTATTTAACTCCACCTATGCATATAGTTGGATTTCACTATTATTGTATCCAGACTTGGCATAAATATCAACAACTCTTAATAAGTAGTATATGTAAATCATAACATTAACGAGAACAACAGGAAGCTACCATTTATTTCTTAAACTATTTACATGACTATATACATCCCTGCAAAGATAGAGTACTGATTACAACCATAATATATACAACTAATTAAACAAAAAATTCGTAAGGTTTTAATCTTCTTTAGTACAGCAACCCTAACCATCACAGTATATATACATCATAGGGCTACACAAGCAAGAAACAAAAAGATTATTCTTAGATCTCTATCAGTACTAGTTAAGAATAAGAGAAACATGAACATCAAAGGCAATCTTGTAGATCATGAGGACTGCTGAAAAGATATACTCTTCATGCTTTCTCTTACTGTCAAAGTGCGGAAGGGTACAATTGCAAGTTCCACCTGCACCTTCCAGTCTAGTACCGTATCAATAGAGTGCCCTAAGGAATACTTAATAGTTGTCTCATCCTCTTGCACTTCTTGGCTCATAACCATATAATCACATGACATCTTTGCAACCATATATATATATATATATATATATATATATATATATATATATATATATATATATATATATGCAAATAGGTCTAACTAGTAATAATGCAGTCAACCTGAAAAAGACAAGTAGTGAGGTGTGAGGAAAATACTCACTGAATGAACAGAATAACAAAAGATAAGATTATGGTATGAACATAACAATTTAATCAACGTAAAGTAATTAGGAGGAAATGTTAAATTGATGAAGAACCTCATAAAAATTTAAATACTCATTGACATTTTTATTTTACTTTGTTTACAATTTTAGTTGTTTATCTAAAGCATTTGATTTCTAGTTAATTATTATTTATTAATATTGCTAGCTCTATCCATGACCCACTTTTAGCATAAATTATAAAAGGAAAATAATTACTTGGTCAGTATGTAATCAAATGATGATTATTAGTATATTATTAATAATAACAAGAATAAATTTTAAATAAATTTAGTGGTTAATAAATTAATGAGCACCAATACACGTATATAGGTAGATATCGGGTATGACTAGCACACCGAAGGTCTAACAAATTATATGCATACAATTAACCACTCAGATATGCTCCAAAGGCATAATGGATCTCAAGTGTTGTCCCAAAGACAATTATAAACAACATGGCCATTTCAAATAATTTATTTCCGTCAATTCATTTTAATAGATGCACCTCAGGTACAGTTTTACATTAATTCACAGTGTGAAATGCAGTATCCTGAACTCTATCTTACAATTCATAGGACCTAGCCATGTCCTAGCCATGGTCTTACTATCGCTATCGAAATACATGTAAGTGCTCAATTTAACATTTCCAATTTACTTATTATTTAATGAGTTTTTCGTGTATATAATCCAAGATTATACTCTTTGGGAATCAAGTTCTCATAGCTATTCATTTAGATATATAAGCTTTGTTACAAGACTTTATTTATTATTCTTATGCAAATGGTGTGTGACATAACTTAATTAAATAGAGTATGTTTGTATATTCACACCATTGGTGCCTATTGCACAAATATGCTTTAAAATGAGTAAGGAAGTAAATTGGAAATGGCCTCAATTCCTAGGTGTTATATCTTGATTAAAATGGCCTAATGTCAATGTTTTTCATCAGTACTTATGAATCCAATGCACTATTCAGTTTCTAACCGAAGCAAACTTTGGTTTTATATCCACTATTCAGTGTACCCATTAGCAATTAAAAACTCACTTGATCATCAACAAGATTATACAAAACACAGTGCTAAGACCCCTATTTTGTTCGGCTGTTCTAAGTATAATTCATACAAATATTTTAAAGACCTTTACCACAAGAAAAAGAGCAATCAATCTTTAGTATAAATACAACAACTTGAGAGAGCATCACTGAAATCAGCTAGATACACTGGTCACCAAAAGCTCAACTCAACAGTAGAAGATGGCCACTTACAAAGGATTTGCAGCAGAAAACAAAGCCTATGTGATCCCTTTATATAAATATATTTTTGTAAGTTATATTCTTAATTTGATAAGTGAATTTTTTTTTAAATTCTCTTTTAAAGCACCATTACAAAATTATTTAAACTCCATTCCCACATTTCCCATTCATGAAATTCAGCAACAAACCCAACACTGCACAACATCAAATTTAATAACAACAGAATTAAGAGGTTCATGGTGATTCAAGAAGAATATTTTAACATGATTCAAGAGGGAGCTGTGCAACCAAATTCCAAAGGAACAACACAGAAAACAACGAATATTCATGGCTGTCTAGCAATCAGAATTCAGCGAAGAAAGGCAATACCAAAAGCATTAAATTCCAACAGCAGAAATGGTTCACCAAAAGTTCAAATTTCACGAAGAAGGCAGCACCAAAAATACAAAGTGCCAGCAAGCAACAGAGAGTTCAGGAATAAGCTATAGGATCGGTACAAGGTGAGAAGATGGGGGTTCACTCACTGTCAAGTCCAGCCTTTGTCTTTCCCCTCACTACTTTGACAGACTTTTCTCTATGGCTCCGGTTAGCTCATAACAATCAATCACAAACATCTTTCAATTTGTGCTCAAAATGTTGAGCTTTCTACATGCAACTCAAGTTTAAAATCAGTTTGGCTACTGATTTATTCTAAGCTATTTCCTATTCATATCCATGCCTCTATACTATTCTCTGCATACTAGTAGATTTGAAATGAGTTCAATCTCTGAATAAATTTCCATAGTCAGTCAGCCTTTCACTTCCCCTTACTCACCAATTAATCACCGAACTCCCATCTCTTTTTTTTTTGTCTTTCTTCTTGATCTTCGGTTCTATTGGAAGAAAATCACATCTGCTTACTTCTAAGAGACAATCAAGTGACGAAAACTCTCCCTCTCCAACATGCAAGTTAAATCATCTTCAGAGGTAGCTGCTCATACTCTCCTTTCTTTCTTTTAATTATGTCCCTTAACTTAATTTCTTACAACTTCACCCTAATTTAATTTTCCAAGCCTTAATTTGTAACAAAATAATCCTAGGCTATTTCTAATTCCCAACACGTGTACATATATTTATCTAGAATTATTATTATTTTTATTATTGTTATTACTTATGAGCACCCTAATAATGTAAACCAGAGCTATTCTAACCTTATAATTATTGTTATTATTTGATTTGATTTTACTATTTATTATTAATTAATTTTTTTCTCACAATGACGATGAACTTTATGAACAAGGGTGTCATAGTTCTCCTCTAACAAGAATTTCGTCCTAGAAATTCGGTTGCCTTTTCTTCTATTCGATCTATCAAAAAAAAAAAAAAATAATAATAATAATAAAAAATAAAAAATAAAATTGGATACCTGTATCTTATATCCTCCTCTCTTTCCCTCGTTGTTTTTTCACAAGAATGATTTTTTCATAGTAACTTAACTAATGGAATGACCTTATTTTACAACACTTTTTGATCCTTTGCCAATATAGTAACCGACTCCTCTTGATAACTTAAAATTTCTTTCAATTCTACCGGTTGTTCTTGCAATATATGGGAATGGTCACTTCAATATCTTTGCAACATTGACACATGAAAGACATCATGGATTCCTGCAAAGTTAGACAGTAAGGCTAAATGATAAATTATAGGCCCAATACACTCAATTTGAAGAATAAAATTCAGAGAAAAATAGAGAAAATTTAAGGGAAATATTTTTCCATGATATTCAAAGAAGGCTTACACCCCTTATATATACATACAGGAATCCTAATCACAACCTAATTAGAAATAAAATAACATCCTAAATAGAATAGAACTTTATTCCTAATTGTATACAAATATTTACTTCCTAATATATACAATAAAAAATATTTACTTCCTCAACACTCCCCCTCAAGTTGGTGAATGTATGTTAATCATTCCCAACTTGTCAAGTGAGTTGTAGAATGCTTTTTCGGATACAGTCTTTGTGAGGATGTTAGCTAGTTGAGTTTGAGATGAAACATATAGAAGATCAATTGTCCCTTGGTTCAGATGATCTTTTATGAAATGTTTGTCAACCTCTACATGCTTAGTTCGATCACGTTGAACCGGATTGTTTGCAATTGCTATGGCTGCCTTGTTATCACAATGTAACAACATAGGCTTCGGATGTTTTAATCCTAGATCCTGAACAATTCACCTTACCCAGAGTAACTCACATACTCCATGAGTCATTCCTCTAAACTCAGCTTTAACACTTGACCTTGCTACAACTTTCTGTTTCTTGCTTCTCCAAGTGACTAAATTATTTCCAATAAATGTGAAGTATCCGGACATTGATTTTCGAGCAGTCCGATCTCTAGCCCAATCAACATCAGTATAGCCAGTAATTTCATAATCCTTATTCCTCCCAAAGAATAACCCTTTACTTGGAGAAGACTTTATATATCTTAATACTCGGTATACTGCATTCATATGTTCTTTACTCGGAGAATGCATGAACTGACTTACAACACTTACTGCATAAGCAATATCTGGCCGAGTATAAGACAGGTAAATCAACCTTCCCACCAACCTTTGATACTGATCTTTATCAGTTGGAACTTGATCTTTTAGGATTAAAATTCCATGGTTGACTTCAATAGGAGTCTCGGCTGGCTTACAATCAAGCATCCCTATCTTTGTCAGTAGATCCATTACGTACTTTCGTTTGTAAAGAGAAATTCCTTGAGCTGATCTTGCAACTTCAATTCTTAAAAAATACTTCAAGTTACCCTAATCCTTAAGTTCAAACTCGGATGCTAACTGTCTTTGCAAGATTGTTGTCTCACTCAGATCATTTCCAGTGACCACCATATCATCAACATATACAATCAGCGCGGTTACTTTACCTAACTTCTGTTTGATGAATAGTGTGTGATTAGCATCACTTTGCTTATATCCGAGCTTCTTCATAAAGGTTGAGAGTCGTCCAAACCATGCTCGAGGCAATTGCTTGAGTCCATACAATGCTCTCTTTAATTTGCATACTCGGTTAGTACATTTAGTTCCGGGTGGTGGATCCATATATATTTCTTCATCTATGGTTCCATTCAAAAATGTATTTTTTACATCAAATTATCGAAGCGGCCAGTCCAGGTTGGCAGCTAAGGAAATAAGGACTCGGATGGTATTCATTTTTGCTACCGGGGCAAATGTATCTTCATAGTCGATTCCATACTTCTGAGTGTACCCTTTTACTACCAATATATTTTTATATCGATTTATGCTTCCATTTAGATTGAGTTTGACAGTGAATATCCATCTGCACCCCACCGTTTTCTTTCCTTCCGGAAGAGGAACGAGATCCCACATTTGGTTCTTCTGTAATGCCTCCATTTCATCATTCATAGCTTTCTTCCAATCCGGATCATCTAAGGCTTCCTGCACATTACTCGGAATAGATACAGTTACAGTAAGTGCATGTGAGTTAGACAAATGGTTGGTTGATATGAAGTTGTTGATAGTGTATTTAGCTTTAGTATGAAGGTCTAGATCATATTGTTTTTTTGGAACCCCTCTATTGATTCTAGAAGGATAACGAGGCTCAGTATTTGGAATTAAAGGAGACACGTTTACCTTATTATGCACCGCATCCAGAGTTTCTTCAACTTCTGGTATGGGTTGGGAAGATATACTATCTTGATTACTCGAATTACTCAAATTTTCTTCGATGATCTGTCCGGGTGAGATGCTCGTACTCGGAACATCAGATGTTTATCCGGGTGAGATGCTCGTACTCAGAACACCAGATGTTTTATCTAGGTGAGATGCTTGGAACACTCAGAACATTTGGGAGACTCAGATTTGGAACACTTAAAATGCTATCTTCAAGCTCAAAGAGGTTTAAATTTTTCTCCCCCTGAAGAGAGCACTTGGAGTGGGAGAAGAAAGGACTATTTTCATGAAACCAAACATCCCGAGTGACATACATCTTCTTTGTATTCGGATCATAACACCGATATCCCTTTTGTAAATCTGCATAGCCAACAAAGATACACTAGATAGCTCGAGGGTCTAATTTACTAAGTGTCTGATGAACATATGCCGAGCATCCAAAAAATCGGGGTTCGAGATTATTGAAGGGTGGAGATATAACAAGTTCTTGAAGTTTTTGAAGAGGAGTCTTAAAATCGAGTACTTGTGATGGTGTCCGGTTTATGAGGTACACAGTGGATTGAACAGCTTCTCCCCAATATTCTCTAGGAACATTCATGTCAAATAGTGATGCTCAAAAAACTTCCAATAACTGTCGATTCTTTCGTTCGGCTATACTATTCTATTGAGGAGTGCCGACACAAGATGTTTGGTGGCGAATGCCCTTCTTGAGGCAGAAATCATTGAGAATTGAGTTAACATACTCCCCACCATTGTCAGACTGCAAGACTCAGATTTTACACTGGTATTGTGTAGCCACCATGTTGTACGGGTCTTGAAACTTAGAGCACACATCTCCTTTATTGGAAAGTAGAGATACCCAGGTCATTCGGGTACATTCATCAATAAGCGTTACAAAATATCAAGCACCAGATAGAGTAGGAATCTGAACAAGTCCCCATACATCAGAATGAATGGTCATAAATGGAATTGAATTTTTATTATAACTCGGTACATAAGAAATTCGGTGGCCTTTTGCCAATTCACAAACATCACACTTGAATTCTGAGTTTGTGGTATGTAAAAATAAATTTGATTTTATTTGTCTAAGATAATGAAAAGAGAGATGACCAAGACGACGATGCCATAAGATTACTTGGTCTTTACTTGAACAACTTCTATCAACCCTATTAACTTGACTTGATTTCTGACTTGAATCATCATGCAACTCAAGATAGTACAACTTTCCACGTTTAACACCAGAGCCAAGAATCCAGCGCGTTGCAATGTCTTGAAATACACAATAATTAGGCCAAAATTTGACAGTGCAATTCAAGGTTTTAGTGATTTGGCCAACAGATAGTAGATTACAAGAAAGAGATGGAACAATAAGAACAATATCTAAATTAAGAGAGTCAGAGTTAGATACTGATCCCTCATGAGTGATTGGTGCTATGCCTCCATTAGCAGTTAGAATGTTTTGTTGGGTTGATAGACAGATAGATGTAAGATGGTGAGTGGAGTTTGTCATATGATCAGTAGCACCTGTATAAAAAATCCATGTATTATTTCGAGTAAGATTTGTCATACCTGAAGTTGTATCAAGATCACCACTTGGTTTAGTAGAAGCAACAATTGCAGCCTTGGCAAGTTTCTTACGAGGCTTTATATTAAAATCCCACCATTCTAGATATCTCACAATTTCATAGCATCGCTCCTTGGAATGTCCAACTTCACCACAATGAGTACAAGTGTATGTGATGGGCTTACTCGGTATTTTTCTTTTGAACTGGGAACGAGTCTGAGTTGCTACAAGTATAGAATGGTCCGACAGTATCTTCGGCTCTTCCATCATATATCGCTGGTTGTGATCCCTCCAAACATATGCATAACTAGACTCGAGATCAAGAGGTGGATCCTTCCGGAGTATTTCACTCCGAGCATTATTAAATTCAGAATCTAGCCCGACTAGGAAAATATGTGTTTGAAGCCGGTTAATATGCTTATGGAGTGATACTATTCCATTAACATCCTCCCTTTGTGCATACGTCCGGGCATCGATTTTCTGAAATATTCCAATCAGTTCATTATAGTATGCAGGTAATGGATTACCATTCTGACGTGTAGTGAAAGATTTTTGATTCAATTCAAATAACTGAGTTTTGTTAGATCCATCATAGAAGGTTTTTGAGATAGCATCCCATATCTCCTTTACTGTTGAAAGATGGATGAATCTCTCTGCATCAATGTCAGACTCATGGAGTCAATCAGCCAACTTTTTACTCGGTTATTATCAAGGAGCCAAGTTTCCAACCCTTTATCTCCTGCTGGTGGCTTTGGCGTAGTGCCATTAAGAAAACCATATTTATTTCTGGCTCCAATTTGCATCTCCATGATTTGTGACCATAGAGTATAGTTCGTATCATCAAAAATAATTCATGTGGGAAAAGGAGAATTATCTTGAAGGGTTTGAATAAAATTGGGTGTTCCATGGGATACAATGGATGTGTTTTCGGTGGTTATGATTTTGAAGATTCAAATAATTCAAAGGGAAGAAAAAAATACGATTTCAAGAATTCAATAAAAAATTCGATTTCAATGGGTATGCTATGATACCATTAATAATAAAATTCAGAAAAAAAGAGAGAAAATTCAAGGGAAATATTTTTCTATGATATTCAAAGAAGGGTTACACCCCTTATATATACATACAGGAATTCTAATCACAACCTAATTAGGAATAGAATAACATCCTAAATAAAATAGAACTTTATTCCTAATTATATACAAATATTTACTTCATAATATATATAATAAAAAATATTTACTTCCTCAACACAATCACCTTATACAACCCTATTAATCTAGAACTCAATTTTCCACATTTGTTGAATCTTACTACACCCTTCCATGGCAACACCTTTAAAAATAATTTTTTCCGTACTTCATATTCAATGTCAACTCATTTAAGATTCATGTAACTTCTTTGCCTATCCTGTGCTACTATTAAATTAGCTTGAACCACTTGCAAATTATCTGTTGTAATGCAAACCAATTCTAGGCCAAGTAACTTCCTTTCACCAACTTCATCCTAGCAAATTGGTATTCTACATCTCCTTCCATACAAAACTTCAAATGGTGCCATTCTTATGATACTATGATAGCTATTATTATAAGCAAATTCCATTAATGGCATATGCTTATCCCAATTGCCTCCTAAGTCTAAAGCACTGGCTCTTAGCATATCTTCTAGCACCTGTATGGTACGTTTTGACTGTCCGTCAATTTGAGGATGGAAGGCAATGCTAAACTTCAATTTTGTACCTATAGCTCCTTGTAAACTTAGCCAAAATCATGATGTAAACCTGGGATCACAATACGATATGATCGATGTCGGCGCTCCTATTATGATAGATTAGTTTCTTAATAAATTTGTTTATCTACTATTTGTTCACTTATATATGTGTGTTTGTGTGCATGTATATGTATATACATATATGTATGTATAGATTTATATTTATTTATTATTAATAAAAGTATAAGTTATTTTAGATTAATTTTAATTAAAAACATAAGAATTTAATAATATATTCTATATAACAGAAATGGAGGATATAACTCACCTAAAAAAAAATTTTAAGTATAATTTTAGTATCTTTTATACCTTGTTAACAACATCTATTAATAATTTTTTATGGAAAGACTACAACATGTAATTTAAGGGGTGACATAATAATTTACGCTCTTTTCGTATAACTCTGTTTTTGTGTGGTTCCTTATATTTTCTTAAAATTGTGATAATGGTGGTGATTTGGACAACTAGGCTAGAACTTTGGTTGGTTTTTGTATAAGAATGCTTATGTAACTTAGATGTATTCTGTTTTTTTATTGCATTTGAGTTGTTTAGGATATATTCAGTTGCAATTTGAAGGTATTAATTGGGGAGTTTATTAGTAGTGGATAACTAATTTCATATCCAAGTGATTTCCTTTTTTAAGTCATTATTGAAAAAAAAAAATCTCAATTTATATATAAACAAAAGAAACTATTCGTTGCTAAGCACGTTACTTAGCATTTATCTAAATGACAAGAGTAATTGAAGCAAATTTAATAATTTAAGTTTTGTTGAGCTATAAACTTAAATTGCTTTAATAAATATACATAAATATTTATTAAGCATTCTTTCTTTTATTACTCTTCAATGGATATCAAAAAATGGAACCCTTTTTCCTTCCTTATTTTTGCCCTCTTTTTCACAACTATTTCTTCGGGTTAGACATTTTTTATTTCAATACTTAACTGGCATTCATATTAGTTTCCAGTATCTAAGATGATTAATTTATCATTTTTCTTAAAAAAATTTTTGTAATTGCAGGAACTCATGGCATTAAGAAACCACAAGTTGGTTGGCATCATCATCACCAACATCACCACCACCACCACCAAAATCATCATCAACATCATCATCACATAAAGCTTTTTATATTTGGGGATTCCTACGTTGATACAGGAAATTTTAATAGAGATGGAGGTTCCTGGGTTGAACCTTACGGTTTCACTTTCCCTCATAAACCCAGTGGTCGATTTTCTGATGGTCGTGTCATCACAGATTATTTAGGTGAGTACTATTTCTATTTTTTAAAAACATGAGTTTTCTTACTTTATCAAACCTTCAATTATAATTTCATTTGCATAGGATGTCTATGATTAATAGTATATGGTAAAAATTAATGGTTATTTGGTTAATTTATTGCTATATTTAACCAATTCATTTTGATTTATACAACTAGAGTTAATTTTATTTTGGCCTTCATTAATGTTGTTTTTAGTGCAAAGTTCTAATATATGATATTTATTCTATTTTTTTTTTTATAAACAGCATCATTTCTTGGCATAAAATCTCCAATTCCTTACAAATGGAGAAAAATAGCCAACCAAACACAGCTACTACGTGGGATGAATTTTGCACATGGAGGCAGTGGTGTTTTTGACACTTGGATCAAGAATTTACCGAACTTTGAAACCCAAATCAATCTTTTGAAACAATTAATTTTTAATCATGTTTATACGAAACAAGATCTTGATAACTCTGTTGTGCTTGTATCTATCTCTGGAAATGACTATGCATTTTATTTGCAGCAAAATGGCACACTTCAGGTTAGTATTCAAAGTTCAATGTCTTCTTATATTATAATATTATATGGAAAATGATATTAGACTAGTTCATGATGGTAGAATTTTATACAATAAAGTGCATTTTCCATGGAAGATAATTTTAAGCTTAGTTATTGGAAGATATATACTAGTTTTATGATTAAATAGTAGTATTATAATGATTAAGAATCTTTTTTTTTTTTTTATAAATGATATATATTTTTAATATTATATGGAAAATGATATTATACTAGTTCATGATGGTAGAATTTTATACAGTAAAGTGCACTTTACACGGAAGATAATTTTACGCTTAATTATTGGATGATATATACTTAGTTTTGTGATTAAATAGTAGTATTATAATTATTAAGAATCTTTTTTTTAATAAATGATATATATTTTTAGTATATACAAATATACGAAAAATATCTATCATTTTTTTTACAAAAGATTCCTTTTGAGGCTATATGAATAGTAGCATCACGAAAAAGAAAAGTTAATTTTTGGCTCCCTATTTTGTTATTTCCAATAAAACAGAAATAATGATAAAAAAGAAAAAGAAAAAGAAAAAGAATTTTTTTTTTTTTTTTTTTTTTTTTTTTTTTTTTTTTTTTTTTTTTATGTTAATCAAGGTTAATATGTATTACATGATAGTATCATTTCACAAAATTTTTTGTTACTAACATTTTAAAAAATTCTTGGTTTTGGTACATAGGATATGCCAACTTTCACAAGAAAGCTTATCAACCAACTTGTCATAAATTTGAAACAAATTCATGAATTGGGAGTTCAAAGAATAATAGTAGCAGGCATAGGGCCTGCAGGATGTTTTCCTCAACAAACTTCTCTATCTTCTTATAAAGTTTGCAATGAGACCTTCAACTTAGCTTCAAAGTTTCACAATTATGTCCTGAAACAAGCAATGATAAAACTGAACTATGAGTGCAAGAAATCAGTGTTCCTATTTCTCGATTTCTACAATGCATTCTCTGCGGCAATTAATAGACAAAAACAAAAACACAATGCAGGTACTTTCTTTTTTCTCTTTAAAAGCTAAAAAAATTCATATTTCGACGCATAGAGTATTACACCAAACGATTAGATAAGTAAAACATATTATGAATGTTTCATATGCAGTCAGTAAAATTACAAGTATATATATATTATAACACACTTGAAGTGGGTAAGAATTTACTATGAAAGATATCAAAATAATTAGCCTAATGTTTAGGTTCTACAAAGTAAATGTGCAATTGTTTTTGTTGATGCAGGAACTATCCAATATAAGAATCTATTAAAGCCATGCTGTGAGGGTGTGACCAACAAAAATGGATGTGGGCAGACTGATGAAAAAGGTGAAAGAAAGTATGTGGTGTGCAAGCATCCTGAATTATCTTTCTTTTGGGATTCAATTCACCTTTCTCAGAATGGTTGGCATTCTGTTTATTTATCTCTAAAGCCTACCCTCAAAAGATTTCTTCATTGAACCAAATATTAATTTTATCAAATTTTATGGTACCATAGAACCTCTTGAGTTAATATATAGTATAATTAAGTATTCAACAAGGATGACTTCTTATCTAGCTAGCATGCATAATTTGTATATTTTTCTTTTTCCTTTGTTTTTCTTTTGCTATATTGTTTGGACTAGTGTGCCAAGTGTAATGATGGCATCTTTCGTATACTTTGGAATTAAGAAAATGAAATGCAATTCTTTTTTTAGATAAAAAGATAAATTATTCATTCATTTATAAATTAAAAATACATTTTGATGAAGAAGATAATATAAATAAAAGTATAATCAATAAATATTAAATTAAAATTTTAATATTTTGAAATTTATTGTTGCTATTTTTTACTTATGTTGATAGAGTTTTTTTATTTTGTAACTTAACGATTTGTACGCTTCATTTTGATTACTCGTAAATTGACTTTTTAATCTTTAAAGAATCTGATTATAAAAATATATTAATAGAATTTTTACGATTCAGATATAAATAAAATTCCGAAAGGAAGAATATCTCATAAAGGCTAGGGACTCCAAATAGAAAAATTCTAAAACTTCACTAAAAAAAACATACAAACAAACATATTAGAGATATATGTTTATTCAATGCAAAAAAAGAAAGTAAATAAAACAAAAAGAGATAGCAAGGAACCATCGCTGTTCTAAGTGAAAAATTCATCACCGATCTAAAAAAATCGACGGCAGTAAAAAACTAAAATTTAAAAAAAAAACAAAGAGAAAAGATCTTGGAATATGATTTTTTTTTATTTAATGGTCTCATTCATCATTAACTTTAGAATAATTTTTAATTTTATTCTAACTTTTATTTCATATAAATTCACTCTAGCATTTTTATAAATAATTTTTCAGTTTATTCAAATCTCATCTGGTTTATGACACTGTATAACATAGTGTGGACACATGACTAATATGGACATGACATCTTTACTCTTATATTTCTATTTATTTGAAGGTTACAACAATTTCAATATATTTGTGCCTTTATTTTATATCAATTTATTTATTGTGGAAATAATTTCAATTTTAACTAAATTTCAATTAGAATGTGCCACTGTTAACCTATAAATTTGACTAACTAGTAATATATCTCTACATCGATTACCAACGTTAATATTAATAAATCTCTAACTTTTAGTTTGTTATCATCAATACTCCAACATCAATGATGCTTATATTTTTAGATTAAAAATAATAAGAAAAGCTTCAATAATGTTTGCATTTGAATATTTTAACCCACTTGTTTCATGAACCCAAACACTTACGATTTGTTTAGAACATAAGATATTCTTTTGTTATTTAGAAATTAAAATATATTATAATGGATGGATTCGAAGCTTTTACTAGGACACTAAACCTGAAAGAACAAGAGAAATGGGTCTTAGGCTTTGCACACAGGAAACACTCTAATGCATAAGATAGTATTGAAAGAGAAAATAAAAGAGAAATTTTTTTATTTATCATGCATACCCTTATCTTGAAAGATTTTTCTTTATAAAAGGAGAAGCATCCCATTGATTCAAGAAGATTTCTGAATTAGAAAGATCCTTGGTGACTTCCTAATTTAGACAATTTAGGAAGACTTCCCTATTACTAAAAAAACATAGAAAGTTTTTGAAAAACGAAAAAACTTTTTAGTTTTACGGTTTACCTTTTTTTTTTTTTCAAAATTAACTTTTTTTCAGACATTTTTTCTAGGATCCTTCATGAAATAAATAAAACACACGATTTTCTCCCCTACTTGGTTAATCACTAAAAATCTACATTCTCTCTATTTTCATAAGCAACCAAAAAAACTCTGTAATTCAATCAAAATTTCACATAAATACAATTCGTCATATTTTTGTAACAAAATCAACTAATATAGATAATTTATCTAGATAAAATCAAAAGAAAAAACAATAATATCAATAGCAAAAACATGGACAACCCTATAGAACAACTCAAAAACAGCACAGCAACAATATGAAAAAAACAACTTAAAATAATAAAAAAATGAACAATAATCAGATGACAACCACTATACAACCACAAAATAAGTAAAAAAACATATGGACAAAAACTTGATAAAATAACCTGCAACAATCACAAAACAACCATAAACACAACTTTTAGCAACCAAAAAACAATAAATAACCTGACAACAAATCTTCACAACCATAAAATAACTACAAACATTCTTTCAGCAACAAAAAAAAAAAAATAATGAACAATCTCAACCTTACAACAAACTCTTCAACAACTATAAAATAAAAAAAAATAATTTTATTTTAAAAAAATAATAATAACATAAAAGATAAAAAGATAAAGAAGAAGAATAGAACCCAACAATCACCCAATTAAGAACAAAAAAAATTCAACGCCCACCTATTACAATTCTTGATGATTTGTGACATTTTGAGTTTTTATTAAATAAAAAAAAAAAGATAAAGAAGTGAAAATTTATAAGATCTAAGATGAAAATCTAATTATAAAATGTAAGAATTTGTTCTCTTTTCAATAAAGACATACAAAAATTCTTTTTGAATACATTAATTTTGTAAAATTTGTAATGGTTAAAGTTGGATTTGGAAGAAGAAATTAAGAAAATAAAGAGAATAGATGAAAAGGACGAATAGATAAAGAAGAAGAAGATAAAAAAAAAATATATAAATGAAACACATAAAAGTTAAAACTAAAAAAAATAGTAACCATAATATTGATAACTTCAAAAAATGTAAGCGGTGTAACTATACAAATTATTAACTTAAAGTTGGTGGCTTGGACTACTATTGGAATTTATGTATGCATAATTATCAAGTAGTTTCCCCTCATTAATGTATCGTGTATTTATGCCTGGAAGGGTGCTGCTATTATAAACGAACTACATTAACTCGATTCATTTTAATGAGTAATACAGACACTATATTGTGATCAACAAACATAAGTTGACATCTTGAGTGCCATACCCTGATCGATTGGAAGATGTTAATCAAAATATTGTAGCATTAATTAAATATTATCACCAAAAACGTACGTATACTCTTTGTGGGCAATTACGAGGTAATCTTTGATTTAAATTTTGAATATGGTAGTGTGGTTCCTGCTGCAAGCAATGTTAGTTCTTTGGTAGCATTTGTCTATGTTGCACTTTTTAATGGTAAGACAAAACCCTTTTAGTTGTAAGGGTACAATAGCAAATAATTGCCAAATAACAATAGCAAATTGTTATGTTTTTTTTACAGGTTGCAACACTTAATTGTTAAAAAAAAAAAATAGTTTAAACATTAAATTATTAAATTTTAAAAAGTTTAAACACTGAAAATTTCTTTATCCCCTTATTTTATAATTTGTAGCTGGTCTTGAAGCATTCCTCTTCTCACTCAACTCTCATTTGTAGGCACTAAGTTCAAGTTTTTTCTTGCATTTCTAACTATTCATCTCATTTAGAATCATGGTTAGGGGGTCAACTAGTGCTACTAGAAAGGAAAGAGTTAAGCTAAAAGATTCTGGGACTTATGTGGCTCCCTTAAAGTGATCTGTTGTATAATTTGCCCGATATTTATCCTCTGAAAAGGTTATATAACTTAGCAGGGAATTCAACTTCCCTAAAGAATACATCAAAGGTGTTTGTGTAGATACAAATTTCATATATAAGGATCTTGGTGAGAACACAATGATAGTGTATCAGGCTTAATTAAGATCCTTTCTTTACTTTATAATTGAGCAATTCTTGACTATCTCTAAGATCCTACTATGTTAAGTTTATCTGAATGCTTGTAGTTTTTAAACTTTGTTCATTGAACTATGCAGATCTAAATGTAAAAAGGCTACTATGAATCTTTTGAGTTGTTTGTATAATGTGTGTGTGTATATATATATATATATATATATATATATATATATCCTTGGGAGGAAGGCTTGATTATACTATATATATGTGTGTCTATATATATATATATATATATTTTAAATTAATTAATTATTTTTATTTTCTCTGAGTAAATAAATTTCTATATTATTTCAAAAAATAAACTTTAATAATTATTTACATTATATTTTTAATAACAACAAGAATAATAATAAGAATTAGTTTTATCTGATTGCTATACTATTCTAAATCATTAATATTGATAATTATCTGCAATTTGTTCTTGGTTTTATTTTATTTTGTACAAAAAATTTATTATTCAATTTCAAATAATGTATTTCAATAATTATTTATTATATCTTCATTAAAATATATAATTTATTGCGTAGTAATAATAATAATAATAATAATAATAATAATAATAATAATTATTATTATTATTATATCTTGCAAATATCTACTAAGCATGTAAAATATGGAAGAAAAACTTGTTAAGCAATATATATTTACACATTGCTTTAACAAATTTTTTTTTAATATGTGAAAACTAATTCATAACGGAACTATAATGAGACACAATTAAAAACTTATTTTATTTGAATAAAGTTTATATTTACATTTTGATTCATTGAAAGCTCAACGGACCGTGAACTATACAATAGGGAGCATATAGACCTTTGTTCTAAAACTTTTTTTTTTTTTTTCATTTTAAGGTAAAAAATATATAATTTATTTATAAAATACAACAACAACAATAACAAAAGTAAATTGATATTTTTATACTTTAAAAATCTTTACTAACTTTACAAAATGTAGAATTGCAAATAAATTGATACATATTATTGTCTTTAATATAATTAAAATTTAAAATTATAACTTAATATTTTTTTGTAATTTAGTAATTTAATATTTATATATTTTTTATAGGATTGTAGGACATATTTATTTGTGTTATATTATAGAAATAATAGATACTACTAAAATGACTAAGCTATAAAATTTTAATTGTTCAAAAATATAGATTTTATATATAAGCTTATAAAAATATAAGTATTGAAATGTAATCTTTTAAAAATCTTGGTGCTAAAATTAAAAGAAAAGTATAAGACCATTTTGTCACTGTCAATTGTGAAATGGACTTTATCCCAGAAAAAAAAAAAAAAAAAAAACTCATTTCCTCATATCAAATGGCAAAAATTGATGAAATAACTCATATTTTGCCCTATGTATTTTTATATTTTTCTTAATTTACCCTTTTTACTTTTATTTGTATAGATTGAGTACTTGTACTTGTACTTTTATTTTTTCTTAATTTACTCCATCCACTTTTATTTTTGTTCACCTTAACCCATTATACTTTTATTTTTGTGAATATTAAGTCATTTTACTTTTATTTTAGCAAGATTAACCCTTCAATAAATATAATTCTAAAATTTTTTAACAACTATGTTATAATTTAATTACTTATATTCAATTTTTAATATAAAAATTATAAAAATACTATTTTATTTATATTTAATGTATATAATTGCAATTAATTGGTTAACAATATTTTTATCTAATATTATAAAAATAAAAACTTAAGCAAAACTCTACTAAATTTTATTTTAGTATACTAAAATAAAATTTAGTAGAATATTGCTTAAGTTTTTATTTTTATAATATTAGATACAATTTTTGTTAACCAATAAATTACAATTATATAATTTACATTTACTTTTCATAAAAGTATTTGACACTTAATAGTATTTTTATAATCTTTAAATTAAAAATAAAACATAAATAATTAAATTATAATATAGTTGATTAAATCTTTTGAAATTATATTTATTGAAGGGGTTAATAAAAGTACAAGGGTTTAATGTAAATAAAAATAAAAATGTGAGGACTCAATCTATATAAATAAAGGTGGAGGGGTGAATTGAGAAAAAAATAAAAGTGCTGGGAGTAAAACATGAGGTATTCCAAAATTGATTGTCTATGATCTTAAATTCTCCATAAATTGAGAATTTGTTTTCAAACAATCATAATTTAGGATTTGAAAAGAAAAATTATAGATTGTTAAAATATTTATTTTTTTACCCTAAAATGGGAAAACCCTTAAATTAGGGTTTAAAGACCCAATTACAACTAACTAGCCAATCATCATTAAAAAAAAAAGATAAAGCAATACATAAATAATTTCATGTTCAACATTAGTCCCAATTTAAGTATACAATAATGTACAAGAATATAAATAAATGGAACCCCTTTTAAGTGGATCCTTTTCCCAAATCTTGAAACTAATAAAGATTCTATATTCTTACCTTGATTGCATGAATAAATGATGTCTTTTACCTGAGATCTAGAAAAGGAAAGTGATGTAATTGAGGCAGTTGAGTGTAAATGTGATCAAAGATTATGACAAAAGTTTATGAGTTAGAAAATGGTCAGTGAGCGATTATGTTAGGGGATTGCATGGTTATGTTGCGCTCCTAATTGGCTCACTTACTTGGGGATGCAAGATCATATCACAGGGTGTTCACAACTATATCCTAATTCTCAACTCTAGTTTTTGCATCAAACAATTAAGTCACAATGGAGTACAGTCGTGCTTTAGTTTCGTTTTGAAAATTCCTCTTTCTTAAGTCTCCTTTCACCTTTATAAGCTTGATTTGGCCTTCTTTTAAGTTGGCATACCATCTAACTGACCATTTTATAATGTTTTATATCGTTACATATCAACAGAATTGTGAGGCGAGGTATGAAAAGCACCCAAATATGCTAAAAAAGGTTGAGGGAAGATCATTTTAAAAATCTCTAATAACACTATTTTATTCTATAACTATATGAAAATAGTTCTTTCAATTATACACAGAAAACCATAAAGGAATAGAACTTAACATATATGCATTTTGGGTGCTTATCAATAACTTTTTTTTTAAAGAATGTTCCTATGCAAAAGGCTAAGAGCTTAGCTACAAAATTAAGGTTTTCATCGATGATTGAATTTAGGGAATTATCTTAGAGTGCCTTTAGTTCATGGTCAAGTTGGAGGGAAGATGTATGTAGGCATTTTAGAGAATGTTTCTAAATGGATATTAGGATGGAATTCACAATTTTTTCACTAGTAAGAAGAATTACTTTATCTTAATCTATTCTCAATGAAATCCTTATTTATGCTATGCATACAACTTGGTTACCTTAAAGTTATGTGCTTAGTTAGAACAACATAGTCTTTTTATTTTTATTATTATTATTTTTTATTTCAAATGGTTCTTCTAAAGCGAAAAAATCTTATTAAGTAGAGTGATATGTGTTTGTGAGCGACCGAATTCTTTTTCGAGGTAATTTTACTAATAGGGACATTCATTTCATTTTTGGGACAGGGATAAATGATTAGTCATAAGGGGATGCGAAACGCTTTATGTTTATGGAGTCGCCACCTGATTTTTAGAAAATCAGGAAAAGATGAAGGAGACGACATTAGGTTACTCAACGAGTATTGTCCCTAGCAGAGATTCTAGGTTTAGGAGATTGTATATACTTTTTGACTATTTCTCATTATACAATGCTCAATATATGGCTACCGCAACACCCTAGTTTTGGTAATGATAGTTGATATATCACATTCACACAAGCATATGATAATAACAAAAAGTAAAGGAAATTAAGTACAATTATTTACAAGGCTTTCCTAGTAAATACATATGAAAAGAGGAAAAATAGTAGGAATATAAGTCTAGTCCTAATCTAGTAATATACTTACAAAACAATGGTTAGCACAACTATGCTCGATTCTATCCATTCATCCACTAGGACAACAAATAGGCTTAAGATATTCAATTAATGAATGAACAAATAGATGTATACAGTTGTAGCTTACGTGCACTTGCAGGAATTATTATGAAATATTTCTAAATAGTACAGAACTAACAAAAGATGCATTGCTGCATTATTGGACCATGAAATGGAAGCTCTAGCTCAAGAATGTGAACTTTCATATTATAAATGCATTTTGATGTAAAAATGGGAAAAATACTTATTTTCGTGTTTGGGAGATGGAAAAGTGCAGTTCTAATGCAAATATGCAGTTTTGATGCATAGGTATGATTTTTATGTTAAAAATGTGGAATTTATGTGTTGTAAATCGATATTTTAAATTATAAAATTTATTTTGGGATATGCAGTATTAATAAATATTTTAAATTTTTATATATTATAATTATTGTGTGTAATTTAATTTTAGTGTGTATATGATTATTTATTTATTTATTAATATTAATGTTGTTATTGTTGTGAATAGTATTAATTTATTTTAAATATTTTATTATGTAAAGGAATTAATTTGGAATTGAGTATTATTTAAAAATAATATTGTTAGTATTATGATTATGATTATTTTTGTTATTATTATTATTATTATTATTATTATTATTATTATTATTATTATTATTATTATTATTATTATTATTATTATTATTATTATTAAATAAATAAATAAATAAATAAATAAATAAATAAATAAATAAATATATATATATATATATATATATATATATATATATATATGTGGGTATTTTTGTCTTTTCCTATTTTAATATAAAAAATGTATTAAAGAATTTTTTTTCTCTTTCTTTCCCTCCCTCTCTTTCCTCTCCCCTCCCTTTTCCTTCCTCTTCTTCTTCTTATTCTTCCTGTATTTTATGCAGTACCACCCGAGCCACCACCCTAGCCACCATTTAGCTTGTCATCACATCACCAACATCATCCCCTTCTTTCCTTCTCCTTCTGCCATTGACAAAGCCCTCTTGTCCCTTTTTTTTTGTGAGAAACAGAACATAGCGGCAGCAGCATCAACATGATGCCAACGACATTTCCGGTGGCTTCAGCTTGCGATCCCGGGCTCTTTCAACTCCTCTTGGTCCGGGCAAACTTGTTCTTAACTCGGTTCGAGCTAGAAACGTATGTTAATCAATATATCTTCAAGTTTTAGTTTAGGTCAACTTTGGTTTTTCAAAATTTTAAGCTTCTTTTCCCATGATTCATGCTTGATGCCTTTAGAAATATTGTTGTGTGAAGCTTAAGTTATTCAAATATATTTTTGTTTAATTTTTTTGATTTTTGGGTGTTTTGGTTTCCGATGAGTCACTGTTTCGGTGACTCTTGCTGAAAAACTTTTATATTTTTATTAAATTGCTTAAATTATTTGGATTATAGTTTGTGAAGGAAGTATATGGAAATTATAATCCAATTATTTATTATAAATTTTTGAAAGTTTATGTGAAAAATTAATTTTTGGAAAAATTAATATAAATGAGTAAATTTGGTGTTTTAATTGAAATTATTGTTAATTAGTATGTTTTAAATAATTTTGGAATAATAAATAGTATTAAAATAATTTTTATGAATTATTTACTATTTTAACTAAATAATAATAATTTCTGAAAATATATTCAAATAATAATTTTAGTTATTGTTTTTATGATTAAATCAATTTTAACTATTTTTATTAGATATTTGAACTATTTAAATAATTATTTGTGAATTTTACTACTTTATTTCGAATAATTGAAAAATGGATTTTTATTAATATTATATATATTTATTTGAGATTTATTTACTAATTTGAAAATAATTAGCTTTAACGTATTTATTATTTAAATAACTTGAATTGAGGTATTTTATTGATTTTTATGGATTTTAATGATTTTTAATATATTATTATTAAATTATTGATTTTTATGTATTTTGGTTCTCGGTTGGGCGAATTGTATAGTTCGGAGGCCCAACTTGAGAAGTTGTCCATGTGTGGTTATTGAAGTGTGTTTGCTTGTAGGATCAGCTCCACTTTCAGTAGAGAGACATCCGTTTTATAGAGAAAACTCTGTCGAATTTTCGGTAAAATTCTCGTAAAACATGACGTTGTGTCAATCTTAAGTTTTTGGTTTTGTGGTCGAATCATGTTCTAGATCAAGTCACTCTTTAGAATTCCTAGAAGTATAAAATTAGGAGTTTGATTCTAATATTATGATTATTCATTTATTTTTTATAGTTGCATTGAGACCGAGGCCTACTGGACTAGGCTAATCTTCTCTGTTTAGAGGAGCGCATAATTGTGAGTTATTATTTTATATATGCATTGCATATAGAATACATATGTTGGTATACTTTTGGTATATATGTGACATAAATGTTTTGTATATTTTAGTATATATTCGGTATATTTTTGGTATATACTTAACATATATTTGGTATATTTTTGGTATACAATTGGTATATATCTAGTATATGCTTGGTATATGTTTGGTATATAAATAGTATATTTCTTTAAAAAATGGATGCTATCATGTTTAAATTATGCATGCTATTATTTTTAATAATTATATGATTTATTTGAAGGATATCAGTAGAACGTGCTACCTAGTGCGCTGCATTATGACTGTGTATGTACCAGGGCGTTAGATTTTAGGGTTGAGATTATGAAATCATTTGATGTGAGACTTGATTATTTGATTATTGAGAATTATGGTGAGAGAGTAGTGTGATTGCGAGAGCTTGGTTGGTCTAGTGTCTCGGGGCCAATCATACTGACAATGAGACTACGGGAGCTTGATTGACTTAATGTCTTGGGGTCATTCTACTATCCAAAAATGGAAAAGAGAATTATTTTAGAATTAAGTAAGCCTGTTGGCTAGTGAGACTTAATAATTGAGGTTGCGTAATATTTTAGGGTTTTACTTGATCTTTCACTTAAATAAACTTTTTCTACATTTATTATTATATGAATGTGGATTTTAGCATCTGTGTGAAATGCATGTATATGTGTATTATTATACTGAGGCTTGACTATATATGACTTTAGGTTGCATGTATATATATTATAATAATTCACTCAGTGAGGTTTGACTTCTCTCAATATTTTTTTTCAAGATCTTCTTCTTCTTTAGACCTCCCCCGTAGTACTATTTGTCGGACTCTTTCCTCCCTGACTGATTTATGTAAATATTGAACTGTTGTTTTCTTTTATTTTAGTAATTATTATAGTATTGGCGTTATTGTATTGTAGCGTGTTGTATTATTAGACCTTGTACCTGAATGTTGTATGAAAATATTTTTATTATGATATGATATATAAGATTTTCTTTTATATTAAATAAAGTTTTTAATTTTAGCGTATTTTTATATTATTATTGCATATGTTTTTATTTTTAAGGCTTGCTACGGGTTCCGGATTCAAAAGAATTCTTGTTCCTTAGCGCATGTCATGACTGCCCAGATTGGGTCGTGACATTATATTAGAAATATGATTTCCATATTGGAAGTGTAAGAGCTACGCAAGATGATGATACTGAAATTTACTGGATGCAAAATATACACTTTATGTGAAAAATGATAATTTTTCATATAGAGTTATAGAAAATGATATGAAAATGTTGATTGCGGTGTAAAAAGATGATTTTTTTTATCAAAAAATGTGTTAAATATGCAAAAATTATAGGAAAATAATTTGAAAATAAAAATGAAAACTTGATGGAATAATGGTAATAATTTTATGATTTTCACATTTTGGAGCTAGAGGATGCAAAATGATAGTTTATTATTCGTAAAAATAAAGCAAAGATTATTCAATCAGCATGCAAATTGCTAGTCTGACCATACAATAATAATAATTTCTCAATTGCTGGCTATAATAAAATAAAATGCAAGATAGTAAAATAAACATACAAAAATGATTATTTGGTCCTCAAATTTGACAGAGCTTATTTTTGGGTTTTTGAAGCTTTAGCTTCATGGGATTTTCAAGTTGTCCTTGTTGAGATGTTGAAAATGACGTGTAGAATGTAAATTCATATACCTTTGAAGCGTGCTTTGGCAAAGATGCAGGTAGGTTTGGTTCAAATTGGTCTAAAGATCCTAGAAAAAAGGTAATGAATAAGCTAAAAGTGTGTAATATAGGGGGGTCCTGAGTCTTTAATTTGATTAGGTTTTGGTATGTGTAAAAGTCCCCCTAAAATAGGAGGTGAAGACTAGTGTTTATTGAGAAAAGTGGATTTTTTTCACATGTCTATGTGCCTAGGATGCATGACTATGCACATGTACTAGTGTTTACATGTCTGGGAGTGCACATCCATGCGCTTGATCGCGTGGTCACACGTCTTGGGGTGCGTGGTTGTGTGCTTGACCATGTGTTTACGTGCACTTACATGCATTACGCAGCCTTCCCGAGGCCACTTTTTTGGGTTTGTATGTGCTTTTCAAGGTTTTTAGACCTTTCAGATGCATTTTTAATATTTGTTTTATCTTAATTAGCTTCTAGTTTTACACGTAAGCATTATGTGTTTGAATGTGGTTATGCATTAAAAATTTACTTACGCGTTGTTTCTCGAGTTTACGTACATTTTTTTGGGATTGTTTATGGAGGTTTTTAGGGCTTATAAATGAATTTTCAACATCCATTTTGTCAAAATAGGCTTTTAATTTTTCACGAACTTGAACTTAGGTCTTATAAGATGAACACCAATTTGACAAGTTGCACGTTTTGAGCAACGATTGCTTAAAATAAGTAACTTATCATTCTGATAATTCATAAAATTGGGGTACAAATTAGTGACTCGGTGATCGATTTTGCACTTTAGAGGCTCATTTAGACTTTAGCATGCTTGAGAGGCGGTACAAAAGAACAAACATTTATCATATTTAGGAAGATGTTTTTATCATTAGACCTTTTTAAAGATAGTTATAACATGATATATGATAGTGTTAAACAAAAGGTCAAGAGAAATATGGTCTACATGATTTGTATACTGTTAGTGAGTCTCTTATAATGAAACTTAGATGAAACTTGTTAATTGATAATGGTAAATTATGGGTCAAGGTGTTACCAAGGAAGTATAATTCCTAAAACTATAAGAGTCCCTTATATTTAAATATTTGAACACTATAAATGGATTTGTCACTTGAAGAGTTATTGCTTGTGTGTGGGATAAAGTATATGCTGGGATAAGATGGATTATCGGGGATAGGACTCGCTTTCATGTTTTTTTATTGATGTTTGGTTGGATGCTAAAAAGCCTTTATTGAATATTTATCATTAGATGTAGGCTTAATGGAGCAACTTAATTGGATTATTAATATGTTTCTAAATGATTCTTGTAAGTACCCAATTTTGGGATGCAATTGTGCACGCGTGTAACGAAAGCCCTTATGATGAAAATTTAATCGAGAATTGATCTCTGGTGTAAAGTTTTATGATTTAAAGGATAAAATTGCTATGTTTTATGTATTTAATTGCAAAATTCATTTTTAGGGATTTGATTGAAAAAATTAGAAACTTTCGAGGACCATTTTTGTAATTTAATTTAAAAATAAATTAAAATAAAATAATAAAAAATGTGATCGATTGGCATTTAATGCCGACTGGCATTATGTAATGTCGACTGGCATTAGTAATGCTAGTTTGCATTAAGCAACGCCAATCGACATTATGTGATGTTGATCGGCATTCTAGAGTGCCGATTTTTGCTAAATTTGATTTTCATGCTGAAAATTGATTTTTTCATCATTTTTTATTTTTTTCATTAGTCCAGGACACTATGTGTCCCTGTGTGTGCTATTCTATGATTTTTTCAAAGCTCTATCACCATTTTATTATCTTGATTTTGGAAGTTCAAAAATAAAAATCCTGACTCTTGAGACTCCTCCTCTCGCTCCCAATATCGTGCAACTTCCTTATGTGATCATAGGGGTTAGAGGTTGCTAGCCTAGGCTTTAAAAGCTAAGAGGTAGAGTCTATGAAGAAGAAGAGAGGGAGAGGCTGTGAAAAAAATCTTAAAGAGGCAGAGTCTGTGAAGAAAAATCAGAGAGGGAGAGGCTATACAAAAAACCCTAGAGAGGCAAGTCTGTGAAGAAAAATTAGAGAGGAGAGGAAAGAGAGAGAAAAAAATTCTTTTGAGTCTAAAAAATAAAACCTTAGTTATTTTCTTTATTGTGTAGAAAGCCATACACTTTAGCTCTTCATTTTTCATTTTTAAAACCTTCGGGAAATCAACAAAAATATGTTCTTTATTTTTAAAGTCCAAAAAATAGAGGAAAAAGCAATAGAGTCAATCTCAAAATGGTAACAATCTTAATTTAAGGGGCGTTCAAACAACATTTGCACAACATCCCCTACTCTTTTTCTATCTTTTTTTATTTATTGATTAAATCGTTATTGATCAAATTTTTTGTTGTGTTTTTTTGTTTTTGATTGGTGTTCTATGGTGCTCTGGATATAAGGTTGGTGATGTGAGATTTTAGCAGTGGCTACATTAAGAATCCATGGATGCCATGGACTGAATTTTGTGAAATCCCCGTGGAATGTAGGGTTTATTATTTTTTACAGTATTTTATTCATTGCTTTGACTGGGTTGTAATTAATTTGCTTTAATTTCCTGCACTATAGTTTGTAGTAGCCCTAATAGAGGGAAATTAATGAAATTTGTTTGATTTTTCCCAGTTATTACCCTGGGTAGTGACTCCTTATCTCTACACTATGTCTTTGTGATATAGTAGTGTGTTCTCGAGGGCCTTGAGCCCAAATAGTGTCGTGGTTGCTAAAATCTTGGGTACACGCTAAACCCCATCGTCTATAATGACGACTTCATTGGTGATATGAGATATTGATTCTACCTATGTTCTTTAGAATTAATTTATTAGTTATTATTTTGTTCTTGCATTCATGTCCCTATTAATCAATGTCGTTGGTTTATGATTCCATGATTCGACTAGCTTCATGGAGTTGTAAATTGGCTAACCATCACTCTTAGCCTTAACTCAGTTCAAAAGAGATTACTGGGCTTATCTTACCAACTTTATAACCTAAGTTCTAAAAAGGGGGGGGGGGGAAGGGGTAGTCTTCTTTGGAGTTTGCAAAGGATGCTAGGCCCTTCTGACCTTAGCTTGTAACTCAAGTCTTAAAGGAGGGCATCTTGCTAAGGGAACCTTAACTTTTCATCGGACCCTAACCACATATAATGGCTTAGTTACTTCCCCTAGGATTTACCTAAATTGCTTGTGTATGTTTCCATGAGGTATTTCTATCTATAAAAACCCAAGCCCATACTTTAAAGAGCCCGTCTAGGCTAGTAAAGATTGGGCTAGACCTTTATACCTAGAAATACTGTTTCCTGCTTTTATTACTTTAAGAGAGATTTTCCATGCACGTCAGTTATTGATATCCCTTGTTGATATTAAGGCCAAGATAAAAAATCCTAGGAAAAGAGGAATAAGGTGTGTGGGAGGAATAAGGTTGAAAGGATGAATGTTGTACACTTGATTGATATTTGCTATTTGATACTTGTTGCATAGCACATGCATCATGTATACATGCATTTCATCCATCACACTAACACTTTGTTTTGTAGCCATCATAGATTCATTTGGGCTTATAGTTGGGGATGGAAAGGTGGCAGACTAAGAAGAATAAATTTAAGTCCTAAAGCCATAGCAACAGAGATCCTTCATAAACTGGAAAAAAGTCCTATTAATCCTGTTTACTTGGAAGCTAAACCAACTCCAACTGAGCATATGGAAATGGAACAACAACAAGGAGGGAATTAGACCTTAGAAGACATCAAGGGAGCTTTGATGGATGACATAAGGGCTATGATGCAAGATGAATTGAGACAAGCTTTATTTAGATTGATGCAATCTAAAACTGTTGTTATACCACCACCTGTAATTAAGCAACCACCTGCTGTTGTAGGTATCCTATTTACTATAGATGCTCCATAAACTGCCAATAATACTAGGGGGCAACCTATTGCTAATAACCTACCTACTGTTGTTGTGAAGCTTGAGGATGTTAAGAACTACATGGTAGAGAAGGAAAAAAGAGAATCACTTGAACTGATACAAGACCATGAGTCCAAGTAGATACAAGCATTGACATAGAAAATGTTCAAGATGGATGAGCTGATTAGAGGATAAGGCATGAGACATTTATTTGACTTTGATGATATACTGTTAACAAAGGGTAATAAGCTACCTGAAAAGTTCAAAATGCCTAAACTATAAAAATTTAATGGAATTGGAGATCTTTGGATTCATCTCAATCAATACATAATAACTATAAGTGCTACTAAGGCCCTATTAGCAGTGATCACTAGGTTATTTGTACTGTCATTAGAGGGAATGGCTGTAAACTAGTATCATGGGTTAGAAAAGTTTGTTAGGGTTAACTGGAAAGAATTATGAACTACCTTTTTAAAACAGTATAATTATAACACTAGATTGGAAGTGTCCATCAGAAATTTAGAACTAACAAAGTAGAAATCGAATGAATCCTTCTTTGATTTTTTTACTAGCTTCATGAACAAAGTAAAACTAATGAAGAATAAGTAGGCTGATAAAGATCAGGTTAGGATGATAGTCCGCAATGTATCACCTAATCTAGTAGAGAGATTGTAGATGATGAACCTTAAAACATTCATAGACCTGTATGATGATGGTCTACAAGCTGAAGAGATTGATAATTGAAAGAAGAAAAGCTCTAGAGGCACCAGAACCTGAAATTACTTAACTGGGGGCACACATAAGGAAGCACTAGCCGAACTGTGGAGGTGCCTAGGAGATTCTCTAACTTCAATCAACCACTCTCAAAATTCCTAGACCGATTAATCCAAAAAGGCCTACTCTGACCCTTAACCTTTTCCATACCACTTAACCTAAATGTCTAAGGCTATGACCCTAACAGCTATTGTAAGTTTCACCAAGTAACTGGTCATTCCAAAAATACTTATATCCACCTTAAACATAAAATCCAAAACCTGATAGACTTTGGAAAAATCACAGACCCTGAAAAATCCAATCCTAACCCAAACACTAGAAATAATCCTTTCCCAGACTACCGAAATGTCCCACTACTAGCCACCATGATGATCAACTCTGGAGCTAGCGAGGAGGAAGTGCTAGACTCTTTTGAAAACCTAAACTTTACAGATAGTAAGGAATCTCCTGATGCCTTTAGTGGAGTTGAGGATTTGCTGGGACAACCCTTAGGCAAATTTGATTACCAAGTGTTCTACTCCAAACCATCCTTTGCTAATATCCTTATTGAGTCAATAGTGCCTTTATGATGGAGTGATGAGTTTGATAATGAGCCAACAGAAGAAGAAAAAGAATCTAAAACTCTAAAACAACCACAAAGAGGAGTTGAGGATTTGCTAGGGCAGCCCCCAAGCAAATTTGATTATAGAGTATTCTATTCAAAACTAGCTTCTAGTGACATACCCTTTAAGGAGATTGTGCCTACAAGATGGGGTGATGAGTTCAAAAAGGAGAGTAAAGGGTCCTTAACTCCAGAGCAAGGGATTGAGGAGTTGTTGAGTAAGCATTTTAAACAGTTTAACATGGAGGGAAAAGAAACGTGCATAGTGGAACTATGGAAAATGGAAAAAGGGATCAAATTATTGTGGTTGTAGACATCAGGTACGACTCTGACGAGGAAAGTCCCACTGGTCTTGACGTATGGAGCAATAACCCCAATATGAATCATGTCACTAGGATTGGGAGGAATTACAAAGTAGTAAGAAAGAAAATTGAGAGAGTCACAGAAAGGGAAGAAGTAAAAGATGTAAGAAATAAAAGGAGGAGAAAAAGAAGACTTGATTTTGGAACAACTAAAGAAGGCTAAGGCAAATGTCAGCATTTGGAAGCTACTAATGCATTCAGGTGGTCATAGAATAGCTCTTATCAAAGCTCTGTCAAATATGAACATTGAAATAGTAGCTACACTTAAGGCTATGGTAGCAAAGGTTACGGAAAAGAAACACGGGCTGATAATGTTCTTAGATGATTATTTGCCTTTGAAAGGAAGAAATCATAATAAAGCATTATTTATCGTAACTGAAGTGAAGGGGAAGTGAACCAAATTTGCAATGGTTTGATGATGGTTCTACTATTAATGCATGTCCATTGAAGATCCTACCTAATTTGGGTTTAAAAGCTGATGACTTAACAGGTTCAAACCTGATAATTAAAGCCTATGATGATAGCACTAGGAATGTGGAGGGAACATTCCAAGCTCTAGTTAAAATAGGACCTATGGAATCCATTATTGAGTTCAATATGCTATATATCCCTATCACCTATACCTTATTGCTAGGAAGGCCATGGTTCCATGATCTAAGAGGAGTACCCTCAACTATGCATCAAAAGATAAAATTTCCTCATGAAGGAGATATAGTGACCATAGAAGCAGGAACTGATGTAGCTGTAGCCACCATATTAAAGAAATAGAAGCAAGTGTGAATTCATCCCAGTTTCCAAGTTATTGGGATATTTGATGGAACTGAAATTGACCTAAGGGTTGTGAAGATGATGGAGAGCATGAATTATTAACCTGGATAAGGACTAGTAAAGAATGAACAGGGAAGCCCTAGGCTACCAGAGTTTAAAAGTTAGAGTGATACCAAGGGGTTAGGGTGCGTTGAGACAGAACTTTGTAGCAAAAGAGGAAGGAAGAAGGGAGAGGCCAGGATAAATAAGCCCTTGGGGAGAATTGGGCCGATGAGTGAGAATTTTATTAAGCCAGGGGAAGGCAAGTACTATCTAGGTGCTAGGAACTCTGTCAATGTTACTGGAAAAGACATTCTTGGTTTCAAAATCTTCAAGGAGTAGATTGTGGAGAACCTGGAAAAGAATAAAAAAGAGAAAGTGATGAAGTAAGTAGCTAAGAAGATGGGTGATATTATTGTTAAAGAGCTGCTGTGTCTAGCACCTGAAGAGGAGCCACCCTAGGATTTACCTATTATCATTAGTAATAGGTTTAGTGATGTTTTTTATGAAGAAACTGATGTAATAACATTCAGCCTTTATGAGGATGAAGACTTTGTTTTTTCCATGGTCAATGATATGACTTTTGGTTTAGCTTACTTGTGTGATGTCCATCTTGATGGTTTTATGCATTTTAATATTGATTGTAGGTGCATGTTAGATATTAATTTCATTCAATTAGATTCATTAAATATGGGCATAAATGATAATCCTAAGAACATTTCTATATCATATGATGTAACTCCTGAAGAGAGGAAAAATTTTGAGAGAATATTAACAAAAAGAAAGGTAGTATTTGTTTGGAATTATGAATATATGCTAGGTTTAGATAAGGAAATTATAGAACATCATATCCTAACTTATCTAAAAATTAAACCTGTTAAACAGAAACTACGCAGGCTAAGACCAAAGTGGACTGAAAAGATAAGAGAGGAAGTTGCTAAATAAATCTAGTCTAACTTTCTAGAAGTGGTAGATTATCCTCAATGGTTGGCAAATATAATACTATTACCTAAGAAAGACAGTAAAGTACATATGTGTGTGGATTTCAGGGATTTAAACAAAGAATGCCCAAAAGATGATTTTCCTTTACCTCACATTGATGTTATAGTTAACAGTGTGGTGTCGAGTACAATGTATTCTTTTATGGATGGTTTTTTAGGATATAATCAAATAATGATGGTAGTCATGGACAAGATCAAAACAACTTTCATTATAGAATAGAGGACATATTATTATATGGTTATGCCTTTTGGATTAAAGAATGCAAGTGCAACATATTAAAGGGTAGCTACTAGTCTTTTCCACGACATGATGCACAAAGAAGTAGAAGTATATGTAGATGACATGATGGTCAATTCAGAGACAAAAAAGGGACACTTTAAAGCTTTAGATAAGTTCTTAGCTCGAATTGAGAGGTACAATCCGAGGCTCAACCCAAAGTAATGCATATTTGGGGTTACTTTAGGAAAACTACTAGGGCATATAGTTAGCAGCAAAGGAATTGAAGTAGATCCAGATAAAGTGAAAGCTATACAAGAAATGCTGGTGCCAAAGATAAAGAAATAAGTAAGAGGATTTAATGGCAGATTACAATATATTAGTAGGTTCATTGCAAAGCTTATTAATATTTGTGACCCTATCTTTAAGCTTTTAAGGAAAGATCAACCTGTGAAGTGGAATGGTGATCGTCAAAAGGCCTTTGATAAGATAAAGGAATATCTTACCAATCCACCTGTACTGAGACCATCGAGGCAAGGTAAACTATTGATCTTGTATTTGGCTTTAGAGGAAAAGGTAATAGGGGCAATGTTAGCTTAAGAAGGACTAGATGTGATAGAGCACGTTGTGTATTACCTCAACAAAAAGTTCTTGCCATATGAAGAAAAGTATGATTTGGTGGAAAAGACGTGTTAGATAATGAACTGGGCAATAAGAAAATTGAGGCATTACTTTTAGTCTTATAGGGTGTAGGCTATTTCAAAAATAGATCCCTTAAGATATTTACTGTAGGCACCTGCTTTGACTGGAAGGATGTCTTGATGGCTCATACTCCTAACTGAATCTGACATAGTGTACATTACCACGAAGGTTATCAAAGGAAGGGCAATAGTGGAATTCCTAGCACAAAATGCAGCAGAGGGTGATGAACTATGGAACCTAGAATTTCCAGATGAGAATCTAGCAATTGTAGAGCATTAGGAATGGAAGCTTTATTTTGATGGGGTTGTAAATAACAAAGGAGCTGGATTAGGAGTGATCCTTATTACGCCAAAAGGAGAAACCATATTGATGACCAAGAAATTGGATTTCAAAGTAACCAATAATATGGCTGAGTAAAAGGCATGCATTAATGGAGTGGAAGTAGCAATGGTTGCAGGAGCAAAGGAGTTGTTAGTATATGGGGATTTGAAGTTGGTTATTAGTCAGGCTAATGAAGAATGGGAAGTAAAGGAGGAAAAGCTAAAACCCTACATCCACTATTTACGGACTTTAATAAAAAACTTCACCAAATGTATTTTTATCATCTATCAAAAGACGACAATCAAATGGCAAATGCTCTCTTTAATGTGGGACAGTTAACTGGATTGATTATGAAGTCGTTAGTGATCATAAAATCAAGAGCTCTATATTATGGGGGTGAGTAGATTATGGGAATTCAAGTAGGGCTTGAAGAAAAGCTATGGTTTTATGATGTTTAAAGGTTTATCGAGGAAGGGAAATATCCAAATGAAGCCACTTCAAAAGAGAGATATGCTTTACATGTTCCTGCATATAATTTTTCAAGTCATGATGGGGTGTTGTATAAGAGAATGCCAAATGTGATATAGCTCATATGTCTCAAGAAAGATGAAGCAAAAGAGGTGATAAAGGAGATTCATGTGGGAGCTTACAGTCCTGGCATGAATGGAATAATTCTAGCAAAGAAAATAATCAGACAAATGTACTAATGGATGAGCATGGAAAGAGATTTCTTTAAGATAGTAGGTAATGCCATCAGTGTCAGATCTATGGGAATCTCAACCACCTTCCTCCAATAATGCTTAATAGTTTATCAACTCCTTGGCCTTTTGCAGCATGGGGGTTGATATCATAGGAGAAATAAGGCCGAACGCATCAAATGGACATAAGTATATAGTTATGGCAATTGATTACTTCTCTAGATGGGTAGCGGCTGAATCTTTTAATACTCTAAAAGTGAAGTAGGTGGCTCAGTTTATTGAGAAGAATCTTTTTTATAGATATGGGGTTCCACATCATGTTATGATGGACAATGGGGTTCAGTTTCAAGTAGAGACGAAAGAGTTATTACAGAAATATAGGATCGAGCATCATAAGTCTTCATTGTATTAGCCTTAGGCTAATGGAGCAATGGAAGCAACGAATAAGAATATCAAGAAAATCTTCTATAAAATGGTCAAAACTTACAAAAACTTGTCTGAGTACCTTCTCTTTACCTTGTGGGGATACAGAACTACAGCTAGAACTGCTATAGGCCAAACTTCGTTCTCCTTGGTGTATGGCTATGAAGTAGTTTTGCCTACATAAACTAAGATCAAGTCTTTAAGAGTGGTTATAGAGGCTAAAATGCCTGAGAGTGAATATGCACAAAAGAGATACAATCATTTGGTATCTCTACATGACAAAAGGATGAATGCTTTATTTCACACTCAGATATATCAGAGGACGATAGCAAGGTCGTTTAACAAGAAAGTAAGGCTAGGGAAAATAAAAGCTAGGGATATGGTGTTAAAATAGTCTAGAGTAATGATGTTTGATTCAAGAGGAAAATTCAGACCAAATTGGGAAGGACCGTACTTAGTCAAGTCAATTCTGCCAAAGGGAGCTGCCAAGATATATGATCTTGAAAGGAATGAGTTCATAGAGTCTATTAATCTAGATCACTTTAAGAAATACTATTGTAGATGACGAGGTTTAGAGCGCGTTTAAGATTTTAGCAACCACGACACTATTTGAGCTTAGGGCTCTAGAGAACACATTAACCACCATCATAAAGATACGACATGGAGATAATGAGTTGCCACCCAGGGTATTAACTGGGATAAATTGAAAAGGTGCTACTTGATTCCCTAAAAGAAAGCTAGCACCACAACCTGGAGATTTTGGATACGGAATACTAACTTCTTTCAGTCTTATGTTCTTTTAGAATTACTTTATGAATTACTATATTATCCTTTATTTACATGCAATTTCATAAAAACCCTTATTCTAGCAATTAACTCAAAGGCAAACTAGTAATGAAAAATACAAGTAAATAATACATTCAATACAATCCCTAAGTTAGTCTAATCTATATTGATTTTAATTAAATGGGCTAAATCTACATGTTTTTAATAAGTGAGCCTAAATGACCTAATTCCTTTTAATTTTAATTAAATGAACCTAAGTCTATTTATTTTAATTCTAAAAATGGCCCTAAATCTACAAATTATGGAGTATTTAAATTAATGGGTCTAATTCTACATGTTTTAATTCTAAAGTGATATTAAATCTACAAATTATAAAAAAGGCTTAAATTAAGTGGGCTAAGTCTAAATTAATTAAATTAAATTAGATGAACCTATGTCTAATTAACTAAATTGGCTTAAGTTATCTCTACCGTAAATCTAATTAATTATGGGGCTAAAAAATGCATTTTAATTAATTAAACCTAAAAAAATCTAAATTTAAATGGGTTAAAGCTTAATGTGGGCCTAGGGCCCGAAACACATAAACACAAATAAACAAGCCCAAAAACAATAATAAATATCAAGCTAAACAAATAAAAAGATCAAAAAATTAATTTAACTTACGCTAAAACCCTAATTTAATTAAAGTGAACAATAACAATAAAATAAAATAATCAATCAAGCAAAACCAATTTTACCAACTTAACTTTAATTTAATTAAAAAACCTAAGGATTTTTATAACTATCAATTTTAATTAATTGCCTAATGAAAACCCTAATTTTACTAACTGATTATATTAAAATTAAAAAAAAAAACACAAACACACACACACCAAATTCCGTTATTCCCACTATTGGGGCTATTACAATGATTTACTGCAAATAGGAATAAAAAAATAATACAACCCAAAAAAACACAAAATAAAATAACCAACAAAATAATAGCAAATAAATAAATAAAAATTTTAAAAGAACTACATTCAAATAAAAAACTTAATCCATGACATTCCATGGATCTTCATGAATTTTGTTCTTGTTTAATCACATGCTACTCCACAGCTTAAGTTACTCCCACCATAATTATGAACACAAAAGCAAAATAAATAATGATTAGAGCTTAAATAAAATAAAAATAAAAATTAAATAAAATTAAAATCAAACTAAATAATCAAATAAAATAAAAAGAAAAGGGTAGAAGAAGGGATGATTAAATGGATGTAGTATTGATTAGCTCCTTAGAGTGTTATCAATCACCATTGCTTTCAATGGATTTTCAAAAACTTGATGTCCTCCCCTTCAAAGGTCTATTCTTCTTGCTCTAAAAAAAAAGTCTAAAGAAAAATATTGTACGTAATGCCTCAAAGAAAAATATGGAGAGAACTTTTTAAGCCAAAAGAGAGATAGTCCAATGAGAGAGCCCCCTTTTCAAGAGCCTAAACCATCTTTATATAAGAAAAGAGCCAAAAAAAACCCCTAATCCTACGTACTTCATAATTCTAGTTTTAAAAGGACTTTATTTCTTGAAAATTTTGAAAATAAATTTTAAAAAATTTTTAACCAATCAAAATTCAGGAAATATATTAAAAAAATTGAAAATTGAAAAAAATTAATGGGGGACTTGATTGGAATAATACAATTCCGATTGGAATTGTAGATTGTCGATCGGAATTATAGATTTTCGATCGAAAATCTTTAATTCCTATCCGTAATAATTTTTTAACATCTAATTACAAAAAGACCCCTTAAAGAATTTAAATTTTTCAATGAGGTCCTTAAAAGGTATTACAATTTAGTCCTTGAAAACATTAAACCCTTTCTTTGAAAAATGCATTTAGACTTTTGAGGTTTCTAACTTCAAGTATTGAAAACCTATTTATGATATTTTCATCATTGGGGTCCTCTGTTGCATCCGCACTTTATCATCCCGAAATTGGGTGCTGACAACTACTTACAAAAATAAATAAAAGTAGTATGAAGAAAATAAAGTCTGCTGACTAGAAAACTTGAAAAGGCTAGTTAGGCAAAATTTAGGACATTCTCGCTATTCATAAAACTTGTAAAGGGCTGATAGGCAAAAAATAGGGAATAAATAAAAAAAAGGTCCCACTAATTAGAAAACCCATAAACGGCAAGTCAAGCCAAAGTTAGAGAAATAAAATGTCAACAAAAAATATTTAGTTAGAAAATCCAAAAGGACTAACTGATAACATGAGTTATGTGATGTGATGAATTAAATGTACTCATTTTGTCCCTAATTAATGAATCTTATTGAAATTGAATTTGGTTAGAATAGTGCATGTCCTATCTTATTTATAATGCATAAGTACTAGAAAGGAAAATAGAACATAAAAGCTTAAAATTAGCTCTATGTGACCATTTTACTTTAGTATATAAAAGAAGCTCTCTAAGTTGAAAATCGAAAAAGGCCACTTAGGCAAAAGTTAAGGTAGCCCTGCTAAGCTGAAAACCTAAAAGGGCAGCTTAGGTAAAAGTTAAGGCAATATATATATATATGTATATATATATATATATATATATATATATATATATATATATATATATAATAAATAAAAGAAAATAAAATTCACTTAGGACCATTTATTCATCCAAGTCTAATTTCAAGAAAGGGAATTTTGAAATAGATCAGTATAAGAAGGTAGTCTGACATAATTACAAACCAGAAATAAAGATAACCTGGAATCAGTCATCCTGAGCTCCACTATCAGGCCATGGGCTCCATTCTCTACTAGGGTCATCATGATGATAAGCATTTGTAGGTCTGATAGATGAAGTACCAATGCTGTAGCGGTCCATGCCCAAGTTCGCAAGCCGCCAACGAAGCATCTTGTTCTCCTGCTCCAAATCGCTAGAATAACTCTACACATATAGGAAACAACATATCATATGCATTCCATGCATATCATGCATACATTTACATAATAAGTGTATATGCTTACCCGCCAACTATCTGTGACCTGTATGGTAAATAACCTCTAAGACGAGGCAAGTTTGTACAAATACTTTGCCTGTGTCAGGGAAACTTGTTTTGTAGAGTTGTACTAACATCAATACCAAGTGTATAGGTAATACAAGAGATAAGTAAAAGAAACTCACATGAGAAGTATCTGATAAAGAAAAGCTGGGGAGTTGAACATCACTAAAATGCATATGCTGCTCTACTAGAGTTTGAATAGTGGGGGTCTAGTAGAGTGTAAATCTGTCAGGAAGGGGCACATCACCAAAAATAGCACCAGCAAAGGTTCCATCACAATTTGTCCCAATGTGCTAAGTATGCTGTGCATGACCAAGTCTAAGCCTAGATACCTCAGGCACAATCAGGCTCAGGTGCAGTCTTAACCCTTTGAGTAGTTTTGACCGTCTCTTCCATCATCTCGTTGGTAGGGGAGCCAATCTTCTCAAACTGTGAGAAAATAAATAAGTGATTTAAGCATTTTAAAAGAGAAATGATCATAAGTTACCTCAGTTTGGTTAACAGAACTTGCTCTAAGAGGTTCTCATGGATGAACTACCAGTAATAGTAAGATCGCTCAAGAAAAATCATGGTGTCATATCCCTGTAATGCCTCTCTCAACTCTGAACCCATTGATGAGAATTGTATAACATTGAGAGAGGAACATCAGAGGGAATACAGTATTAGGAAGGTCTATAATGCCATCGATACACCTGCTCTCCTAAATACCACATTCGGCAGCCATAACCAAGGAGCATAATCCTTATGTCCTTAAGTCATACTGCAATAACCATGAAATTGTACCTTTAGATGTCATATGCTCCCTCTAGCCAATTAGATTTAATCTACAAAATCATGTTATTAAGTTTAACTTACTTTAAGTTATGAAATACTAATGATTCTATTTTTCTACCAGGTGCTACTCGAAAATATTTAGATGATCACGGTAAGTCTGCAGAGTGTTCCTGACACTCTTTAGACGGGAAGAGCCCCATCTTTGCATCAGAGGGAGCCTCCTATCAGAATTGATAGCACCAAAGCCACAAATCAACCCAATCTCTAGACTCTAGATCTGGAAAGAGGAAATAAGTAAAAAAAAGGATGACGTACATGCAAAGCATGCAAAAAGTCGCACATGGTGATAGCACCTCTAAAGATAGTGTCCAATCTATAATACATATAAGCCAACATAGCAGATCCCCAATCAAGGGTAATAACTCGGTCTAAGTTTTGAAGAGGGTTGAGAAGGGAAATGCTAACCTCATGACCAGTCTCTTAAAAGAGGGTCATGCCAAGCAATATCAGAAGGAAGCACTTTGCCTTATGGGCAATCTGACGAGGTGTGGCGATAGGAAAATGTTGAAATCTATTGACTAACAATGAAAGAAGAACATTCTTTCAATTCTTACACGTCAAAATGAACCTGACCATATCTTACACATACTGACTCCATGCATGGTCAGGGAGACTACAGTAGTTGATATCGAAGGAAATGGGAGTCCCTCTGAAGGCAATCCCAATGATTGTAGAAAAACTCATAGGCGAAATAGTTAACTCACCTGCATGAGTATAGAATATATGGGTGGTGTCCATCAATTGCTCAATTAGTGCGAATAAAGAATGGCAATCGGACCTCCCTTGAGCTGTTGAAAGCCCAACAATAAATTGTCTAAACCCAAAGGCCCATACCAATTGCACTATATTCTCTAGCAGCCCGTGAAATAATTCATGAACTATATAAAAACAACTCATGAATTTTATCGATCGCTGGGAGAAATTTAAGGATAGAAATAATAATAATAAATAAATTAATTAATTGATTAAAAAAATAATAAATTATGAATCGACAAAGTAAAATGTTGATCGACATTCCACAATGCCGACCGACATTGTGTAATGCCTATCAACATTCCATAATGCCGACCGACATTATATAATGCTGATAAGCATTATACAATGCCAATTGGCATTGCACAAATGCTGATTGATTTCTAGACTCCTGACTCAAATTTTCAAACCTTAGATCGGCCATTCAACTAAATTCTTATGTTGCCGAGTTAAGTTTAAATTTTTCATGCATTTTTACGTGATTTTTAATCTAATTTCAACAATATACAAACTAGTTTGCATTTGGAAATTAATTCTCATTACTAACTGTATGAATAAATTTTTATAGAAATAAACAGAAATGAGGAAGTGTTACCTTATTGCCCACATTTATACACCTATGAAGGTGAAGGCGAGTCAAAGGAAGCACAGTAGAACCCTTTTAAAGTCCAAGGTTTTTGTAAGGAAAATGGAGAGGTAAAATGGCTGGGTTAGTTAGAATCTTTGCTCCTTTGTGTAGCGTATGTTATGGGTCAGCCATAGGATCTGACGGATTGTGAATCGGACTTAGGATGAGCAAAAAATCAAAAGAAGAAAATCAAAGAAAAAAAAGAAGAAATGGAGAGGGAAATGAAAGAATAACATCAAAAAATAAGGAGGGAAGCTTCTTATAAATGAAAAATATCCATTTTGATCCCTTGATTATGCCTGCATTCAAAATTAAGTTTTTCTTTGCAATTTCATCCATAATTGCATCTTGATTAGGATTTAATTCCTAATTAATTCATTTAACTCATGTAATCAATTACTGAATTATTATTAATTGTGTATGTATTTAAATTTTGAATTTTTTTGTCAAGTATAGAATACAAAATATAATTACATAATTCAATTTTGCATTTGTACATGCATCATTTTAAATCAAAAGATTTCAAAATTCGTTTCATGCTATACAGTAGTTGAAACAAAAATTTTAAAATTATCATATTATATACTGCACAATAGTCGTAACATGAATTTTAAATTCAGTATGTTATATGCTTCAATAGCAGTTATAACATGAAAATTTTCAAACCTTTTATCACTAGACACTACACAGTAGTTTTGGTATTCCATAAGAGTTATATCACATTTTTTACTAGACATCTCATAGGGAATATAGTGAAATTTTTAAATCATCAAATTTCTAGACGTTCCACGGAAACCATAACACTTTTTTCAAATCAAGGCTCACCAAAATCCATGGATGCCATGGATTGAATTTTGTGAAATCCTCATAGAATTTAGGGTTTATTATTTTCTACGGTATTTTGTTTATTGCTTTTACTGGGTTGTAATTAATTTGCTTTAATTTCCTGCACTATAGTTTGTAATAGCCCGAATAGAGGGAAATTAATGGAATTTTAATTCTCTGCACTAAAAATTGATTAGTAATCTAGGCTCAATTTGATAAAATTCAATTAAAATCAATGATGACAGTAGATTAATTTTAGGATTGCATGAAATTGAATTAGGGTTTCTTAGAAAAATCACATAAAAATTATTGTTTTTATTTATTTTTGGTATGCATGTTGAATTGGGTTTTTTTAGTTCTCATGCCTTTTGGGCCCAAGCCCATGGTAGGATCAATCCATTTAATAAATAGGCTTAAAAATGGTTCTTAGGTTTTAATTAATTTAAAATTAATTTAGGCCTATTTAGGTTAATTAGATTTAGGCCCACTTTTAATTAATAAAATTAACTTAGACTTTAATCCAGCCCATTAATGTATTTTTTATTTCTTTATTAATTAGACCTTAGGCCCATTTCTAGTTAATTAAAATTAGTTTGGATTTAGCTCAACCCATTAATTTTATTTCTTTTAAAATAAATAGACTTAGGCATCGTTTTTATTTGAGTTAAAATTAAGTTAGACTTAGACCCATTTAATAATCTAATTTCTTCTTTAAAATTTGTAGACAAAAGGCCCATTTCCTTAGTTAATTAAAATAAGTAGTTTTAGGCTTACTAATTTAATTAAAATGTAGGCACATGTTTAGCACATTTTACTTGTAAATAAAATATGTAGAATTAGCTAACTTTAATTAATAAAATTAATCTAGTTTAGACATAGGGACGCTACCTTTTGTATGCATTTTTACATGTAATTTTATGACTTGTTGCATTTGGGTTAAATGGATGTTTAATTAGGGTTTAAATAAAATTGCATGTAATTAGAGAATAAGATAGTGATTCATAAAGTAATTCTAATTGAACACGAGACTAAAAGAAGTTAGTATTTTGTTCCTAGAATCTCTTAGTTGTGTTGCTAGCTTTCTTTTAGAGAATTGAGTACCACCATTTCGATTTGACCCAATTATTACCTTGGGCGGTGACTCCTCATCTCTACGCTATGTGTTTGTGATATAGTAGTGTGTTCTTTAGGGCCTTGAGCCCAAATAGTGTCGCGGTTGCTAAAATCTTGGGTACATGTAAAACCCTGTCGTCTACAATTCTAATTCCTAGAAGTGGGAATGATTTTCTTATTTACTACCTAACAGTACTATTTTACAAATTGCTAATGTTCTTTTTCCTTCTTAAATGGTTAACCCAAATAAAATGTTTAGACTTTTATAACTAATAGGCATTTTAGCTTTAAGTCAATCTATAAGTTTCTAAAGAAACTAGAGTAGAATGCATTGAATAATATTCAAGAGGTAATTTGGCACTAAGAAGGTTCCTCCCATATTTGAAATTTTCTTTATCTAGCTCTTAAAGAGCATTTACTAACCAATTAAGAGAGATTTCAAAGACACCTAACTAATGAGGAATTTGCTCATATTGTGGCAATGATAAAGAGAATTTGCTTCATATTTTTTAGAATTGTATTTTTACTAAACAAGTGTGGTTCAATATTATCCAGATTCATAATAGGGATCAATTATTTTAATTGGCTTTTGAGCAATGGATGGTAGCAGACCTTATTGGTCAAATTCAGCTAATGAGTGATTATAATTGGGCTATTATTTTTAGTGTTATAATTTAGAAGCTCCAGGAATGGTAAAATAGAGCTTTATTCTTAAATAATGGTAGAAGAGGTTTAGTTGATGACATTATAAAAAAGAGGGGCCAAATAGTGACTCATTTTAATGATAAAAATAATTTATTACTAAATAGTGACCGATTAGTGATGACTAAAAGAGATTGTAATAAAAGCATGTTAATAGCAATGGACTTAGCAATGAAATGTAACCATCATTAAAAAGTGGCATATGTATGGCATAAAGGGCTTAAGCATTGATTGGTAATGGTTACTCTATTATTAAATGATTTTTGGGCATAAAAACCCAAAAAAATCGACAATGGATTAACAATATATCAATCCATTACTAATTTTAAGGTAAAATCACAACCTCCCTTTATGTTCAATAGAAACCAAAGAAAATAATAAAAAAATCTTAATCGCCCTTTTAATGCCACCCAACCACCACCACTACTCCATCCTCTATCCTCCCACTAGTTTGACACCACCATCCTCACTAATATCCTCTCAATTATCCTTAATCCCTTTCTTACTATTGTCACTACCTCCTATAACCTTGCTCCATCGCCTGTCACTTTCTCATTATATATTTAGTTGAATTATCAGAGTTAATAAATTATTTAATATATTTACTGGAAAATAATTAAATAATTGAATATTAAGTTAGACTACAAATAAGAAACAATAGGTAAACAAATTAGTGAGTTTCATATATAAGAAATATATATAGTCAACTAGATTAGAAATAAGAAAAAATATCTTTAATTTAAGTAGCCAAAATTGCTTTCGTGTTTTGGAAAATGATGACTTTGAATGCAATTTTAGTGCAATTATTTAGCTTCAAAATAAAAGTATCGATAATGAATTTTTCTAGGAAATATGTAAATGAGAATCATGACAAGGCTAAGTGATTCTCATAATTATTTCCTAGCAAAGTTCAATAATGTTGTCTATAATTATTTGAGCTTATTATTAGTATAAATTATTGTATAATTTTCCTATTTAATTTTTATAGAATTTATTAGCATATTTTTGTAAGTGCCATAGAGAGGAGGGGGGGGGGGGCGGGGTGAATAGAACGTTTGAGAAATTAATAGGCGATTAACAAACATTAGAGAGGAATTAAGATTAAAAGAAAAATAGACACAAGCATTTAAGGAGTTTGGTTTATTAATTAAACTTACATCTCCACCTAACTCTCCCAAGTTAGGATTTTCAAACTACTTCAATCTATTTACTTAGATTGATCTTTACAACTTGAACTTTGAGGCTCAACTCAATCCTTACAAACAAGATTTTTTAAGGCTAATTCTTAAACCAAATCCTAAGTGTTTTAATGGTAAACACTTAAACTAATTCCTTTTTACACTCACTTCCCATTTGTTAACCTAAGAAATAAGTAGAGGAAGAAACCTAAGCTAGAACACAACCCACTCTCAAGTAGTATTTAAAGTTTTAGCAAAAAAGATTATAGGAGAAGAGTTAATGCACAAAGCTTCTAAATAATAAATTCTTCAAGAATTAAAATGTATAACTTGTAAATGATCCATAACACTTGTTTTTATAGTTATGGATTATAAAGTAGTTGTTTGGTGTGCATGAAATTCATCTCCAAACTTCCTTGCCTTTATTAATTATGAAAAATAGCCTTTTGCAAGAAGTAGGCTCCTCACATTTGTGAGGATATATTCATGATCGTGAGTGATGAAAAAAATATAGTTATTAGAGTTAAAAGTAGCTATTGTGGACTAAGGGCAAAGAGGTGTCACAATTGTGAATGGGGCTTGTGTGCAACTTTGGACTTTGAATCTTTAAGGTGTTTGTAAGGCTTACAATTTGGATCTTTGGTCACCGTTTGGATGCCTTAGTTACGATCATGTCCCAATCGTGACGAGCGCTCATGAGGGGTGTAGAGTCTTAAGCTCTTGAAGGAGACTTAACTTCATATTCTAAATGGCATGGTCATAGTCTAGACTACTAGTCATGATCGACTCATGATTATAAGGGTAAATCATGAGCAATGTAAACTTCTTCATATTATAAAGTCTTATTTAGTCTTCTACACATAAGCTTGCTCCCGATTGTGATGGCTACTTATAAGGCATATTAAATTAATTTAAAATTAATGTAGACTGGTTCCTAATTAGTCCTTATTATTTATTCATATTCAAAAGACTTTAAGAATGCATCAAGTGGCTTTTCAAATGATTTAAACTTTTTTAGATAAGGATTAAATCTATAATCACTAAGTACATATGATTAGTTCATTCAAACTATATTTTTTAAGTAAAAACAATTATGCATAAGGTTAATAATCTCCCCCTCTTTTTACTTTGACAACCAATATGAAAAAAAAGGAATTTTTTGTATAAGCAAGTATAATTGTGTCAAAAGTGTGTAACTAATGCCTTAATGTTATACTTAGTGAATTTTTTTTTTATAAAAGTTATGTATGCTCCCCTCAAAGTGTGCTTAGGTGAATATAAATATCAAACGAGTTAATGCATTAGAATTGTATTTTAAAATAAGCATGATCATCCTTTAGCAAGTAAGGTGTTGATACTTGAGGGCTAAAATAGTCTTTTTTTATGGTTACAATTATTTAAGTAAAATTATAGTTAGCCCTTGTGCTTAAGTGTTTACATTCAAGTTATCTAAAATTGCACAAGTCAAGGAATGAAATATTACTACCCTTGTTCTATCAAGTCTGCACTCCCTTTCATGAGTGGTGGTAGACTCATCATGAGTGATGATTGGACTAAAATTGAAGATCAATTTTTTTTTGTCAAAATCTAAAAGTCAAATTTTGTAAAAAAAATGATGGAATTCTTCATTACAAGTGATAACAAGCAAATCCCAATCATTGGAAAAAATTTTAGGGCAAAATTACAAAAATCCAAGTTGTAAAAATTTAAGAATACTGAAGGCTTTTCATGAGTGATGAAAAAAATTTATCATAAGTTATTATGACAAATTAGAAAGTTGGTAGAAAGTTTCATGACCAATGTCATCACCTATTCAATGATCATGAAAATGCATGATTTAAAATCTCACCTTGGTGCCCGATTGTCAAGAGTGATGATGACTTGTCATGAGTCATGACAAACATATAGAGGTCCTTTTATTTGGTGGTTCAAATGGCTTTAAAAGTATTAAATGTACCTCCAATAACTATTTTTATTTATAAGGATATAAATACAAATATGAAATTAGTTGGAGGCTGTAAGCACCCAATTTCGGGATGCAATTGTGCACATATACGATGAAAGCCCCTATGATGAAAATCTAATTGAGAATTGATGCCTAGTATTGAAATTCGAGATTTCAAGGACTAAATTGTAGTGTTTTTGGACCTAATTGCAAAATCTTAATTCAAGAAATGTTTTTTTTAATTTTTTTAATTTCTCAAGACTGTTGAGCAAATTGCCAGTCGACATTTAGCTAATGCTAACTAGTATTGGCCAAACTCCGATCAGCATTAGGCAAATGCCAATCGGCATTACAGGAAATTCATATTTTTTTGATATTTTTCATCATTTTCCAATATTTTCTTATTTTTTGATTGGTCCAAAATTAATTTATTTTAATAAAGAAATTATTTTTAATAATTTTCATGTATAGTACGCATCTATTATATGTACTTTCCTTTATGAAATCCTTTTATCCTAATTTTTAATTTTGAAAAAAATAATAGAGCTCCTTTACTTGCCTCTCCTGTGATCATGCAAGAGGTTAGTAGTGCTGTGATCACGCGAGAGTTGTTAGTTAAGGATAAAAGGAAAGGAACTAATAGAGACAGGAAAAAAGGTCAGAGAAGCTAGGGTTTTGAAAAAAGTTTAAGAGGAAAAAAGAAGAAAATTAACACTGAGAAAAAAAAAACCTTTTCTACTGCAGATTTCAAAAGGAAGAAAAATGCGTTCTTTGTGTTTTTGAAGTCTGGGAAATAAAAAAGAAAAGAAATAGAGTTAATCCTAAAATAGTGACAATCCCAAATCTGAGGGGCATTCAAATAGCATCTGCATAACATTCTTCATCTCTATTCCTTTATTTCTTTATTGTTTTCTTTGATTTAATTCTTTCTGTTTTTTATTTTCTTATTTAATCAGTACTAATTTGTTTCTTTGTTTTTGCATTTTGTTTACATTTTTGATTTTGGCTTGAGATGGGTATAACCGGAATGACTACGTAAGGGCAAATGAACAGACAAAAGATCCATGGAATATAATGGATTAGAACCTGTAACATTTTAACATAGGTTTTTAGGGTTATGCTTTTTATTTTATTTGTTTTTATTGGGTTTGTGTATAATTTCCTATTTTTTTATTCACGTAAGAATTGTAATAACCCCAATAGTGGGAATAGTAATTATTTGCTTTTGTGTTCTTAAAATAAATTAGTAATTAGGGTTTCACTTGATAAAACCTGATAAAATCAATAATGGCAGTAGACTAATTTTAAGATTACACAAAATTGAATTAGGTTTTCTTAGGAAAATCATGTAAAAATTGTTGTTTTGATATATTTTTAGTATGTTTGTTGAATTGGGTTTTATTTTGTTTTTTTTCTTGCCTTTTGGGCCCCAAGCCTAAGTTAGGTCTAAACATACTTAATCAACAGACTTAAATTGGCTTTAGGGTTTAATTTAATTAAAATCAATGTAGGCCCATTTTAGGTTAATTATATTTAGGTCCATTTTAATTAATAAAATCAATTTAGATTTAGCTCAGCCCATTTAATTTCATTAGTTTTAAAATAAATAGACTTAGGCCCATATTTCACTTTGAATTAAAATCAGATTAGAATTAGGCCCACTAATTAATTCCTTTCTTTAAAAATTTTATAGACTTAAGCCCATTTCCTTAGATAAGTTAAAACAAATAGACCTATGTTCACTAAAATTGCTGAAAATATAGGTCCTTTGTTAGCCCACTGCATTTGTAAATAAAATATAGAATTAGTTAACTTCTAAATAAAATTAACCTAGTTTAGACTTAGGGACATTGCTACCATTTGTATGCATTTTTTACATGTAATTTTATGACCTGTTGCCTTTTTGGATTAGATGGATATTTAATTAGGGTTTAAATAAAATTGCAAGTAATTAGAGAATAAGATAGTAATTCATAAAGTAATTCTAAATGAACACAAGACTGAAAGAAGTTAGTATTCCATGTCTAGAATTTCTTGGTTGTGGTGGTAGCTTTCTTTTAGAGAATTAAGTACCACCTTTCAATTTGTCCTAGTTATTACCTTAGGTGGTGAATCCTTATCTCCACGCCATGTCTTTTTGACAATGGACAGTGTGTTCTCTAGGGCCCTGAGCACAAACAATGTCACGGTTGCTAAAATCTTTGGCGTGCACTAAACCCCATAGTTTACAGTGACGACTCCACTAGGGATAAGTGATAATGATTCTACTTATGTTCTTTAGAATTATTTTATTCTTGCATTCATTCTGTATATCCCTATTAAACTGATGGCATTGGTTTATGATGCCATGATTCCACTAGCATCATGGAGTTGTAAATTGGCTAACCATCACTCTTAGCCTTAACTCGGTTTAAGAGAGATTACCGAGCTCATCTGACTAGAGTCTGTAACCCAAGTCCTAAAGGGGGGTAGTCTTCTCTCGAGTTTGTAAAGGATGCTAGGCCCCTCTGACCTTAGCTTGTAACTCAAGTCCTAAAGGAGGGCATATGGTATTATGGTTTAGAGAAATTTATTAGGGCTTATTGGAAGGAGTTATGTACTATTTTTTTGAAACAATATGAGTACAATACTATATTAGAAGTATTCATCAGGGATCTAGAATTGACTAAATAGAAATCCAATGAGTCTATTTCTGATTTCTTAACTTGTTTTATGAATAAAGCAGGATTAATGAAAAATAAACTGACTGAGAAGGATCAGGTTAGGATGGTAGTCTGAAATGTGTCACCAATCGAGTTGAAAGACTACAAATAATAAATCCTAAAACATTTGTAGATCTTTATGATGATGGTTTGCAAGCTAAGGAAATCGAGAGTGAGAAAAAGAAGATCTCTAGGGCCATTGGAGTAAGAAACTACCAAACTGGGGGCACACAATAAGGAAGCACTAACTGGGCTATTAAAGTGCATATTGTACAAACACTAAGGAGATTCTCCAATTTCAACCAACCCCTGTCTAAAGTCCTAGAACACCTGATGCAAAAGGGCTTGCTTAGACCTCTCACCTTTTCCAAACCGCCAAACCCAAATGTCCTTAGCTATAACTAGAATAGTTATTATAAATTCCACCAAGTTATTGGCCATTACATAGACACATGTACCCGCCTTAAACATGAAATTCAAAACCTTATAGACTCTGGAAATAACACGGACCCCTTTGAAAGCCCAAGCACTAGAAATAATCCTTTCCTAAACTACTAAAATGTTCCACCACCATCCACTATGATGATCAACTCAGGAGTAAGCGAAGAGGAAGTGCTAAGCTCCTTTGAGGACTTAGACCTTAAAACCAATAAGAAATCTCCTAATGCCCTTAAAGATGTGGAAAGAGTTGAGGATTTGTTAGGATAACCCTCAAGCAAGTTTGACTATAAGGTGTTTTACACTAAACAACCTTCTTTTTACATACCCTTCAAGTTGATTGTGCCTACAGGATGGGGTGATGAGAAGCTATTAGACAAGGAAGAAACATGCACATTTGGGAAGAAAACAAAACCATTAAAGGAGAGTTTTGTTAATGAAAGACATGGGAAGTCTTACCTCAATGCAGAGGAATTTGTTAATATGTTTGGTGTGGATGTTCCTAGGAATGTGATTTATAAGGAATAGATTGTTGAGAACTTGGTGCAAGACAACAAGGATGAGAAAGATGCAAGAATAGTTGTTATGTCAGCCGCCCTAAGGACAACCACTATGAGACTCAACATCCCTAGCATCTAGAATATGAAATAAAATTTCTTATTTTCTTCTTTGAATAAAATTTTAGTTTTTGTTTTGTTTTAGGGATTGATGATATACATTCTGATCATGCTTAATTATGTAATGTACATCCTAATGGTACTGTGCATTATGATATTGATTGCATATGCATGTTTGACATAAATTCAATTCAATTAGATTCATTCATCATGGGCACAAATGCAAACTCAAAGAACATACATATATCATATGATGTAACTTCTAAAGATAGGAGAAAAAATAAAAAGAATGAAAAAAAGAAAAAAAATGAAGAAAAAAGAACAGTAAGGTACAAATTAGAGAGAAAAATTCATGACTAGCTGATAACAAGAGTTGTATCATGTGATATAATGAATGTTCTCATTTTTGCCCTAATGAATGAGAAATTGAATTTTAAATTTTTGTTCAAAATATCATATATTTGTCTTTATCATACTACATAAGTATCTGAATGGAAAGATAATACATAATAAAAGCTAAATCAGAGCTATGAGGTCATTATTTTAGTTATATTTTCTGTTTGCCACCCCTTTTGTAATTTTCCTTATAAGCTTAGCGTTCCTTTATACCTTGAGAATTTAGGTGGCTCAGTAACTTGTGTTGCAACCCATTCCTTGTAACTATCATTAATTATTGCATTAACATCAAGCCTCATATTCTGCTCAAGAATGCTTTGAAGTGCAAGTCGAGTTGATTTCATCATTAAGAGCTCACTTCAATCAGTTCGCTGACTCTTTTGCATCTTCAATACATGAGACTGTAACTAATAGGGTTAGTAAGACAAAGGGTCAACAATAGCAGTGACCAAATTGAGTCTCTTTCACACATATAGAAAAAACTACTAGAATGAATTCAAAATGAAGTTAGGGTCAAAATGTAACTCTAGGGCAACTTAGGGGCAAAATAGTAAATACAACACTAGAACTTCAAAGTTAGTGAAAAAGATCTCAGGTAGAAAGAAGTAAACTACAAGCATACAAATACATCAGTTATCATACAACAAAAGTAGTAAAAAAAAAGAAAAGTTCAATAGTGCATTAGTCAATCATGAGCTCTAATGCAAAGCCATGGACCCCACTCACTAGCTTATCATAAGTCTGATGAGCTGTTTCAGAAGCTCTGACATCAGAAGTACCAATAACAAAGCATCTAGTGCTTAAACCTATAAGCTATTGATGAGGCACCTCATTCTCACACTCCAAGCTGCAAACATAGCTTTATTCCAAACAGAAGACCTATTAGGATCGTGCACATCATACATAACATGCATACATTTATTGTGAAATATTTTCTTTGCATAATAAAGTCTTTGAGCCTAGGAAAGATTATGCAAACACTTTACTACTAACATTCAAGATTAATGTAGTAAAAGCATAGAAAGGTAGTCAAAATGTTCATATGTGAAGCATCTGAAGGAAAAAGGGTGACACTATTCAAGTGAACCTGATGCTTAATATGACTCTAGATCACAGGAGCCTAATTAATTATGGGTCCATCCAATAAGGGAATATCACTGATAGTGATATTTATAAAAGTGTCATCCTGGCGACCTCAAAAGGCTGGATAGGATGATTAGGCTCTTCAAACTCAGTATCCATCTCCATAGTCTCATTGAGAGTATCATCTGGAGTATCTCTCCATAACAGTTAAACTGGTATAGGGTATGGAATATGGTGATAAAAAGGTCCAACATGTCAGCAATACATTCATCAGCCTTATAAAAGGGAAGAACACACTCAAAACTTAAAATGAATGCACTTTGGAAAATTATTTGACCATGAAATAAGATCTCCAACTCCTAAACCTTTTTTGCAGGAGATGTCAAGAAGAGGAATGAAGCCCTCTACCATAGTATTAATGGAATGGCGGAAAGGCAAATTCAACCCTAGGCCATGACTTTAATGATGGAGTATCATGACCTTGTGATCAGAGACATCATCATCATAATCAAAAGGGAAGACTGCAAAAGAATAAAATTGCATTTTGACAAAATCTCTTTTCTTGCAAATAGACTGTACTAACTTATGGTATTTTGTGTAGGGAAAAAAAAGAATGAAGAAGGGGAAAGGAACCAATACATCAATAAGAATAAGCAAGATAACAAATGCTAAACCCTCACCAAGATAATAAAGGGAAGTAATAGAACTCTATTCTATAATAAAGTACCATCTCGATCATAAAATTCACAAATTGAAAGTAAATTCATCCACTTCACGAGATCATGTGCAAAAAGTCTATCTCATGACCTTTGATTATAATAGCTCTTATTTATTAGCATCACATAATTTAGATGATTAGTTAATGACTTTGTGTTGAGAGTTTATAAACTATAATCAATATAATGCTTGCTTCACACCTATATGAGGTGTAGAATATGCAAAGATAAAATCTATGGACTTGCAATATAAATTGCTTGAATTTCAAAGTATCATTTTAGTTATTTGAATAATAAATGTGCATATAATATACTCCAATGGTCATAAATAAGTATGAGTACAAATCCCTCAACAGTATCCACACTAACTAATACGAGAAAGGCAGGGGAACACTAAGAGGAGAATCAAAATAAGAGCAAGCATAGTTTACTCCAATGCTAAAAAATGAGCAAGAGTGTCAATGTGAACCTCTGGTAGTATCTATACTGAGTACTATAAGAAAGGCGGGGGAATACTAAAAGAAGACCAATGTAAAAAAAAATCGCTCTATTTACTCCAATGCTCTGTAAGAGTATGAGTATCCAAAGGACCTTTCCAACAATATCCACGTTGAGTAATATAAAAAAGGTGGTGAATACTTGGATAAGGAAGGAAAGTATAAAAATAATTCAAAGACTGCTTTGATACTCAAAATTCAATCCTTTTATACTTAATTTCCATAAGTTTTGTTTAGCAAATTCTCCCTAAAATTAGGTGTGGAAGTAAGCTCTTCATTTAGTAAGAGATATGCTCTCAGCATAAGATGGTTAATGATGCCTTTGACCTTTGTAAATGCTGAATAAATGACAGTCATAAAAATAAAAAATAGTGAGATTCATTGAGTGCACACTATCTCATGATAAAGTGATGAATTTTCTCATAAATTTTCAATATTATGTACTTTTATACATTCATCATGATTGAAACTAACTTCAACAAGTCTGTAGGAATTGTAAATCCAGAAGAAAGTGCACCTAACTTGTAGAGTTGGTTAACACAATGAAATTGAAATTAGTCAGCATAGAAATTCTAATATGTCAACATAGCAAAATTCAAAGTCAGTCAGCAAAAGTGCTAGTCAGTCATCATAAAGAATTCAAAGCATTCAACTCAAACAACTAAAGATAAAAATCATGAGCAGTTATAGATTATCACATTATCAAAGGCAAGCAATGAAATGATTGCATTCAATTTGCAAGCAATTATGGGTTGCAATATCATCAACAAGCAGTTATGGTCTGCAACATCATCAGTGAGCAACAAAAAGGTTACAGTTAATTGTGAGCAATTATGGATTGTAGCATAATTGCATTAAAGAAATCAACACTACACAACTGAGTGTAGTGTATTTCAATTTAGACTATACGACTGGGTATAGTCAACATTGTACGACCGAGTATAATGTACTTCTTTCATTAAAATCATTCTAACATGAATTTTAAATCTTTTGATCCACCAGACACTACACAGTAGTTATGGCATTATTGCTAGACATTCTATAAGAACTACAACACCATTTTCAAAGCTCACTAGATGTCCCATAGGAAATATAGTGAGGGTGATCGCATTTATTTCGTTAAACATCCCACAGGGAATACAATGAAATTCATTATCACTAGATATCCTAAAGGGAATATAGTGCAGTTTACTAAACACTGTATAGTTGTTATAGTATCATTGCTAGACATTCCAAAGGAACTATAGTACCATTTTCAAAACTCGCTAGTCGTCCTGTAGGGAGTATAGTGAGGGTCATTGCATTCATTTCGTTGAACATCCCATAGGGAATACAACGAAATTCATTATCATTGGACATCCCAAAGGGAATATAGTGCACTTTACTAGATAGTACACAGTAGTTATAGTATCATTACTAGATGTTCCATGGGAACTATAGCACATTTTTTAAATCACGAATCGCTAAACGTCCTACAAGGAATATAGCGAGAGTCATTTCACTCATTTCATTAAAATGTCCTACAGGGAATATAACAAAATCCATTGTCACTAAACATCCTAAAGGGAATATAGTGTAGTCCATTAGACACTATAGAGTAGTTATAGTATTATTGCTAAATGTTCCACAAGAACTATGACATGTTTTCTGATCATAAGTCGCTAAACGTCCTAATGGGAATATAGCGAAATGCATAAGTTTCATTAGACATTCCATCAGAAATATAGTGAAACATATTAAACATTAAATTTGCTTAAAATTGCATAGCAGTTTAAGCATCAATATATCAATTAGGATACAATTAGGTATCTTGATTCTTTCCTTCAAAATTGTGTGCTTCTATTACTTTACTATAATTTGTTAGGCAAACAGCGACAAAGGGGGCAACTGTAAGCACCTAATTTTAGGATGCAATTATGCACATATGTGATGAAAGCCCTTATGATGAAAATATAATTAAGAATTGATCTCTAGTTCTGAAATTTGACATTTCAAGGACTAAATTGTGGTGTTTTTGGACCTAATTGCAAAATCTAAATTCAAGAAATGTTTTTTTTAATTTTTTAATTTCTCGGGACTGCTAAGCAAATTGCCAATCAGCATTTAGCTAATGCTAACCAGCATTGGCCAAACACCGATCCACATTACATGGCATTCATATTGTTTTGATATTTTTCATCATTTTTTAGTATTTTCCTATTTATTGATTGGTCTAAAATTAATTTATTTTAATAAAGAAATTATTTTTAATATTTTTCATGTATAGTATGTGTCAATTACGTGTATTTTTCTTTCTGAAATCCTTTTATCCTGATTTTTTATTTTGAAAAAAATAACAGAGCTCCTTTATCTACCTCTTCTGTGATCACACAAAAGGTTAGCAGTGTTGTGATCATGCGAGAGTTGTTAATTAAGGATAAATGGAAAGGAAATGATAGAGAGGAAAAAAGGATGGAGAAGCTAGGGTTTTGAAAAAAGTTTAAGAGAAAAAAAGAAGAAAATTAACATTGAACAAAAAAAAAACAAAAAAACCTTTTTTATTGCTGATTTCAAAGAAATCTTTTCAAAAGGAAGAAAAATATGTTCTTTGTGTTTTTGAAGTCTGAGAAATCAATAAGAAAAGCAATATCGTCAATCCCAAAACGGTAACAATCACAAATCTGAGGGGCATTCAAATAGCATATGTATAACATTCTTCATCTCTATTCCCTTATTTCTTTATTTATTTATTATTTTATTTGATTTAATTCTTTCTTTTTTTTATTTTCTTATTTAATCAGTACTAATTTGTTTCTTTTATTTTTTCATTTTGTTTTTATTTTTAATTTTGGCTTGAGATGGGTATAACTGGAATGACTACGTGAGGGAAAATGAACAGACAAAAGATCTATGGAATGTCATGGATTATAACCTATAACATTTTAGCATAGGTTTTTAGGGTTCTGCTTTTTATTTTATTTGTTTTTATTGGGTTTGTATATAATTTCCTATTTGTTTTATTCACGTAGGAATTGTAATAACCCCAATAGTAGGAATAGTAATTATTTGCTTTTGTGTTCTTAAAATTAATTAGTAATTAGGGTTTCACTTAGTAAAACTTGATAAAATCAAAGATGGCAGTAGATTAATTTTAGGATTACATGAAATTGAATTAGGGTTTCTTAGGAAAATCATGTAAAAATTGTTGTTTTGATATATGTTTGGTATGTTTATTGAATTGGTTTTTTTTTTGTTTTTCAAGCCTTTTGGGCCCTAAGCCCACGTTAGGTTTAAACCCACTTAATCAATAGACTTAAATTAGCTTTAGGGTTTAATTTAATTAAAACCAATGTAGGCCCATTTTAGGTTAATTAGATTTAGGCCCATTTTAATTAATAAAATCAATTTAGATTTAGCTTAGCCCATTTAATTTCATTACTTTTAAAATAAATAGACTTAGGCCCACATTTCACTAATTAATTCCTTTCTTTAAAAATTTTATAGACTTAAGCCCATTTCCTTAGATAAGTTAAGAAAAATAGACCTAGGTTCACTAAAATTGATATAAATGTAGGTCCTTTGTTAGCCTACTTCACTTGTGAATAAAATGCAGAATTAGTTAACTTCTACATAAATTAACCTAGTTTAGACTTAGGGATGCAGCTGCCTTTCGTATGCATTTTTACATGTAATTTTATGACCTGTTGCCTTTTTGGGTTAGATGGATATTTAATTAGGGTTTAAAAAAAATTGTGTGTAATTAAAGAATAAGATAGTAATTCATAAAGTAATTCTAAATGAACATAGGACTGAAACAAGTTAGTATTCCATTCCCAGAATTTCCCAGTTGTGGTGCTAGCTTTCTTTTAGAGAATCGAGTACTGCCTTTCGATTTGTCCCAGTTTATTATCTTGGTTGGCAACTCCTCATTTCGATGCCATCTCTTTGTGACAATGGTTAGTGTGTTCTCTAGGGCCCTGAGCCCAAACAGTGTTATGGTTGCTAAAATCTTGGGCGTGCGCTAAACCTTATTGTCTATAGAGGCAATTAATGAAGTTAATTAAACATATTTAGAGCAATCTTGAGAAAATTAATCTCGAATTCAATTTTGCAACCACCAAGTTCTTCATATTTAATTCTTGTAATATTTTCTATCTCAAGAGTGTTCATGTGTGTGGGTTGGTGAGTGTTTAATTCCTTCATTCAATAGCTTAATTGTTGGTTTATGCGAGTTGGGTTAGGGTTTCAAATACTTGTAAGCTAAGAGGTTTGTTCTTAGCAAATTAGGTTAGAGTGTGAGCCTTAATTAAAACACTTAGGTTGAGTGTGATCCTTGGGAAAACACTTAGGCATCTTAGGCATCTTAGTCAAGCTTGTAAGGGTTTAATCTAAACCTTAAAGTAGATTTATAGTGGATTAAAACTCTCAATAAGTGGTTGAGGAAAGGAGGATGCTTTGAGGGCTAAAGCTCTTTAAATCCTTGGAGTTCTTATCACTCTTCTTCTTCTTTTTATATAGCTTTTACTCTATTTTTGGTTGCTCTTGGGTATAAAATGAAAATTACCCATATTTATGAAATAGCCAATTTAACCCCCTCTTGGCACTTATGGAATTACATTTGGTATCAGAGCTTTGGTCTCCACTCTTAAAGATTTAACCATCTTGGAGAAAAGATCATGGCCTCCACAAGTCAAGTTATTGCTACCCCTAATGTTCATGGCCCTAGCTACATTAGACCTCCATTTTTTTATGGCACCAATTATGCATATTGGAGAAACAAAATGGAGATGTTCTTGGATAGTGAAGGAGTAAATCTATGGGACATTATTGAAGATGGTTGGAGTCCTCCAAAAAAGAAAGACAAAGATGGCAATGAAGTGACCATTCCTAGAAAGGAATGGAATGATAACCAAATAAGAGCCAACTTGAGAAATAGAAAAGCAATCACCATTCTATATTATGGTTTGAGTAGAGAAGAATATAATGGAATAGAGCACTTAAAGCTAAACAAGTGGCTAAGTACATTAAAAGAAACATGCTCTATCGATATGGGATCCCCCATCACATCATCTTTGACAACAATGTCCAATTCTAAGGGGAAATTAGAGAGCTACTAAGGAGTTATAAGGTGGAACATCACTAATCTTCTTCTTACTAACCACAAGCAAATAGGGTTGTCGATTTGCAAATAAGAACACAAAAAAGATATTGTCAAAGATGACTCAGACTTACCAAGATTGGGCAAACATATTGCCACATGCCTTATGGAGGTACCAAACAACAGTCAAAAATTCAACAAGAGTAACTCCTTTCTCACTAGTGTATGGATTAGAAGTAGTTCTTTTAGTTAAAATAGAGATCAAGTCTCTTTGGGTAGCAATTGAATATGAATTGCCAAAAGTACAATGGGCTGAATATACGTATGACAATCTCACTCTCTTAGACAACCAAAGGCTCAAGGCTCTATACCACATGCAGTTGTATCAATCTTGATTAGCCACGACCTTCAATAAAAGAGTAAAACAAAAAAGTGTCAAAATAGGAGATTGGGTGCTAAAGCAAGCAAGACAAAACATTCCAAACCCTATAGGGAAATTCAAATCGAACTGGGAAGGCCCATACTTGGTCAAACATGTCTTATCAAAAGGTGTAGTCAAGCTTATGGATTTTGAAGGTAATGAATTCTTTGAACTTGTCAATACATACCGCCTTAGAATTATTACGTCTACGGCATAAAAAAATCATCTCACTGAGTTAAAAACCTAAAAATGGCAGCTTATGCAAAGGTTAGGGACTTCTTACTGAGTTGAAAAACTAAAAAGGCAGCTCATTCAAAAATTAGGGAAAGAGAGAAAATACTTAACTAGAAAACTTGAGAAGGCTAGTTAAGGACCGAGGTAACCTCAAGTTCAAAATTTATACAAATGTACTTGTGTTTTTCTTAAATGATTATAGTGAAATGAGAATGATTGCCAATTTATGCAAAATGTCTTTGAATAGTGCAATACATTTTATCATCATGAATTGCATTAAGTATGCTTTGCATTTTCCTTCATTACATGACCATGGTTCTTACCATATTCTCTGAGCTCTCTCCTCGAGACCAGTTATTATCATTGAAGCTGCAAAAAAAAAAGCCTAGCTAGGTGTGAAAAGCTTTGAAAGGAGATGCCCTAGGCAAAAAAAAAAGGGAAGAAAAAGAAAACCCAGTTAAGTGCAAAAAGCTCCAAAAGGAGACACCTTCGGCAAAAAAGGAACAGAGGTAGATAATAGTAATGGAAGACAACATAATCAATGATACATAATAAGAAGCCTATACAATCATCATCATGCAAGCATCATACAACATGTAGGATAAATGCTTAGATACAATACTAGAGTCCATAACCTCAGGAAAATAATACAACAAAGCAAACCACAGGCCAAAAGTCCTATAACTAGCTCCTAAAATAACTACATCGGTTGTGGCTACCATCAAAAGCAAGAACTAATCCTACTCAAGCATCCCCCTTGTTTGGTCTTGACTCATTATCATTTATCACAAATGATGAAAGCCATGATGCCAGCTCACTGATGTCATCATGATAAGCTGCACGCTCCTACTCCCATTTATGATTAGTGAGACGGTGCTCAACTTGCATTACATATTGCATATCATACACTTATACATAAAACATGTGCATAAAATAAATAGGTATAATAAAGAAGGCATACCCTCTGAGTGGTAGCAAACTCCAAAAAGCACTAATGCGCACTCTTTGCAACAGTATACCAGTATTGACCAAAGAAGACAAAAATCTACAAAAGCAAGCAAATAAGTCAACAACCACTCACTAAATAAATGAAACACATGCAAGAATAAATGGAGAACATGAACATGGGTAGCATCAGTAGGAGAAACACCCGATTGAGGAAAGCCAAGTCTAGGCAAATCAAAACTCACTACTCTACCAAGGATATCCGTCCTAAGTAAAGACAAAGATGGTTGAACCATCAAGTCCCTAAGAATAGTACTACCAGAAGCCATACCATTGGCATGGGTAGTCAACTCAATACAGAATGTGCCCTCATCCTCCTTAAAATGAGATCCAAATCTTCTCTAACATTACTACAAATAAGTTCTCACAACTCATGTCAATTATAGTTTGTTACTAATAAAGTTTGCTATATACTTGCACTAAAATAGGAATAAAGGCTTACCAAATCAGAAAAAGTGACTCTCGATGACTTGTGTGATGGCCTAATCCTCAAACTTGAAGGATGAGATGCATCTACCTAAGAAGGTGGAGGTGAAGGAAAGGTCCCACTTGCTACAACATAAATTAGTTAAGGAATCAATACATTAGTATAAGGCAAACTCGCACTCTCCAAGAGGCTGTCAAAGGGGAATCCTATCATAACAGTAGCAAGATCATCACCATAAAGCTCATGGCCCTAGAACATGTCACTAGGAGGAGGGATGGGAACTCTCCTTATATATGGGCCATCCCACCAACTATTTACTCGCTTGTCCAAATACCACACTCTATCGATAAGGCTAGAGAGCAATACCCATCTCTCCATCAGCTGCCATGCAACCACCATCTCTGTTGTCCAATAAGACCTCGCCACCCACTAGTGAAGAAAAATTTTCTCAAAGGGTAACAATGAACAAAAGATCCCTAAGAAAGAAATAACCAATACATCAAGAATCAGACATACCTGATTAGGGGATAGCTACCCCATATGGTCCCAAGCTACCATGCAATCCTCAATCAAATCAGTAGTCTTTTTGAATTAGCAAGAATAATGATAGAAGCCATCCTCTTACAAATGCTTGACAAACGAACAAGGGAGAATCCTGAACTTATATGCCTAGATCTATCAAAATTAAAGGGTAAAAAATAACAAACCTAAAAGCAAAAGAACAGACAACAAAACTCCTACTCATGTCTTGCACGAACAAGCATCCATAGATCCTTAAACCACCCCAACGTATTGCATCAAGGCCTGACTACATATGAGCAAAGGCAGTAGTGCCCTAGAAATAGCCCAACAAGCCATCTAGATCTCTTTAGATAGATAGCAATCACAGATCACCCGTACCCGAAGGGTTCAGGAAGATAACAACACTCAATAAATAAATAAAAAGCAGCGAGCCAGCTACTCTACTGAGACAAAACCATCATTGTACAAAGTCCATGTAATGTGTTAGATACGGGTAACTAGACTTCATAGGTGTAACCACCCCAAGCAAATCCATCATGAGGTGCCTTATTGCCATAGTAGTAGAACACTCCTCCTCACTAAAAGGAATAGGCTCTCTAGAAAAGCTCAAGCCCATGATATTGACAAAATCCAAAAGGGTAATTGTCATCTCCCCAACATGTAGATGGAAAGCATGCATCGTGTCCATCCATTGCTCTATCAATATATACATGGCAATTTGACTCGACACATATGAGTTATAAGATAATGTAGTAATGACTCCATTAAAGCTCTTCTTGACAATCATCTGCTTCACACACTTCAGGAGACCCTGATAATACATACTGACTCTATCGAAACTACTAGGTAGTATAGTAACATACCTACAAGGCTATAAATAATAGGTATGCTATCAAGCATTTGTATAGCTACTAAATACTAACATATCTCTCTCTATATCATTTAACAATATCAAAATGATAACAAAAGCCAAAAATAAAATTGTCCAGCAAACAGTAGCAGACGATCATAATAAAGCTATAACTAGACAGACATTTACAATAAGTGCTACAGAGCTACAACTATAATAACCTCATACAAAAAAATAAATAGCAAAGCAGCCAACAAAAAATCTTCAAAAAATAAGGGTAAAGAAGGACCTACCTCACGACGATGATGCACCCAAGCATGAGTCTCCAAGTTAAAAACAACAGGGATCAGATCTCCTCGAGAAAGCCTGGATGGCTGAGAACTCTGAGCACCTAATGTGCTAGTCCCTACAGCAAACATCCCAGGTCCAATAGCCTCTATAAAGTCACCCTCAGCATCAATATCAATAAAAATGTCCTCCAAACCCTGAAGAATGTTGGGTAATTCCATTTTACATAGAAAAAAATGGAAGTACATAAGCAAAAATAGAGCAGAAAGCACCAAAAACACAAAAAGGGTTAAGAAAAGTTAGAAAAAACTCAAAGAAGTCTAGACAAAGCCTCCCTAAACCTCCATAATAACCATTTATGTATACCCAAAGGGGAGGAAGTGCGTGGTCCCCTTCCATGCACTCTTCTATGGTTTTATGTGCACTTCAAGACTTTGCACACTCACTTCTATAGTCTTAAACTTCCATTTGAGCATAAGAAATGCACCACGCTCATGAAAAAGTATAATGATATGGATTCCATTTTTCTAAAGACACTGCATGTGCATTACCTTTTTCAGAAAATTCAACACCACACAAAAGAAGAAGAGTAAGGAAAATCCATTATAAGGATATCTCTCTCCAAATCATCAAAATAACATCCTCAATATGAAAAATAATGGCATCATTATTGCATCACTACTGCATTATTACCGCATCATCAGTACTACCTCATTCACATTGCTTAGGAGCACTCTCACATTTTCATATTGCTTAGAAGCCTTCACATAGTTTATAAGTACTTTCACATTGCTTATGAGCATCCACACTACTTAGGAGCATTCTCATTTGCTTGCTAACATCTTCATTTCACGTGACACCTAAGAAGGTTATAATCGCATATTCATTTATGTGATACCTAAGAAGGTTCTAGTCACATGTTCATTTTCTGTGCCACCTAAAAAGGTTATAGTTGCATTTTTATTGCTTAGTAGCATCCTCATTTCGTGTGACACCTAAGAAGGTTATAGTCACATGTTCATTTTGCATGACATCTAAGAAGGTTATAGTCACATTTTCATTACTTAATAGCATGTTCATTCGCATGATGCCTAAGAAGGTTATAATTGCATATTCATTCGCATGACACCTAAGAAGGTTATAGTCACATGTTCATTTTGTGTGACACCTAAGAAGGTTATAGTCACATGTTCATTTTGTGTGACACCTAAGAAGGTTATAGTCGCATTTTTATTGCTTAGTGGCATCCTCATTTCACGTGACACATAAGAAGGTTATAGTCACATGTTCATTTGTGTAACAACTAAGAAGGTTATAGTTGCATCTTCAGCTTAACAGCATGTTCATTTGCATGACACCTAATAAGGTTATAATCGTATGTTCATTCATGTGACACTTAAGAAGGCTATAGTCGCATGTTCATTTTTTGTGATACTTAAAAAGGTTATAATTACATTTTTATTGCTTAGTAGCATCCTCATTTCGTGTGACACCTAAAAAGGTTATATTTGCATATTTATTTGTGTGACACTTAAGAAGGTTATAGTTGTATCTTCATTGCTTAATAACATGTTCATTTGTGTGACACCTAAAAAGGTTATAGTCATATGTTCATTCGTGTGACACCTAAGAATGTTATAATTGCATGTTCATTTGCGTGACACCTAAGAATGTTATAATCGCATGTTCATTCGTGTGACACCTAAAAAGGTTATGGTCACATGTTCATTTGTGTGATACCTAAAAAGGTTATAGTTGCATGTTCGTTTGCATGATGCCTAAGGTTATAGTTGCATCTCTTTTTGCTTAGTAGCATCTTCATTTGTATGACCCCTAAGAAGGTTGTAGTCGTATAAATCCCAATGCACTTTGCATGAATCACAAGCTTGCATATGTCCCAAATAGCACCTTACATGACAACAAAGTCATAGAACAATAGTAATAAACAAAACAATAGCAATAAAATCTTGACAAGATGTCTAAAGACAACCCACAGGTAAGTACATCTCTCCTTACTAATTTTTTTGCATCTTTGCATTTTGCTTTACATGTATTAACACTAGCACTAGGTGACTATGCAACACATGTGAAGTAAGGGGCAACTATCATACCTTTAATTTGATTGTCCCCAAAAAGGTCCAATGATAAAATGAATCCTTGATATGACTAGAATTTGCTCGTTTATAACACCTCTAAAGTGTGCAACCTTAAAAAATATAACCGACCCCACCAGTGTGCAAAAATTAATCACTGAGCCATTAAGTTTTGCTCTAACCTTGAAAAATATAAATTATCAAAAAAATGAGAGGTTTATTATGAAAAAACTCCTCTCAAAATACTCAGCTCGTTGGGCTAGTATGCATTTTGTTAGATTGGGACCTAGCTTTGTGAAAAAAAGGAAATCAATTTTGACACAACAAACTTTTGAAACACGTCTAAAAGGCTTTAAAACCTTTAGAAGTGGTCCCAAAATGGTCTGACACAACCCAAGTATCAGCATGTATCGCTTAGAAGTGCACATAAACACCTCTGAGTGTCATGTGCTAAATTGAAGTTGAATTTGGCAAAACAAACTCTAAAAATGAGTTTAAAAGGCCCAACCCTAGGAATCAACCCCAAAATAGCGTGCATAAAACTCAAGAAGTGTGCGTAGAGCATCAAAGTGCACATGGAAGTGTATGTGTGCGTGCATGGCCATGCACCAAGCATGTGATCATGCGTACACTGTGTGTGACCACAAGCACTTGGCATGACCTCTCGTAAAATCCTCATTATACATGTGTGACCACGCCCCTACCACCCTATTCTACCCAATTTTCCTTATATATTGACCCTTTCACACCCTATTTTAAAGGGGGGTAGCAAGTGGAAAAACACACTTAAAAATCGATCCAATTGAAGGCACTGGAAAACCCCTTTCTAGATAGTTTTTGCTCTCCCAAAGCCTTTCAATTAGGGTTGTTAGATCACTTTTCCACCAAATTGAGCCTCATCTTTGTCGAAGCACGCTTCAAAGGCATACAATTTAGCATCATTCTGCTGTCATTTTGAACCTCTCGATGAACAAAGCTTGATAATCTCTCAAAGCTAAAGCTTTAAAGCTTATACAAGCTTAGTCGAGTCTGAGGGCCACATAATTATTTTAGCACATTTATTTTATCACATTGCATTTTATTTTACTATTGCCAGCATTTGGGAATACTATTATACTTTCGTGATGAGACTGGCAATCTTGCATACTATGTGAATAATATATGTTTTTTATGCTTAATTCATATCATCATTCTGCATCCTCTATTTCTAAAATCATGAAATCACATTGTAAATATCAATAATGTGAAAAATTTTGTGTCCCGAAATAGAGTCGTTATGCTCTCCGTGTAGTGATGACCTCATGCATCCTTTATATTATCATTATACATCATAGCATAAATAATTAATGCAAGCATGACCATCCTATCATTCATGAAATTGAGCAAGCTGTGTGAATGATCATGTTATTCTTGCAGATTAATCATATTAGATTTACTTTTTTCGCAATCTTTCCCTTTTCATATGAATTTTATCAGGAAAGTGATATAATAACATTTCCAGCTTTATTATCTGCCACTATTTGATGTACTTGTGAATGCTCTACAAATTGTTATTACCAAAACTAGGGTGTTGCAGTAGTTATACATCGAATATCATAGAATGAAAAATAGTAAAAAAGTATATACGATCCCCCGAACCCAGAAATCTCTATTGAGGACAATACTTGCTATGTGACTCGATGTTATCCCTTTTTTTTCCTAATTTTCTAAAAATTGGGTGGCGACTCTATAAAATAAAAAGTGTCTTATCCCCTTGAGACCAATCATTTGTCCCTATTTAGCAAAATTTCCATGTCCTTTAGAAACGGAAAGACCCGTATAATGCCCCACAAAAACATACTGATATCAAAAAAGGCTTGAAAGGAAAAAAAATAGAAGAAAATGGTGACTCATAGTAGTAAATGTTAAATGTCATTATTGTGGTGTGATGGGGCACAAAAATTTTAAATGTTATATGATAAAGACTCATTTGAGTTACTCAAGTGATGAATCTTTCAATGCTAATCCCTAAGGACTTAAATATATTTAAGTACCTAAAGTGAGATGAACTATGTCCTTGTAGGAGTGCTTGGAAACCACAACATGCAAAGAAAAGTGGTATTTAGATAGTGGATGTTCAAGGCACATGACCTAAAAGGTCAACTTCTTCACACATTTGGAAATAAAGAAAGGAGGCAAAGTTACATTTAATGATAATACCAAGGGTAAGTTTGTTAGGATTGGTCGAGTTGGTAAGAAAGACTCTACTTATATTGAAGATGTCCTTTTAGTTAATGGTTTAAAGCATAATATACTTAGCATTAATCAATTATATGATAAAATAAATAGAGTGACTTTTGAACCTAAGGATTGCTTTGTAACTCATATGGAAGAGAATAAAATCATTTTCAAGGGTGAAAGAGTTAACAATGTTTATACTATTGATTTAAGCTCTTTGACTAACCAAGGTGTAGAGTGTTTTATTGCTATTAAGGATGACACTTAGATGTGGCATAAGAGACTCAGTCATGCTAGCATAGAGATTTAAGTAAGGGTGATCATGTCATTGGCCTACCCAAAGTAAAATTTAAAAAAGATAAAGTATGTGGAGCATGCCAAATGGGTAAGTAAGTGAAAAGTTCTTTTAATGCCAAAGCAAGGTAGCTTCTACTAGACCTCTTCAATTATTGCATATGGATTTATTTGGTCCTTGTAGAGTTGGAAGCCTAGGTGGTAAGCATTATGCAAATTTCATCATCAACGACTACTCTAGATTTATGTAGGTACTTTTTCTTATTCATAAGGATGAAAGTTTTAAGGCATTTAAAATACTTGCAAAAAGAATTCAAAATGAAAAAGGTTTTAAAATTTCTTCTCTAAGAAGTAATCATGGAAAAGAATTTGGAAATGAGCACTTTAAAATTTTTTGTAATGAAATGGGAATTTCTCATAATTTTTCTTCACCTAAAACACCTCAACAAAATAGGGTTGTTGAAAGATAAAATAGAGTTTTGGTTGGGATGGCAAGGACAATGCTCAATGAGTACAATTCACCTAAATACTTTTGGGCTGAAGCCATCAACACTACTTGTTATCTTTTAAATAAAGTTTTTATTAGACCCATTTTAAATAAAACTCCTTATGAACTATGGAATGATAGAAAGCCTAAGATTTCATATCTAAGGGTATTTGGGTGCAAATGCTATATATGAAATACCAAAGATAGCCTTGGAAATTTGATGCCAAAACAAATGAGGGAATCTTCCTTGGCTATGTAACTACTAGTAAGTTATATATGGTCTTTAACAAAAGAACCTTAGTGGTAAAAGAGCCTATGCACATTATTTTTTATGAGACTAACCCATTTGAGCCAAGAAAGGTTATTGTTGTTGATGATGATGATGATGTAGGTATTCTTAAAGCGCTAAATCAATAATAAGGAGCAATAAAAATGAGCAAGACATTTCCCCTTCAATTGAATCCTCTCAAAATATGATGGATGCTCAAAAGGAAGAAGTTGTAGAGGAACAAATGGCCCTTAGAATTTTAAGTGTACATGAAGGCATACCTAAAGAATGGCACTTCAAGAAAGACCACCCTAAGGACTTAATCATTGGTGAGCCATAAAAAGGGCTAACTACTAGACACTCTCTTAGACATTTAAATAGTCTTGCCTTTATCTCTCAAATTGAGCCAAGGAACATTGATGAGGTCTTAAATGATAAAAGTTGAGTTCTTGCTATGTAAAAGGAACTCAAACAATTTGAGAGAAACCAAGTATGGACTTTACTCGTTAGACCCAAAAATTATCCTATAATTGGCACCATATGGGTTTTTAGAAACAAACTTGATGAACTAGGTGTAATTACTAGTAATAAAGATAGGTTGATGGCTAAAGGCTATAACCAAGAAAAGGGTATAGACTATGATAAAACATTTGCTCCAATTGGTAGATTATAAGTAATTAGAATGCTCTTTGCATATGCATTATACATGAATTTTAAAATTTTCTAAATGGATGTAAAAAGTGCAATTTTGAATGGTTTTATTGAGGAAGAAGTCTATATTGAACAACCTCTGGGTTTTGAGCAATATGACTTTCTTAACCATGTATTTAAATTGTCAAAGGCTTTGTATGGTCTAAAGCAATCTCCAAGAGCTTGGTATGAAAGGTTGAGTGCATTTCTTTTAAAAAATGATTTTTCTAAAGGAAGATTTAACACCAAACTTTTCATCAAAAAGCATAAAGATGACATTCTCATTATGCAAATATATGTGGATGACATTATATTTGGAGCTACTAATGAATTTTTATATGAAGAATTCTCTAAGTGCATGACAAGTGAATTTGAAATGAGCATTATGGGAGAACTTAAATTCTTCCTTGGATTGTAAATAAAATAATCCACAAGTGGAATCTTCATCAATCAAATAGAGTACACTAAAGATTTGCCTAGGAGATTTGGAATGGATGGGGCAAAAGCTAGTAAGACACCTATGTGCACCACCATCAAACTTGACAATGATGAAAATGGTAAGAGAGTTGATGAAAATGGTAAGAGATTTGATGAAAAGAAATATCAAGGTATGGTTGGTAGTCTTCTTTATCTTATCACAAGTAGGCTCGATATTATGTTTGTCATGTATATGTGTGCTCGTTTTCAATCTTGTCCTAATAGTCACATTTGAATGCGATTAAAAGGTTTTTGAAGTATCTTATTGGCACATCTCATTTAGGACTTTGGCATCCTAGAAATGCATCATTTGATCTTATTTCCTATTCAGATGTGAACTATGCTAGGAATATCCTAACTAGAAAAAGTACCTCTAGTACTTGTCAATTTCTAAGAAATTCCTTTGTTTCTTGGTTTAGCAAGAATCAAAATTATATTGCATTGTCTACTGCCAAAGCGGAGTATATTGCCACTGATTGTAGTTATGCTAAAGTCTTATGGATTAAATAATAACTCATGGACTTTGGATTGGTTCTTGATCATATTTTAATAAAATGTGGCAACACTAGTGCAATAAACTTGTCCAAGAATCCAATTCAACACTCTAGAACTAAACACATTGACATTAGGCACCATTTTTTGCATGATCATGTGCAAAAAGGTGAAGTTGTATTGGAATTTATTAATACAACTAACCAACTTGCTGATATATTCACTAAGCCTCTTTATGAAGAAAGAATGAACTTCATTAAAAGAGAAATTGGCATGTTAGATGGTAACACTTTATGATATGTATTTGATTATGGCATTATAATTATTTGATTGAACCTTGAGTGGAAAATTTATTGTATCTTTGATCCTTAATTGATTGTGATGCAATATTAAATTAGTTCTAATTGTGTTTAAACAGGCTCAACACAAGTTCAAAGGCTTGATTTTGAAGAATCTGATTTAATTCATGATCATGAAAAATCTGTTATTCTCTATGAAAATTCTTTCCTTGATTAAAGTAGACTCATGTTTTATTAATATTTATTTTTTTTATTTTCATGATTATAAAAATTTGATTTCTAGTTATGATTCATTAGCACCTCATCCTTGATGCATTCAAAGTAACTTTTTTTTATAGACTGTTGCATTAACTAGCTTTAACTGTGGTGTAAAATATTTTTTTTCATTTGTTATAACATATTCTTCGTCACTTATAATGTGCTTAGGGTTGGCACTAGCACTGAGTTATTTATACCATCGTCTAGTACTATGAGTCAGTGCTACCACTCTCTTCTAGTGCCACCACTCTCTTCTAGCGCCACCCACTCACATTTTTTTTTACTTTAACCTATTTCCTTTTCTCTCCATTTTTAACCTAATCTTCTATCACTTTTATTCCCATTTTACAATATCTCTCATCCTTTTCATCTTTAGTCAAAATTAAATATTCAAAAGATCTTTATTTGGTCCCCACTTGATCCATATCTATTGCCATGGTAACCCTACAAGCTCTAACCAAGTCTAGTCCATGGAAGAAAATACTAGTAAAAATAGGTCCACAAGACCTTGTCCTGGCCTTTATACGTACAAGTATTATTCTCTAATATCTCGCCCGATCCACTCTACTCGGTTATTTGATTAGGAGTGGGTGAGAGAGTTAGGTTATGAAAAGGATATGAGAAACCTCCTTCACAACTTGAATCTAACATAATTTTTTGAATTGTAAGAGTCGATTTCTCCTCCTTTAACCTTAGAATTTCTATCCACTCTTCAAATTGATAAAAACCACTCCCTTATTTTCCATTTCCATAATATAAAGTATGCCCTCACTAATGAACACCTAGGTGAAGCCTTAGTACTCCCTGCTAATGGTCTCTATGGGTATAAGGATGAACCCTTGTTTAATGAACATAAAGCTTAAAAAGATTTGACAGGGAATAGAAGATTTAATCCAAAAAATGCTAGAGACTTGAGTTTTGTTTCATTTGTGCATAAATATTTGCACTGTTTCATTTCATACTTTGTCTTAGCTAAGAGAGAGAGAGCCACAGGAAAGTGAGAAAACTAAAGCTCTTTATCATATGGTATGGTGTGGTGTGAATAAAAAAAAGGGTTGCCCTAACCAAACTCTTTTCTAATTAATTATTGAGCATTGCCACTGCAAAATTAGGGAAAATAAAGGTTGGCAACTATGTTAGTATCATTGCCCCATACCTAAATGTCCTCACCCTTAAGGAATAATGCCCATATGGTATTAACCTCTAACCTAATGACAAGATTAACTTGGATAGTTAGACTCATCATTATATGGTTAGAAAATTCAATGTGAATGTCATTATTTACTAGAGAGAGCTTAACAAATACGGGAACATAGTTTGGCGTGTTGAAGATACCCCTAAGTTTGAACTATAAGTAGAGAGTTGGAGTCCTTTGACCTTAAAGAAATGCCCTAGAGTTGTAGCCCCTGAAGTAGCAGAAGAAGCATAACCCACTATCCCTTTCTAGCCTATACTAAATTAGCTCAAAATCCACTTGGATTCTTAATTTAGCACTGTTTAGTTATTTGTCACTGCCTTGGAGTCTCAACTTGGTGTTATGGACCTTAAGATTGACACTATTACTACTAGCGTTGCCTAGTTGAGGGATCACCTTCTTGCCCCTACTTCTCCCTAATTTACGTCATTTGCATTTTTGTTTGGTTTTGTTGATTGAAATTTGTCCCAGAACTTATGTGGGTTACAACCTTTAAAACTTAGGATACATATATTTTATTTCTATTATTGCTGTACTAACATGTCTTTTCCCCCTTGGATATTATAATGAATTATTATGTTTATGACTTTTTTGCTTAGGTGTTTATGTTTAAGTGATTTTTTTACTAAGCTATGCTTATTAGGTTCAGTTTATATTTTGATATTAGTTGGTGTATTTCAATTGATATTTTGATATCAATCTATGTTATTGGGAAACACTCTTTAATTAATTAGAAATATTATATTATGGAATTATTAGTTATTTTTCAACTTATGATTCCTTGATTTAGTTGGGATGTTTGGTTATTAGATTGTGTTGTAATTATGATTATGGTATATGGATATACGGATATTGAATTTTCATTTGGTTAAATTATTGGTATTGATTATTGATTATTGATCATTGATTTGGTTAGGTATTGACTTTGCACTAATGAATATTTGTACTTGACTAAATAATTTATTTGGAATCCTTCATGTCAATTGATATTGTCAACTTATATTTTTTTATGCATTAATTATAAAAACTTGTTTTTTTTTTGCAAGTTTGAGATATGTGTGTTTTTTTATCATATTTGTGATTAGAAATTGATTAATTGTAAATCAATTCCCCTGTCATAAGTTGTACCTTTTATTTTATGATCATGATTCTAGAACCATGTTATATATCTAATTTAAATGAATTGATATATTTGTCTTAAGACTGATTTTTTTTTGCTAAACTGTCTCAAATTAAAACTATATTTTTCCTTATCATGAAAGTGTTATTATTATTTTCAATATTTATTGTCTTTATTGATAAAACATGCTAAATGACCTTGTGAATTGTTTTTGTGCAATTTTTTTAGGCTTATTTTATAAGGGAGTTATCTCTTCCTATTTATAGCTTAATTTTACATAATTATTTATTGCTATTAAAAAAGGGGAGATTGTTGAACCTTGAGGGGTAAAACAATTTTTTTTTATGCTAACAATTATATAAGTAAAATTATATTTAAGCCTTGTGCTTAAGTGCTTACATTTAGGTTATCTAAAATTTCATAAGTCAAGGAATGAAATATTAGTACCTTTGTTTTATCAAGTCTATACTCCTTTCATGAGTGGTGACAAACACATCATAAGTAACGATTGAGCTAAAATTGAAGATTGAATTTTTCATTAAAATCTAAAAGTCAAATTTGGTCAAAGATGATGGAATTCTTCATTATAAGTGATAACAAGCAATTCCAAATAATCAAAAAAAATTTTGGGCAAAATTACAAAAATCCAAGTCATAAAAATTCAGGAACACAAAAGGTTTTTCATGAGTGATGAAAAAAATCTATCATGACTGATGATGACCAAATCACAAAATTGATAGAAAGTTTCATGACCAGTGTCATCACCTGTTCATTGATCATGAAAACACTCAATTTCAAATCTCACATTGGCACCTGATTGTCATTAGTGATGACAACTTATCCTGAGTCATGACAAGCATACAAAGGTCCTTTTATTTGGTGGTTCAAATGGCTCTAAAAGTATTAAATGCACCTCCAATAACTATTTTTCTCTATATGGATATAAATACAAGTATGAAATCAGTTGGAGGCAATCAATGAAGTTGAGCAAACATATTTAGTGTAATCTTAAGCAAATTAATCTCAAATTCAATTTTACAACCACCCAAGTTCTTCACATTTAATTCTTGTAATTTTTTTTATCTCAAGATTATTCTTAAGTGTGGGTTAGTAAATGTTTAATTCCTTTATTCAATAGCACAATTATGGGTTTGAGTAAGTTGGTTTAGGGTTTCAAATACTTGTAAGCTAAGAGGTTTGTTCTTAGTAAATTGGGTTAGAGTGTGAGCCTTGATCAAAACACTTAGGTAGCTTAGTTAAGCTTGTAAGGGTTTAGTCTACACCATAAAGTATATTTATAATGGACTAAAAATCTCATCAAGTGGTTGAGGAGGGGAGTAGATTTTGAGAGTCGACCCTTTATAAATCCTTAGAGATTTTATTACTCTTCTTCTTCTTTTTATATAGTTCTTACACTATTTTTGGTTGCTCTTGGGTATAAAATGAAAATTACCTATATTTCTTAAAAAGCCAATTCACCCCCCCCCTCTTAGCACTTATGGAATTACATAAGCATTATCAAATAATGCCAAATTATAATATATTATATCCCTTTGTCAAAGATCAAGAAGAGAAAATAAGAGAAAACTTTAAAGAAGAAATAAGTAAGAAGATTTTCATTAATAAGGATAAAAACAAAGTGCAAGGGAAAAAGAGATGTGGTTCATCAATGACAAAAACATAAAATAAGCTTAAAGGCTTAAAAAATAAAAAACATAAATCATAAAACACTTAAAAAATTTTAACCAAAGACACTAAACATTATAATCAACATCTTGAGGATCATCTTGAGTTTTTCCATCTTGAACATCCATAAAAGGAGGACTTCAGTGAGGAAGAGGTGAATGGTGAGGTAGAGCAGGAGGCTAAGAGCATTAAAGATTGCAAAAGGCATAAAGTTGGTAAAGGTCATACTTTATATGATCCATGCATTGATCAAAGTCATTAAGCCTAGCATCAAACTCGATCAAAGCGAGTGCTAAAATTTGATTCCACTATGGACATTCGATAAAAGAAGTGTCAAACCTAAGTAGGTTTATCATCAATGCTTTAAGAGATGGAAGGACCTATTTTCCTTTTTCTTTAAGGCATTCAAGTGGCTTGAACACTTAGTTGTTATTGTTACTCTTTACTAAGGCATTCATGATTAAGTCCCAAGGTCTTAATCCTCTCAGTGTCTTCATGATCTTGCTCTAACTCCTCATCAACTTCTTAGTTTTCTTGTTGCCACAACCATTGTTCACCTACCTTTTTAAATTTCTTTGTGTTTTTAAGGATAACTATTAAAAATATTATATTTTAGGAACTAATTAGTTTTTTTACAGAATTCTACTTTCCATTTATAAGAATTTTTTTCTTGTTAATTTCAATTAGATATTTTAGAACTTTACTCAATCAAGTGTTAAGTTAAAGAACAAGGAGCAAGAATTAAGAATATCGTTCATCAACTAGAATAAAAGCGGTTTTTTTTCTATTATTCTTCTAAATTTTAATTACATTTAATCATGAATATGTTTGGATTCTTCATGTTTTGTTTTTCTTTTCTAATTTATATGAGTAACTAAGTAGGTTAGTTAGGATTTTTCAAACCTGACCCAATATGAACTTAATTAGGTTGAGTTTTTAATAAAGAATATTTATTTTATGAGAGTTATTAGACTTAATACTTTTCATTAGCATGATTACCCTCTAAATTGAACTTGACACTAGAATTAGAATGATAGAATGATTCTAGTGAGAAAAGCAATGACAATTTATTAATTTAAATTGATTTAGTCAAGAGACACTTCTATATTAATATTCCTTAGGAGATTGCTTTAATAAATTGATTATGATTTTTTAATCACACTAGTGAGAGCTAAGGAATTGAATAATAATCATAGTTAATTAATTATGATTAATTGTGAGTGTACTTGAGAGAGACATCACAATTCTTAAGATGCTCTAGAAATGAAATAATATTCATAATAAATAAGAAGAGGACATTATCTTTAGATTAATTAAGTAATGGATTTAAACCCCAATGTCTTTAATTATATAGATTTTGTGACAAAATTCATATTATTTTAGATTTAATTTACTTGTTTTTCTCATTGAAATTCTCATTAGTTTAGACAAGTAAAATATTAAGAGTAGCTTAATAATTAACTCTATCTCCATGGGAACGATACTTTTATTACTACTTATATGATTCCATGCATTCACAGATAGCTTACATCTGTTTCATCAAGAAGATTATAGGGAAAGGAGCCTTCAGTTTCAGTGCTTATGTTGAAGTGGCTAGCCATCCTAGATATTATCCCTTCAATATAAATGCTACCATTAACACTATAACTTACCAACCATAATCTCCATTGTAACCATCTCCCCAATTCAACCTTTATATTATCATAAATATAATGAAGGAGAAATAAATCATCAATGGACATGAATTCATTATTAAGTCCCCTAGCATGAAAAGTGTAGGTGATAAAGCGATATATGTACCACTTTGCCTTTGAAAAGAATAAGGAGAACTTATAATGACTTGTAATGAATAATTCCATATTTGGTTTGGTATATGAAATCCAAAGGAATGAGGGGTCTAAAGAGTGTTTGATTGTTGGAGCCCTTTTTGGGGAAAACCAAAAAGGGTGTCAAAATCTTCTTTTGAGCCAAATCTATCCCTTCCCCTTAAGCTTAAACCTCATACTATACTAAGTGTTTTACTTATCAATGTGGTAAGTTCAAAGATAAAGAGAATAAAGGAACTCAAATATAAGAGAGGGAAAAATTTTAAAAGGAATGAAAGCAAAATCAAACATACCTATCTTCTCAAGAAGGGCCATCGCTTAATTACAGTAACTAAGTTTTTCAAGTTCTATCTTGGACATATAGCAAGAGGGAATAAAATTTCTTCTTAAGAAAGAATTTAAGTGATTGTAGATTTTAGTTGAGGATTAAGACAAAGGAGTCTTCTTAAGTTATTCCTTTGTGGCTCTTCTTGCTTAAGAGGAAGATAAAGCCTATTGATTTTGTCTTTGGCTTCTAGTGGACTTTATTGGAGCCATTGACAAATAGAAGAGAGTAATAGAGAAGTAGAACTATAGAAGGAAATAAGGATAGTGTTAAAAAAGAGAGAGGGAATTTAGAGGATTGAGAGCAATGTGAATGAGAGTGATTATAACCAACATATTTATAGATAAAAAGTTTTAACAATTGGATGAGTAAAAAATCAATTGCCAAGAATTTTTTGTTGTTAGGGAATGTAAAGAGTTATGACTCTTCATTAAAAGGTGTAAAAGCATTTTCCTAGGTTTGTTAGGACTTTGCTTATGAGTATGAGGGGATCATTACGACCATGAGTAGATCTCGTGACACAATCTCATGATTGTGCGCAGAGATTGTGAAGAGCTCAGAATCTAAGCATTAAAAATGTCATGATATATATTAAACATTGTAACGATCATTAGAAAAGTTTAGGATAGTCCTTGAACTTTCAAAAATTTTATAATTAGGTCCAAAACATTTTAAAAATGTGATAATTAGGTCCTTTATAACCAAATTGATAGAAAAAAGTTTTAAAAAAGATAATATTTGTACTTAATAAATGAATATTTGCAATAATTTTTTATTATGCAACGGTGAAGGACCATTGATGAACTTTTAATATTTGCATGATCAATAATTAATATTTTGAATTAATTTGGAAGATTAATTATTAAATTGCAATTTTAGCAAGCAAACATGAGCATATATCAAAACATGTAAGATCAAATCAATAAGTAATACAATCAAATGGATAGTGTTAGTGATATGCATTAGGTCAATCATGTATGACTATATTTTGACTTTATCATTTTATTAATAAAGAGGCATTTTCATTATTATTATTTTGTTATAATAATTACTTGAATAGTCAAGTTTTCTGAAGGTCATTAAGTATGTGACTTGATAATAAAACCCATAGGTGAAATATAAATTCTGTTCTAATTTATCCTTAATCATTCATTATTATTAAAATAATGATGAATTAAGGCTAGTATATATAGTGTTGACTTATGATTATGTTTTACTGATTATGTATATGAGATATTAATCAACATATGGGTACTTGTTTGGAAATGATGTACTGGATTCACCCACTATGAGAACACTACATAAATAATTGTCATATGTATTTATCATCACAATAATGCTATTTTAGTCCTTTGACCTTAAATCACAATGGTTCCTACATAATTATTTTGTATTTTGACACATTATAACATTGTCTATAACAAAATGATGAAATATATTGTTGTTGGATATAAAATGAGTTATGCAAGGAATGTGAGTGATTGAGAAGGAATTTATCCCTCATTTAATTTGAGTAAGATATCTACGAGCCCTGTGATAAGATAAACTGAAGAAAATGCATGGCCATGCTATAATGAATGATAAAGAGTTATCATTCTCAATTTACTTAGTATCAAGAGATAATGTGGTTGAATTGTATAAGGATGACATAAACTATGCCTCATGTTCAATTAAGATATCATATGGCAGAAGGACTATAATATTCACTGTAAATTAGGTTATGTCATATTATAACCTTCATATAACTTGGGTAGTCATAATATCTTGTTAGAGACCACTTATGGCTAGTAGACCTCAATTGGGATTTCAAGCTTACTACTAACGTTATTTGAACCTACAAGGTTACATACTTAGAACAAATCCAAAATAAACTTGGGTTTACTGGCCCAATAAAACTCTGTGGTAAATAAATAAATAAATTCATAAATAAATTATATATATATATATATACACACACACACACACACACATACATACATAAGAAATAATATATGTTTTAAATATATATATATACACACACACACATACATTCATAGGAAACAATTTATGTTTTGGAATTTGAATCAAAACAGAAAAAAGGGTGATACATATACCAAAAACATTTTAGTAAGTAAGTAGTTACCAAAATCATTTTTGGTAATAGAGACCCTGATGAAGAAGTGTATAAATACAACATTTTCTCTAGGGTTTCAAACACTTATTATTCTCCCATCGAAATTCATTTTCTTAACTTTTAGAAAATAAAATGGAAAGAGTTTAAAAGTGACATAAATTATGCCTTATGTTCAATAAAGATATTGTGTGACAAAAGGACTACAATATTCACTATAAATTAGGTTATGTCAAATTATGACCTTCACATAACTTAGATAGTCATAATGTCTTGTTAGAGGCCATTTATGACTAGTAGGCCTAAATTATGATTTCAAGTCTACTGCCAACATTATGTGAACCTATAGGGTCACACACTTAGAACAAGCCCAAAATGAACTTGAGTTTACTAGCCTAATATATATATATATATATATATATATATATATATTCACTGTAAATTAAGTTATGTTAGATTATAACTTTCACATAACTTAGGGAGTCATTATATTTTGCTAGAGGCCATTTATGGCTTGTAGGACTAAATTGGGATTTTAGGCCTACTACCAATGTTATGTGAACCTACAGGGTCACACATTTAGAACAAGCTCAAAACGAACTTGAGTTTACTAGCTGTATATATATATATATATATATATATATATATATATATATATATATATATATATATATATAATTTATTTAAGGTAATTGTTATCTTAAATAAATAGGAAACAATTTTTGGAATTTGAATCAAAACAGAAAAAGAAAGGTGATACATATAGCAAAAACATTTTAGTAAGTAGTTACCAAAATCATTATTGGTAATAAAGACCCTAATGAAGAAGTGTATAAATACACCATTTTCTCTAGGGTTTTAGACAATTATCATTCTACCATCAAAATTCATTTTATTACTTTTTAGAAAATAAAACATAAAAAGTTAAAAAGTGACATAAATTATGCATTATGTTTAATCAAGATATCATGTGATAAAAGGAATACAATATTCACTGTAAATTAGGTTATATTAGATTATGACCTTTACATAACTTAGATAGTCATAATATCTTGTTAGTGGCCAATTATGACTAGTAGGCCTACATTGGGATTTCAAGCCTACTGCTAATGTTATATGAACCTACAGGGTCACACACCTAGAACAGGCCCAAAATAAATGATACGAACCCTACTTATAACAGAGATAGAATGCGCATCCAACTTTGAAATCTTGCCCAAGGATCATCAAGGATAGGTTGTGTTGATGGAGCTAAACCCCTTGCTTATTAATTTGAAGCAAGATACTTAGCTATTATAAGATGAACAATCACACAATTCTAAGTTTAATCTAACCTAGCAATTGTAATGAAAGGTAGAAGTGAAACAATTCAAGTAAACTTGCAAAGTTTCAAAAGAACGAAGTTTAAGGAAAAACCTCACTTTTTATATTTGAATGCATCTTTTTTTTTTAAAAAATTCGTATGTCATAGGGTTAGCCCTTATATAGGCATGTAAACAACCTAATCCTTAAAGGAAAAGGTTCTATTCCTTATTCCCAAAGATACCTATATACGAAAATTCTTAATTAAGGAGATTTCCTTTAAAATAGGACAACTAATGACAACTCATCTTTGAAAAGTCAAAATTGACAACTCATTACAAGTCATGACAACTAAGAAAAATGACAACTCACGACAACTAAGAATAGAAGCATGCCATGTCACATGTTGATCGTTGACCCTTGACTTTAACTTTAACTTGTTGACTTTGACTTGGAATATTCTTAAATCTTCTCATATCTTCTAGAATCTTCTTGAATCTTCCTTATTGACTCCAAGATAGGAATAACTCCAAAATTCATCCATATCAAGCTAATTAATTTCAAAATAGGAAATTAAACTAATTAGCTTGAATTCTTAATATTTAGGCACTTTTGATCCCTTTTAGGGTTCATATTATTCCCTCTCTCTTAAAGATGATTCACCCTCGAATCATAGCCATCTTCTAAAGTTGATAAATTTACAAATCCTCCAGGGTCAAATACGAACACCTTTGTTAAAAGCCTCTCCTTTGAAGTAAGAATCCACAGAAGTAGCTTCAATATAGCTTAAACTTGATCAAATGTAGAACTCTTTTCCATGAACTTTTAAGGATTGTATTTGTGTTGCTTCCTTCTAAACTTGAAACATGAATATCTCAAGTTCTTCTTAGTACATGCAAAGACTCCATAGATTGCATTGTTGACATAAGGAACTTTAATAACATCAGCAATTGGATCTTTGTATGGCATAGAAGTCTATAAAACAACTTTCATAACAATAGAAAAAAATGAATAGAGTTGTTAGCATAATAATGATGAATAACCATCTCTTTGTTTTCCTCCTTCTTTTATGTACAAACTTCTCGATACTCCTCTTCATGATGCATACACTCTTCCTGATCACAAGATGCACTCTTAGCAACTTCTTGAGTAGTTAATCCTTGTACAACTTCACTATATTGCTCAAAACTTTGCAAACAATCCTTATTATCTTTAATGATTTCAACAAAGTCACTATTCTTGGATTTGCACTCTACTTTGATCTCCTCATATACAACCACTTCTTTTTCACACTTCTCTTCATGAATAATGTTTTTCTCTATAGTTTGATCATATAATTGATCCTCATGCTTCTTCTCATGATCACTTAACATCATCACTTTAACATTAGTACCACTTTGATTATCAACCTTATTACTCAAAATTTCTCTATCCAAAGCAAGTGAAATTACATCATTCAAAGACAAAATAAGTTGCAATTGTACCACAAACATAAGATCTTGTCTAATTTCACTTTTAAGCTCGCTTATGAATCTTGTAATTTTTTGCCCTTCTGATTCACCTAAATCACTTGTAATTACACACAACTTAAACTCTTTAATATAATCATTAACACATAATTCATCACCTTGCTTAAGCCTTTGTAATTTAAGACGAAATTTATCCCTAACTTCAGAAGGAATAAAATGTCTAGTCATTAACCTCTTCAGTATCTCCCAATTTTTAATTTCACTAAGCTCATTCATGCTCCATGATGCCCTCAAATCTTCCCACCATATAGCAGCATCACCTAAAAATTTACAAGAAGCAACTTTACACTTTTGGAAATCACTTTATTCAAGAGAGTTAAATATCTCCTCTATTTGTTGCATCCATTCCAAATAAACATAAGGATCATCCCTACCAAGAAAATAAGGCACGTCCATAATAACCACACATAAAGATAATCTATAAAAAAAATAGAAAAGAAACCCTCACAAAACACTCCCTTACGTGTTTACACTCAAGGATGTGAATGCTCTCGTGTTTCACTCAAAAAAAAATTGTAAACTTGCAAAGTTTCAAAAGAATAAAGTTTAAGGAAAAACCTCACTTTTTATATTTCAATGCTTCTTTTTTTTAAAAATTCGTATGTCATAGGGTTAGCCCTTATATAGGCATGTAAAAAACCTAATCCTTAAAGGAAAAGGTTCTATTCCTTATTCCCAAAGATACCTAATGACAACTCATCTTTGAAAAGTCAAAATTGACGACTCATTACAAGTCATGACAACTAAGCAAAATGACAACTCATGACAACTAAGAATAGAAGCATGCCATGTCACATGTTGACCGTTGACCCTTGACTTTAACTTTGACTTGTTGATTTTGACTTGGAATATTCCTGAATCTTCTCATATCTTCTAGAATCTTCTTGAATCTTCCTTATTGACTCCAAGATAGGAATAACTCCAAAATTAAATTAAACTAATTAGCTTGAATTCTTAATATTTAGGCACTTTTGATCCCTTTTAAGGTTCATATTATTAAACTTGAGTTACCAGCCTAATATATATATATATATATATATATATATATATATATATATTCATTGTAAATTAGGTTATGTTAGATTATGACCTCTACATAACTTAGGCAGTTATAATGCTTTGTTATAGGCCACTTATTGCTAGTAGGCCTAAATTAGGATTTCAGGCCTACTACCAATGTTATGTGAACCTAAAGGGTTGCACATTTAGAACAAGACCAAAATGAACTTGAGTTTATCAGCGGCCATATATATATATATATTAAGGTAATTGTTATCTTAAATAAATAGGAAACAATTTTTAGAATTTGAATCAAAACATAAAAAGAAAGGTGATACATATAGTAAAAACATTTTTGTAAGTAAGTAGTTACCAAAATCATTTTTGGTAATAGAGACCCTAATGAAGAAGTGTATAAATACACCATTTTCTTGAGGGTTTCAGATACTTATCATTCTGCCATCAAAATTCATTTTCTTACCTTTTAGAAAATAAAACACAAAAAGTTAAAAAGTGACATAAACTATGCCTTATGTTCAATCAAGATATCATGTGACAAAAGGAATACAATATTCACTATAAATTATGTTATGTCAAATTATGACCTTCATATAACTTAGGTAGTCATAATGTCTTTCTAGAGGCTAGTTATGACTAGTAGGCCTAAATTGTGATTTCAAGCCTAATATTAATGTTATGTAAACCTACAGGATCACACACATAAAATAGGCCCAAAACAAACTTGAGTTTACTGGCCTAGTATATATATATTAACTATAAATTGGGTTATATTAGATTATGACCTTCACATAACTTAGAAATTCATAATGTCTTGCTAGTGGCCACTTATGACTAGTAGGCCTAAATTGGGATTTTAGGCCTATGATCAATGTTATATGAATCTACAGGGTTGCTCATTTAGAACAAGCACAAAATGAACTTGACTTTACTGGCTATATATATATATATATATATATATATATGTAATCTTCTATTTAAGGTAATTGTTATCTTAAATAAATAGGAAACAGTTTTTAGAATTTGAATCAAAACAAAAAAAGAAAGGTGATATATATACCAAAATCATTTTAGTAATAGAAACCTTAATGGAGAAGTGTGTAAATGCACCATTTTCTCTAGGGTTTCAGACACTTATCATTTTGCCACCAAATTTCATTTTCTCACCTTTTAGAAAAGAAAATACAAAGAGTTAAAAAGTAAGACTTTTGTGAAAAAAGTGCTAGAACACACTCATTTTGGTTTAAGTCTGTTCAGATGGATAGTTGTGGAGGATGTACCCATATTGGAGATGTCATTATATGGCCAAGAACACTAAAATGTTGAGGTAGGGTGTAAGCACCCAATTTCGAGATTATGAGTTATGGATGTGACAAAGGACTCCAATGATGAAAATATCATAAATAGGTCTTTAATACTTAAACTTTGAAACTTCAGAGGTCTGAATGCATTTTTCAAAAAAAGAATTTAATGTTTTCATGAACTAAATTGCAATGCTTTTTAAGGACCTAATTGTAAAACTTAAATTCTTTTAGGGACCTTTTTATAATTAAAAGTTAAAAAAGTGGTCGGAATTCTATAATTATGATTGGAATTATATAATTATGGTTGGAATTACATAATTTCGATTGGAATTATATAATTCCAATCAGAATTATGTAATTCCTACACTAAGTCCGATCGAAATTACACAATTCCGGTCGGAATTAAACCTATTCCATTTATTTTTTGGATTTTTCAGAAAAGAAAAAATATTTTTCTTGAATCTTAATTGGTTGGAAATTTTCTTAAAATTATTTTTGATATTTATTTGATATTTTTAAGGAAATAAAAGTTTTTTAGGAATCAATTTATACGTAAGGTTTTCACCATAAAAGAGGGGCTCCGGGCTCGTTTAGAGGAGGAAAAAAAAGAGGAGGAAAAGAGCATTTGGGAGGAGCAGTAATATTATTCTTAGGTTTTTGATATTTTCTCTACGCTAAATTGTCTTTTGGATTTTGGTTGATTTTTTCTTTAAAAAAAGCATTATTGACTCTCTTTTCCTTTGTTTATTGTTTTTTTTAAAAAAGCATTCTCTACAAAAAAATCCTTTTGCTTAATTGATTAATTGAAGATCTTTAAAAGATTTTTGAATAATATTCGAAGACCTATCAAGAAAGGTGATTTTACAAAATCTGAGGAGCTCTCCATTAAAATCATTTATAAGCATCATCTTCTCCATATTCTTCTTTTCTTTTCTTTTTCTTTCTGATTTTTATTGATTTTTTTCTTTTATTTGAGGTATTATTATAATTTATTCACTAATTATAATTTTGTTTCTTTTTTTTATGATGATTATGGAGGAAAATACATGATGATCATGTTTGGAGGATTGAATCCATGAGAAGTCCATGGAATGCCATGGATAAAATTTTGTAGAGACATAGTTTTTAGGGTTTTTATTTTTTATTTATTGCTTTTTTCTATTTATATTTGTTTTGGGGTGTATTAATTAGTTTTATTATTATTTTCTATGAATTATTGTAATAGCCCCAATAGTGGGAATAGTGAAATTGTGTGTGGTTGCTTATTTATTTTAATTAATTGGTTAGTAAAGTTAGAATTCAATTGGGTAATTGATTAAAATCTATGGAGGAAGTAGATTAATTTAGGATTGCATGTTAATTAAAATTAGGGTTTTGGAAGGAATAATTAATTGGTTGTTTGATCTTTAATTTAATTATTTTGATATATTTTATTTGTTTTTAGGCTTGTTTGTTTTTATATATTTTGGGCCTTAAGCCCATATTAGATTCTAATCCATCCATTTAAATTTAGGTTTTTTTTTAGGTTTAATTAATTTGCATTTTAGGCCCATAATTGATTAGATTTTAGGTTAGAGATAACTTAGGTCCATCTAGTAAATTAGACATAGGTCCACCTAATTTAATTTAATTAATTTAGACTTAGCCCATTTAATTTAAGCTTTTTTTTTCATAACTTGTAGATTTAAGTTCCTTTAGAGTTAAAACATGTAGAACTAGGCCCATTAATTTAAATACTTCATAATTTGTAGATGTAGGCTCATTTTTAGAATTAAAATAAATAGACTTAGGTTCATTTAATTAAAATTAAAAGGAATTAGGCCCTTTAGGCTCACTTATTAAAAAAACATGTAGATTTAGCTCATTTAATTAAAATCAATGTAGATTAGACTAACTTAGGGATTATGAATTTATATTGAATGCATTATTTACTTGTATTTTTCATGACTAGTTTGCCTTGGAGTTAATTGCTAGAATAAGGGTTTATATGAAATTGCATGTAAATAGAGGATAATATAGTAATTCATAAAGTAATTATAAAAGAACACGAGACTGAAAGAAGTTGGTATTTCGTATATAGAATCTCCTAGTTATGGTGCTAGCTTTCTTTTAGGGAATTGAGTACCACCTTTTTTATTTGTCTGAGTTATTACCCTGGGTGGCAACTCCTTATCTCCACGCCATGTCTTTGTGATAGTGGTTAGTGTGTTCTCTAAAGCCCTAAGCTCAAACAATGTCGTAGTTGCTAAAATCTTAGACGCGTGCTAAACCCTATTGTCTACATATGGTGTCACCAAAGTGAACCCCTTCTCATCCTTCTAGTAATCTTGCCCCTTTTTCGTCTATGGTTAGGTTTTGGAAACCCTAATTAAATCAGATAATTGAATTACATGGATCCTGTTTCAGGTTAAATTTTCCATTGCATTTCACAAAACCCCAATAGATAGTCACTAATGAAAAATAAACATTATTTTACACTATAACCATCTAACATATGAAGCTCTTAATGTAGTTCATGTTCTCTTCATTAAGGAGGCTTAGTGAAGATATCTAGGAGTTAATTGTTAGTATTAATAAAAAACAAGTGAGATATCACCACTTTGAACATCATCATATAAAAAATGGTGCCTAATGTCTATGTGTTTAGTCCTAGAAAGTTGGATGAAGTTTTTACTGAGGTTAATTGTACTTGCATTGTCACATTTTATAGGAATATGATGCCAAAGTCCTTGACTTATTATTTTTATCACAAAACTTATGAGCAATAATAACTAGCCACTACATACTCAATTTTAACCATGGATAAAGCAATTGAAACTTGTTTTTACTAAACCAAGTAACTAAGCATTGTCCTAAAAATTTATAAGTTCTATAAGAGCTCTTTATGTCTAATAAACTACTAGAGAAATCTACATCTGAATAGCTAAGAAGGGCAAAGGCATCACTCCTAACATACCAAAGTCCTAAATGTAATATTCCTATAAGTTATTTAAAGATTCTTTCAACTGTATTCAAGTGTGACTCCTTAGGAAAATATTGAAATCTAGCACATAAGCAAGTAGCAAACATTATATTAAGTCTACTAGTGGTAAAATAAAAAAAATGGATTTGATTATACCTCTAAATTGCTTCTCATTAGTCAGCTTTCCACTTTCATCTTTACAAAGCTTAGTGGTGGTGCTCATTAGAGTCTTGCTTGCCTTAGCTCTATCCATCCTAAAATTCTTAAGGATGTCCCTTATGTACTTAGTTTGATTGATGAAGATCTTATTTTCTCCTTACTTGAATTGGAGACTAAGAAAGAACTTGAGTTCTCCCATCAAGATAATCTTGAATTCACCTTGTATAAGATTAGAGAATTCCTTATACAAATAATGATTAGTAGCATTGAAAATAATATCGTCAACATATATTTGAATAATCAACAAGTCATTTTTGGATTTCTTTATGAATATAATTGTGTCAACTTTGCCTTTACATAAACTTTTCTCTAAAAGAAAGCTGCTCAACCTTTCATACCACTAGGAGCTTATTGTAATATATACAAAGCTTTTGAAAGTTGAAAAACATGGTTAGGATAGTCAAAGCTTTCAAAACCTAGAGGTTGCTTAATATACACCTCCTCTTATATAAAACCATTTAAAAAGGCACTTTTCACATCCATTTGATAAAGTTTAAAATTTATAAAAGATGTAAATGCAATTAGCATCCTAATAGCTCTCAAACTTAAAACAAGGGCAATGATTCGTCATAATCAATGTCTTGCTCTTGATTATAAACTTTAGTTACTAACCTAACTTTGTTCCTAGTTATAATACCTTATTCATTCATTTTATTTCTAAAAACCCACTTAGTGCTTATAATAGGATGATGTTTAGGCCTAGGAACTAAATTCCGCACTTTATTTCTCTCAAATTGATTGAGTTCTTCTTGTATAGCAAGGATAAAAAAATTCACACACAGAGCTTCATCAACATTTTTTGGCTCAATTTAAGAGATGAAGGCTAAATTAATAGAAGACTTAAAGTGAGATATATTAGTTATCCCTTTTGAAGTGCTACTAATGATGAGGTCCTTTAGATGTCCTTTCTTAAAATGCCACTCCTTTAGTTATTAGTCCTTCTAGGTAAGTTAAGGCACCTCCTCATTTTCATCCTTATTTGAACATCAATCTCCAAAGGCTTGTTTGGACTCTCTTCTTCAAGATTCATATCCATAAAGTCCTTTGCAACATTGTCAACACTAACATATCTTTTCCAGGATCAAGTGGGTTATACTCATAAAAAATAACATGAATGGATTCTTTAACCAATAGAGTTCTTTTGTTGATGATTCTATATGCTTTGCTTGAGGTGGAATAGCTACCTAGGAAGATTCCCTTATTGGCTTTGGAATTACATTTCTTAAGGTTTTCCTTAGTGTTTAATAGAAAGCATTTTTGCAACTAAATACTCTTAGATATAAGATCTTAGGTTTTCTTTTATTCCAAAGCTCATAAGAGGTTTTTTTCACAATAGGTCTTTTAAAAACTCTATCAGTAATATAGTAAGCAATATTAATGGCTTCCACCCAAAAATATAGTGGCAAGTTATATTCATAGAGCATTACTCTAGCCATCACTAACATGGTCTTATTCTTCCTCTCAACTACCCCATTTTATTAATGAGTTGTAAGAGAGGCATATTTATGAAAAAATTACATTTTCATCATAATATTTTTTAAAAAATTCATTTTCTAATCCGGTTCCATAATAACTTCTAATGAAAGAAATATAAAAACCTTTTTTCTTTTTAAACTCTTTTTGCAAAACTTTAAAAATTTTAAAAGCATAATTTTTATGAGCTAAGAAACACACCCAAGTAAATATAAAGTGATCATCAACAATCACAAATGCATAATGCATTCCACCTAAGCTAGCTACTTTAGTAGGTCCAAATAAATCCATATGATTTAATTATATAAGCCTAGAGGTAGACACTTTATTTTTGAGTTTAAAAGATGACTTACTTTGCTTTCCTTTTTGATAAGCATCACAAGTCTTATCATTTATGAACTTAAGTTTTGGTAATCCATCCAAAATTTCATTCGTACTAAGGTCATATAAAAGCTCAACATTTACATGTTCCAGTCTCTTATGCCAAGTCCATATGTCATGAAAGATTGACATTAGACATTTAATGTCTTTACTATTAACTTTATTCAAGTCAATAATATAGACATTGTTTAGTCTTTTACCACTAAAGATTACTTTGTCATATTTTAAACTACTAACAAAGCAATTTTTATGATAGAAAGTGACTTTGTTTCCTATGTTACGAAGTTGACTAACACTAAGTAAATTATGCTTCAAACCATTAACTAATAAAACATGATGAATGGACAAAGTTTAAGTGTTACTTAACTTTCAAAATCCAATAATCTTCCTTTTTGCATTGTCCGCAAAGGTGACATTTTCTCTATCTTTAGCATCAAGGGAAGTGAATTGAATTTTGTCTCTCATTATATGCCTTAAACATCCACTATCTAGGTACCAAGTCTTTATGATCTTTCATCACACCTACAAACTATAATCAATAAATTGAACCACCTTTTTGAACCCAAGCCTTCATTGGTTTAGGTTAGTTAGTCTTAAAATAGTTCAAAAGTAGCAATTATAAGTGTAATCTTCTATAGAAGCATACATTGTTAGTGCGACCTTGGGTCATGTAATAAAAGCACTTAACATTTGCAAACCTATCTTTTTAGGTTTATAATAATGTCTAGCATTTGAATGTTGTCCATGTCTTCTAAATTGGCAATGAAATTTTTATGGGTGCATTCTAGGTTGGTTATATATTCTAAAGTGCAAGTGATATATACATTTATAATGTTGAGAGTTATAAGGTTCAAAAGCATGCTTTAATGAGTTATTTCTAGTGTATATAAATGCATGCTTAGATTGAGGTCTCTTGGCTTGTGCATTGGACATTTTAGTCATGAATTATTGAGTCTTGGGAGACTTAATATTGACTTTTAATGTTTGAGACTTTTTTGCTTTAAGAGCTTAAATCTCAATTGATTTAGAAATAGATGGGGAAGAGTTATAAGTGGCTTTAATAAATTTGAATTATAATGAAGAAGAAGAAGAAGTTCCAATGGAATATCCAAGTCCATGGGTATTCCATATAATCTTTAGGATTCGAGAAGATTATTTAAAGTCTCTTTACCCTTTTTGAATTTAAAGATAAATTTTTTAAATCTAACACTTCTCTAAAAAGCTTTTGATTTTCATCTTTAGCTTTCTTGAGTTATTCTTTCAAGGAGGCAGAGTTCTTTAAGTCATTAATAAGTTTTTATTTGATAAAATAAGTTTTGAAAAATCATTTTCAAAGTCTTAAATTCCTTGGATAGATTAGAGAGCTCATTCTTATAAAGCTTTCTCTTAAAAAGTAATCTTTTACACTTAAGCATAAGTTTTCTCACAATAGATCACTCATCATCATCATTTCAATCACTATAAGAAGAGTAAGAAGTATATGGTACCTTATTCTTGTCCTTTATTCCCTTTCCCTTAAATTTCAACCTTGGGCACTCATTTATATTCTGTCTTTCTTCCTTGCATTTGTAGTAAGTCATCTCTTTATTCTACTTACCTTCAAGCTTTTTGTTATCTCTTTGCTTTGAGAAGATTTTTTCTTTTTAATAACTTTTTAAAGCCTTTTGTGATTATGGCTATTTCATCATCATCCTCACTAGAGTCAATATAAGTAATTCTTTTAAGGAAGCGGAGTTCTTTAAGTTATTAACAAGTTTTTATTTGATAAAATAAGTTTTGAAAAATCATTTTCAAAGTCTTAAATTCCTTGGATAGATTAGAGAGCTCATGCTTGTAAAGCTTTCTCTTATAAAGTAAGCTCTTACACTTAATCACAAGTTTGCTCATAACAGATCTCTCATCATCATCATTACAATCATCATAAGAAGATTGAGAAGTATATGGTACCTTCTTCTTATCCTTTATTCCCTTTCCCTTGAACTTCAACCTTGGGCACTCATTTCTAATGTGTCTCTCTTCCTTGAATTTATAGTAAGTTATCTCTTTATTCTTCTTGCCTTCAAGCTTTTTTTTTATCTCTTTACTTTAAAAAGATTCTTTCTTTTCAAGAACTTTCTAAAGCCTTTAGTGATCATGGTTATTTCATCATCATCATCACTAGAGTCAATATGAGTAATTCCTTCAAGGAAGCGGAGTTCTTTAAGTCATTAATAAGTTTTTATTTGATAAAATAAGTTTTGAAAAATCATTTTCAAAGTCTTAAATTCCTTGGATAGATTAAAGAGCTCATGCTTGTAAAGCTTTATTTTAGAAAGTAAGCTCTTACACTTAAGCATAAGTTTGCTTATAATAGATTTCTCATCATCATCGTTACAATCATCACAAGAAGACTGAGAAGTGTATGGTGCCTTCTTTTTATCCTTTTTTCCCTTTCCCTTGAACTTCAACCTTGGGCACTCATTTCTAATGTGTCTTGCTTCCTTGCATTTATAGTAAGTCACCTTTTTATTCATCTTGCCTTCAAGCTTTTGTTATCTTTTTGCTTTGAGAAGCTTTTTTCTTTTCAAGAATTTTTTAAAGCCTCTAGTGATCATGGCTATTTCATCATCATCCTCACTAAAGTTAATAAGAATTACTTTGTCACTTCCTTCTTGTATAGCCTTTAAAGTAATTCCTTTCTTCTTCTCTTCTTTCTTATCCTTCTCATCATCTTTTTATTTTAAGGTAAGCTCATATGTATAAGCTTTTTCAATTAAAGTAACTTTATATTCTCAATCCTTCTTATGTATGATTCTTAGAATTTTCATGTTTACTTCTTCATTAGAAAAGTGTTTTGCATGTTTCTTAAGGATGGTTAGAAGAGTGATAAGGCAAGTCATTTATGTTATTGACTTTTAGGCCTTTATCTTTAGGTATCCATACTCATATACATGGAGTTGAACCTTCTTGCTCCGTACTTGAATATTTCCTTCATATTGATTCTCAAGAGTCTCCCAAACTTCTTTGTGGACTGGCAATGTTGGACTTTGCCTCCTTCTTCTTTAAATATTAAGGCAAGCAAGATTGTTATGGCCTTATTTTTCTTTTAATTTTCTTCCTTTTGATCATTTGACCATTGACTTCTTGCTAAAGTGGTTTCAACACCATCAATCATTACTTTAGGTGGCCCTTAACCTTTAGTAGAGCATCCTAAAGCCTAATTATGTCACTATCCAAATATAACTCTAGCTTGAACTTTTAATATGGGTAGTCACTACCATTAGAAAAGAGTTTAAGAGAATAAAAGTTTAAAGATTCAATCCCATAATCTATTCTTCTTGTAATAATGTAACAAGATTTTAAGCTCTAATACCAATTGTAAGTGACATATAGGGGGTGAATAAGGCATTTAATAAATTAATAAATAATTAACAAAAATTAGAGATGAATTAAAAGTAAAAGAAACTTAGAAACAAGTATTTAAGGAGTTTGGTTTGTCAATTAAATCTACATCTTCACCTAACTCTCCTAAGTTAGGATTTTTAACCCATTTCAATCTATTTACTTAGATTAATCTTTACAACTTGAGTTTTTAAGGTTCAACTCAAATCTAATAAATAAGATTTTTTAAGGCTAACTCTTAAACTAAATCCTAAGTGTTTTAATGGTAAACACTTAAACTAATTCCTTTCTACACTTAGATCCTCACTTCCCTTTTCTTAACCTAACAAACTAGTAGAAGAAGAAACCTAAGTTAGAACATAATCCATTCTCAATAAGTATATAGAGTTTTAAAAAGAAAAATTGTAGGAGAAGAGTTAATGCATAAAGCTTATAAACAATAAATTCTTCAAAAACTAAATATGTAACTTATAAATGATCCTCTATCACTTATTTTAATAGTTGGAGATCATAAAATACTTGTTAGTGTGCATTAAGCTCGTCTCCAAGCTTCCTTGCCTTCATTAATTATGAAAAAAGTCTTTTATAGGAAAGGATAGTCATAGTCATGAGAGTATAATCGTGATCATGAGTGATGAAATATAGTCATTAGAATTAGAAGTAGCCATTATGCTAAGGGTGAAGAGGTGTTTTGATATACTCACAATCATGAATGGGTCTTGTGGGTAGCTCTGGACTTTGAAGCTTTAAGAAGTTTGTAAGGCTTATGATTTGGATCTCTAATCATGGTCTAAATGCCTTAGTCATGATAATGTCCTGATCATGATGAGCACTCGTGAGGGTTCCAAAGTCTAAAGGAGACTTGGCTTCACAATTTGAATGGCATGGTCATGGCTTGGACTGCTAGTCATAATCGTAAGGGTAAATCATGAGCAGTGTAGACTTCTTCATGTTGTAAATTTTTTTTCAATATTTTGCTTATAAGCTCAGCTCTCGATCATGTTGGCTACTCGTGAGACATACTAAATAACTTGAATTGACTTGAAATTCATTTACATTGGTTCCTATTTGGTCCTTGTTGTTTGTTCATAATCTAAAGGACTTTAAGAATGCATCAAGTGGCCTTTCAAGTGATTTAAACTTTTTTCAATAAGGATTAAATCTACAAATGTGATAAGCTTAATTAATTTATTTATTAAAGGCAAAATAAAAGGATTGATAATGCACAAAGTCAACAATTTTTTTTATGTTTTATTTAGTTTAAATTAGTGTTAGTTTAGGATTTTAGTTAATTAAATTAGTTTTATTTCCTTTTCTTTTATTTCTTATATGATTTTTATGCATTTTCTTCCCTAATTATGAATTTTGGCTTTCATAGAGAGTCTAGGTTCAAACTTATACCTTGAGGAGCTATTTTATGAAGATATTTTCCTAATATGAGGAGGATTTGAAGGTGAGAAATGCCATTTTGGTACATTGGTGAATTTTATATTATTTCATCCATAAATAGAGAAACTTGACTCTATGATAGGGTTGTTAAACATCATAGTAAGGGAGCTCAAACATGTATTAAGAAGAGTTTGAAGATCAAAGCTTGTCTTTAATGAGTTTTATATTCTTCTTCTCTTTTTTATAATTTATATCATGTTTCAACTTTTTATGGTGTTAAAACAATTTATCATCAGTAGTTAGACCATTTTAGGGTTTAAATTCATGTAGCTAGTTTAGCACTTGTTGATATATTTCTTTCTATCAATATATTAATCTTCAACCAAATTTATGAGTTGATTTAATTATGTTTTTGTTCAATTTTAGGTCTAGTTGAATGCATGTTTATAGGTGATTTATTGACAATGACTCATGTGCTAGCTCATAAACTTATAAGACTCAGGAACCTCGATCACGAAATTAGACAAATCCTTTATGAAGAAAATAAATTTCTAAACAACTTAATGGACCATAATTATTTGATTGACATGAGAATATATGATAATTAGTTTAGGTATGCTTTAATGAACTTAAGAGAGACTTTAGGTAATTCAACCCTTAATTGTAATCAATAGATTGATTCATGAAATATTCCTATAATTTAAGTGTTGACTAAAGAAGCAAATATGAGCTCTAGTTCATTATCATTGACTTAATTATTGTTAATTAAATTTGATTGATTTAATTGTTTACTTTAATAGTTAGTATAGTTGTTACACATTAATTTATTTTGTTAGTTAGGGAAAACTGAATCATAGTTAATACTTAGTATTCTTTCCTTATTAGAAGGTTACTAACTCTTCATTGTATTACTTTCCATGATCTATACACTTATAGAGTTACACTAACAAGTTTTTTGTGTCATTGCTAGGGAATCATTGTACTAATATTACAAATTTTCTAGTTTAGTTAGACTAGCATATTATTTTTGTTTTGTTTAATTTCTTTTGCTTTTTCTTTTTAGGTACTTGTTTAGTTATTGCTAACTAGATCACAATGCCCTGAATTAGAGAAAGTGAATCCTAAACTTGAACATTTGTGCAAGAAAAAAAAAAGAAAAGAGAAAGAGATAAGAAAATAGGAGACCAACTAGATCAATGTCTTTAAGCTAAAGCTTTAGAAGAGTATGGTGTGTCAAACCTTGTAGGAAGTTAGACTTGTATTATGAGGCCAACAATCAAAGCAAATAACTTTGAGATCAAAATAGTATTTATTCAAATGGTTTCACAATATTAGTTCAATAGGCTACTAAGTAAAGATCCAAATGCACACATAATAACTTTCTTGGACATTTGTGATACCTTCAAGATGAACGAGATTATTCCTATTCTTTCTAAGAGATAAGGCAAAACTATGGTTGAGTTTTTTAGCACCAAATGCAATAACTTCATAGGACTCACTTTCAAAGGCTTTTCTAGCAAAATACTATCCTCTAGGGATGACAACCAATTACTGCCAAGAGCTTGCGGGATTTAGATAAAAATCCAATGAATCCTTATATAAGGCATAAGAGTGATTCAAGGGCTTACAAAGGTAGTGTTCCCACCATGGCATATTAAATTGGTTAATAATGTAAACATTCTAAAAAGGGCTTTCTTAATCCATGTAGATCACTATTAATGCCATTACTTGAGGGTCTTTAAAAAGAAAGACACATAATGATACATATTCACTACTAAAAAAGATTACATCTAATAATTACCAATGGCATAGAGAAAGAAACTAACCAAGGAGAATCATGGGTTTTTATGAGGTGGATCTATTGAGTTTAGTCAATGCTAAACTTGATTCATTCATAAGAAAGTTAGAGAAGCTCAATTTTTTGGGTTTTCCATCATAGGTGTGTTATACCTCAAATTTTACTATCCTTAAAAAAGTCCAATGATAAAATGAATCCCCAAGATGACTAGAGTTTGCTCATTCATAACACCTCTTAAGTGTGCAACCTTGAAAACCTAACTATCATACCTCAAGTTTGACTGTCCTTAAAAAGGTCTGATGATGAAATGAATCCCCAAGATAACTATAGTTTGCTCGTTCATAACACCTTTGAAGTGTGCAACCTTAAAACACCCAACCAACCCCACCAGTGCTTAAATTGATCACTGGGTCATTAAGTTATGCTCCAACCTTACGAAATATGAATTATCAATATGATGAGAGGTTTATTTTGAGAAAACTCCTCTTAGAATACTTAGTTAGTCAAGCCGATGCGTATTTTGTTAGACTTGGACCCAACTTAATGAAAAATGAAAATTGATTTTGATAAAATGAACTTTGAAAACACATATGGAGGGCTCCAAAATTTTCAAAAGTGGTCATGGAATGGTCCAACATAACTCAAGTATCAACGTGTATTGCTCAAAAGTGTGCATAAACACCCCTAGGTGTCATGTGCTAAAATAAAGTTGAATTTAGCAAAACGAACTTCAGAAACATGTTTGAACAACCTAAAAACCCTAGGAACCAACCCTGGAATAGTGCACATAGAACTTAGGAAGAGTGCATAGAGCATCAAAGTGCGCATGAAAAAGCACATAGGTGCGTGTGACCACACACACACAGTGCATAATCATGCACACTTGACGTGGCCATATGCAAAAGTCCCCCCTCATATGCATATAGCCACACCTACACCACCCCATTCTACACATTTTTTCCTATAAATAGACTCCTCTACACCCCATTTTGGAGGGGGGAAGTAAGTGAAGACACACACACACTTAAGAGTCAGTTCGATCAAAGGCGTGGGAAACCTTTTCCCATACAGTTTTTGCTCTCCCACAGCCTTTCCTTTAGGTTCTTAGATCCTTTTTTCACCAAACCTAGCCTCATATTTGTCAAAGCACGCTTCAATAGTATATAGTCTAGCATCATTCTATTGTCATTTTTAACCTCTCGATGAGGAAAGCTTAATAATCTCTCAAACCTAGAGCTTCAAAGTTCACACAAGTTGAGTCGAGTTTGAGGATCACACAATCATTTTAACATGTTTACTTTACTACACATGCATTTTATTTTAATGTCACCAGTATTTGGGAATAATATTGTGCTTGTGTAATGAGATTAGAAATCTTTCATGCTACGTGAATAATATATACATTATTATGCTCATTTTTCATCATCACTGTGCATCCTTTATTTCTAAAATCATGAAATCACATCGTAAATATCAATAATGTGAAGAGTTCATGCCTCATAATAGATTCATCATGTTGTCGATTTGGTGATGACCTTATGCATCTTTTATATTATCATCATTCATCATCATAGCATAAATAATCACTGCAAGCATGATCATCATATCATTCATCAAATAAGCTATGTAAATGATCATGTTATCCTTACAGAGCAGTCATATTAGATTTACTTTTCCATAATCTTTTTTTATTTTTATATGTATTTTATTAGGAAAGCGACGTAATAAAATTCTCAGGTTTATTATCCTATATTTTCTAATGTATTGTGTGAATACTATATAAACTGTCTTCACCAAAACTAGGGTGTTGCGGTAGCTATACATCAAATATCGTATAATGAGAAATAGTAAAAAAGTAGATATGATCTCCAAAACCCAAAAATCTCTACTGGGGACAATAATCACTGAGTGACCTAATGTTGTGCCTTTCTATTCCCGATTTTCTAAAAATTGGGTGGCGGCCAAAAAATCAAAAGTGTCTTATCCTCCTGAGACCAATCACTTGTCCTTATTTAATAAAGTTGCCATGTCCCTTGAAAACAAAAACACCAACAAAGATAAAAAAAATAAAAAAAAGAATACCCAATCAATCTAGGTCACTCATAGTGGCGACTCCATTGGGGACTTCTATGTAAGAGGGATCAAATAAAAAATAACTATTTCTCATTATGCAATACTTGATCATATAGAGCCCCTCACCACTACATTTGCACTACACATCACATGTGCACTACTTATCCTTAAAAGCCTCGATAATACTAAATGACATCGCCACCATGGTTCTACTCGAGGGCAACAAAGATATGATATTATCACTTTTAGTCTTTACTTGAGCATTTGTTGGACTCATCTGACTAGAGTTTGTAACTAAGTCCTTAAGGGGGGTGACCGAGTTATCAAAAAAATGCTAGACTCACTGACCGAAGTCTGTAACCTTAATCATATAGGGGCATTCTCGCTAAAGGAACCATTAGCCTTTCACCCTGACTCAGCTTGTGTAGATAAACCAATAGCAACATCCACTAGGATTCCACCAAGCTATGCATGCTATCCTTCTCCTAATGTTGTCCATTTGACATTATGCTCATAAATGACATGACCCTCCTAATATTTTTCATCGAATGACATCGTAATGTAAGTTTTCATAGAAATTTTATGCTTAGGACCACGTGGTTCTCATCTACTTCATGTGAGCCTGAAGCATGAGGAGTAATGAGAATTATGTTCCTCAGCTTGAACAGTCTATGCGAATTAACAAATAACGACATCCCTCAATGACAAAGCCTACGAGATGTTGTCCATTTATCCTCATTAAATCAAATGAATGGGTTAGGAACCCAACTAGATTATGGACCTTTATGTTGACAAAATCAAACTGTAAACTATCAAACGATACTTTTATGACTCACGATAAGCATATCGAATATCAATACAGAGGCAAGAACTCAGACTCCCTTTGATTGACCTTAGTCCTATACATATGGGGGCATACAGGCTTTGGACATCATTTGAAGCCCTATAATTGATGCTCACATTGACATTATATGATTACCTCAAGCACATTTGAGTATGATTCCTTAGTTTACCCTTTGGTTCTGATTAACATAAATTGAAATAGCTTAGTTCTGAGAGTGGAACCATAGTCCTCTGATGACTATGGGTTCAAAACCCACTTAAGAAAGAGACTGAATGAAATCTTGGAGAAATAAGGTCAGAAGCGAGAGCTTGCTTGTGATTGGTTTATTCACTATGCAGGAAAACTAACTTTAATCATGCATACATCACATACATATAGATAGCACATACTAACCACAGTTTCTTGCAGGAATAATCATTTTTCCATTATAGGATTTCTTACATCCACTCCATGCATACATGCTCACCCTTTTCTTTTGCAGACACACGTCATGCATCATTCATTTAGCTAACCCTAAAAAATGTACATGAAGACTACATTCAAAACATGAGTGACCACAAATCTAAGTCTTCTCGATGAAGCAATGAGATGTTAAAAGATAGGATCCAAGAACTGCTTGACGATGGTGTCATGATCGAAAACCCCCAAGCCAAAACCAATATCACCAAACATTTCCTCCACAAACTTGACAAGGTCGACTGGAAAAGCTTACAACCATACAGAATGCTATGCATTAAGACATTCCATAATGTGCCCCTCAACCGTGAACTCTTGAATGTTATTGTGTCATTCTGGGACCTTCAAGAGCATGTGTTCTAATTCAACACCATAGAACTATGCCTGTTATATGAAGAATTTAGTGCCATAATAAGGCGAATCCCCACAATGACTGAAGAAGTAGTTTTCACTGACCAAGACATCAAATACCCAGGACTTGAGGCCGCTTTCCTTGACCTAAGCTCATAAAAGCTTGATGAACTAGTCATCGAGCACAAGCAATTGATTCTTATGCAACTCATAATTGCCTATGATACCAAGAAGACTAGTACTCTGATTTGGGCATGTCTCTTTACATGTTACCTCTTTACACAATACTTCACGATCTCAAATAATAAGCTAGTAGATTACAGGATACTCTAGGTTATCAAAGGAATAGAATGTAGAATGACTCCCTTCCCACTAATCCTGGCAAAAACCATTCAAGGTTTAAATGACCTTAAAAAAGGGAAAAGCCCAAACTTCACTAGAAGCCCTCTATTGCTTTAAATATGGCTATAAGAAAAGCTGAGTCTACTAAACAAACCTACAAGGAACTGGATGAGATACCGGCCTAGAAATCACCTAGAAAGACACATCAAGGATAATCACGAACACTCAGCTCATATCTCAGCCCAAAAATGGTTCGAATGCATGAAGAATGCACTAGAATATCAAATAAGATGGATGTCCCTTTGGTGGAATCTATGACACGTGACTCTCCGCACGTATGTCAACTACATACTAATCTCAGTATTCAGGTCATGCACCTACTACTATCTGGCACTGGGGAAAAGACAGTTTGGGGAGAAATAACACGTACCTTCTGAGCTCATAGACTTCTTTGGTGGTAGGATACAATAAAGGTTTATGGATCACTTTAGAGTAACATAGAGGAGGAGAATCATCCATCAATTTACTGCTAGTATCAAAGATGGTGTTACAGATGAAGTATACAAGCAATGGATGATTTAAAGACAGAAACATCTCTCAAGTCACTGATCCAGAGAAAGTTTGCTTCTTTAGTTTCTTTTTCTTTGTTTGAAAATGATGATATAATGAACTCTAAAATTAATGCAATAAAATCAAATTTTACTTACTTGTTTGATGTCATCCCTAATGGTAGTGTGCATTGTATTGATAAAAACATTAGCATATTCAACATTCATTCTATATACACTGAATCATTTAACATTGGCACAAAATCTAAACCATGCATTCTACATATTTTGAAAGATGTTATCCCTGAAGAGAGGAGAGAAATTGAAAAAATATTAATAAAATATTCAAAAGTATTTGCTTAGATGTATGACGATATGCCTGGTATTGATAGAGACACTGCCCAACACTTCATTCCACCCAAAGAAGGGTGCAAACTAGTAAAAGCAGAAGTTAAGAAGACTCAAACCAGAATGGGCCTAACTAGCAAAAGAGGACATTGAGAAACACAAAATTCCTATAGGTAGTAGACTATCTAGAATGGTTAGCAAATGTGGTGCTAGTACCAAAAAATATGGAAGGGTTAGAATTTGCATTGACTATAGAGATCTGAACAAGGCATGTTTGAAGGATGATTTCCTACTACCCCATATATACATACTGGTTGACAGTGCCACCATATGTGCAATGTACTTTTTCATGGATGGATTCTCTAGGTATAATAAGATCCTAATGGCCATTATTGACAAAGTAAAGACAACTTTCATAACATAATAGGGTACTTACTAATATAAGGTAATGCCTTTTGGACTAAAGAATGCGGGGGCAACCTACAAGAGAATGGCAACTGCAATGTTCCATGACATGATACACAAAGAAGTGGAGGTATATGTTGATGACTTGATGGTTAAATAAAGAACCAAGGAAAAACACCCCTTTAATATTGAAAAGTTCCTTAAAAGGGTTAAAAAGTATAGTCTTAGGCTAAATCCAAAGAAATGAATATTCAGAGTTGCTTCAGGAAAGATGCTGGGGTATATTGTTAATTAGAACGGAATTAAAATGGATCTAAACAAAGCAAAGGCCATTAGAGAGATGCCAATGCCAAAAAAAGAGAAAAAAAAATATAGGGTTTTTAGGGAAACTATAGTTCATCAGCAGATTCATCACTAAGTTAATTGTAGTGTGTGAACCGATTTTTAATCTACTAAAAAAGATCAGCCAATTAAATGGAATGAACAATGTCAGCTAGCATTTGACAAGATCAGATGCTACCTAGCCAACCCACTAGTTCTAAGACCACCTAAACTAAGGATGCCTCTAACCCTATTTCTAGCCATCAAAGGGAATGCAATTGGTGCAATGTTAGCCCAAGAGGGAGAAACAAAAGTAGAACACGTAGTCTACTACTTGAGTAAGAAGATGCTAGCATATGATGAGAAGTATAACCAAGTTGAAAAGATATGTCTGGCAATGGTATAGGTAATGAAGAAACTCATACACTACTTTCAATCTTACAGAATACATGTCATGTCTAAAATGGATAAAGTACCTTTACAAAGCTCCCTCTATAGTGGGAAAACTAGCCAAGTGGCTCGTACAGCTAACAAAATTTGACGTGCAATATTTGACTAAGAAGGCAATAAAAGGGAAAGTAGTGGTTGAATTCCTAGCTCTCAACCCCATTCCAGACTCAGAAGAAATCAAACTGGACTTTCCAAATGATCTTAGCTCGGCCATTGAAATCTAAGGATGGCTCATGTACTTTGACAGAGTAGTCAATCAATTCGGCGTAGGAATCAGTGTCATACTACAATCTCTAAAAGGTGAAGTAATACCAATTGGTAAAAGCTCAAGTTTAGAGTCATAAATAATAAAGCAAAATATAAGGCATGCATAATCTGAATATAAGCACTGATAACCTTGGATGTCACAGAAGTCAAAATCTTCGGAGATTCCATGCTAGTAATCAATCATGCCATGGAAGAGTGGGAACTGAAAGAGCAGCACTTAAAGCCTTATCTAGACCACTTGAAGCTACTCACTATGACCTTCCAAAAATGCAGATTCATTCATCTCCCCATGAACCACAATCAGATGGCAGATGCACTTGCTTCCCTAGCATCAGCATGGGAAGGACCATCCAAAATGCCTATAAAGCCCTTTATTCTACTCTGATTAGGACAGCCCTGTCATAAAAACTATAGAATAGCAAAGATATAAGTAGTTAAAAAGCCCTAGTTTTATGACATCCAAAGATATCTAAAGGAATGAGCCTATCCTAATTAAGCAGATGAAAGGGACAAAGTGGTCATTTGATGATTAGCATTAAAATTCACATTACACCAAGGTGTGTTATACAAGAGAACCTCAGATGGTTTACAACTTTGATGTCTAGATGAAATTGAGGCTGCAAGAGAAATAGAAGAAGTACATGAGGATGTTTGTGGTCCACATATGAATGGAGCAATCTTGGCTAAGAAGCTAATCAAATAAAGGTTCTTCTGGATGATGATGACGGAAGATTACATCAAATTTGTGAGGAAAAGCCACAAGTGTTATATCCACAGGAATGTCAGCCATCTTCTGCCAATAAAACTACACTTCATCTCCTCTCCATGGCCCTTCTTAACATGGGGACTAGACATAATTGGGGAAATCCACTCCACAGCCTTAAACGAACACAGGTTCATCTTAGTGGCAATGGACTACTTTACAAAATGGGTTAAAGCAAAATTGTTTGAAAGAATAAGAGCTAAACAAGTGGCTACGTTCATCAAAAGAAACTTATTCTGTCGATATGGGATCCCCCATCACATCATCTCTTACAATGGTATCCAATTCCAAATGGAATTTAGAGAGCTACTGAGGAGTTATAAGGTGGAACATCATAAGTCTTCTCCTTACTAACCACAAGCAAATGGGGTCGTCGAAGCTATAAACAAGAACATCAAAAAGATTTTATAAAAAATGACTCAGAATTATTGAGATTAGGCAAATAGATTGCCACATGCCTTATGGGGGTATCAAACAATAGTTAGAACTTCAACAGGAGCAACTCCTTTCTCATTAGTGTATAGGTCAAAAGCAGTTCTTCCAATCAAAATAGAAATCAAGTCTCTGTGGGTAGCAATTGAATCTAAATTATCAGAAATACAATGGGCTTAATAAAGGCATGATAATCTCACTCTCTTAGACAGCCAAAGGCTCAAGGCTCTATACCACACATAATTGTATCAAGCTCGACTAGCCAAGCCCTTCAACAAAAAAGTAAAACATAAGAGTGTGAAAGCATGAGACTAAATGCTAAAGCAAACAAGATAAAATGTTCTAGACCCTAGAGGGAAATTCATACCAAACTGGGAAGGCCTATAGTTGGTCAAACATATCTTATCAAAAGAAGCAGTCAAGTTGATGGATTTTGAAAGCAATGAATTCTCCAAATCTATCAACACAGACCAATAGCCTGAAGAAGTTTTATGTCTAAGGCACAAAAAAAATCATCCTACTCGATTAAAAACCTAAAAATAGCAACTCAGGAAAAAGTTAAGGACTTCCCATTGAGTTGAAAACCTAAAAATGGCAGCTTAAGCAAAAATTAAGGAAAGAGAGAAAATACTTAACTAGAAAACTTAAGAAGGCCTATTAAGGACAAGGGTAGCCTCAAGTTCAAAATTTGTATGAATGCACCTCTGCTTTTCTTAAATGATTACAATGAAATGAGAATGATTGCCAATTTATGCAAAATTTCTTTGAAAAGTGTAACACATTTTATCATCATGAATTGCATTAAGCATGCTTTGTATTTTCTTTCATTACATGACCATGGTTCTTACCATCTTCTCTAAGCTCACTCTTTGAGATCAGCCACTATCATATAGTAAAAAAAAACCTAGCTAGGTGTGAAAAGCTCCAAAAGGAGACACCCTAGGCAAAAAAGGGAAGAAAAAGAAATCCTTGCTAAGTTTAAAAAGCTCCAAAAAGAGGCGCCTTAGGCAAAAAAGGGAAAAAAAAAAGCAAATGATAGTAATGGAAAATATCATCATCAATGACATACATAACAAAAAGCATATATAGTCATCATCATACAAACATCATACAACATGCATGATAAATGCCCAGATACAACACCCAAAGTCCATAACCTCAAGAAAATGATACAACAAAGTGAACCATTTACCAAAAAGTCCTACACCTAGCTCCTAAAACAACTACATCAGCCGTGGCTACCATCAAAAGTAAGTAATGAACCTACTCAAGTATCCCCCTCATCTGATCTTGACTTATCATTGTATGACGTAACGGATGATAGTCACGACTCTAGCTCACTAATGCAGTCACAATAAGTTGTTCGCTACCACTCTTATCCACAATTAGCAAGATGGTGCTCAACCTATATTACACATTGCATATCATACACTCATACATAAAAACATGTGCATAAAATAAATAGGCACAATAAAGAAGGCATACCCTATGAGTGGTAGCAAACTCCAAAAAGCACTATTGTGCACTCCCTATAATAGTATACCGGTACTGACCAGAGGAGATAGGAATATGAAAAAGCAAGCAAATAAGTCAACCACCACTCACTAGGTAAAATGAAGCAAAGGCAGGAATGAGAAAATAACACAAACATGAGTAACATCAGTAGGAGCAACACCCGACTGAGGAAAGACAGGTCTAGGCAAATCAAAGCTCACTACTCTACCTAAGATATTTGTCCTAAGCAAAAAGAAAAATGGTTGAACCATCAAATCCTTATGGATAATGCTACTAGAAGCCGTATCACTAGCATGAGCAGTCGCCTCAGTGCAGAGCGTGGCCTCATCATCCTCGAAGCGGGATCCAGATCTCCTTCGATGACACTGCAGATAACCTCTTATAACCCATGTCAATTATAGTTTATTACTAATAAAGTTTGCTATATGCTTGCACCAAAATAAGAATATTGGATCATAAGAAGCAACTCTTGACGACCCACTTGATGGCCTAGCCCTCGAACCTAAGGGACAAGATGCATCTAACTGAGAAGGTGGAGTAGAAGGAAGGTCCTGATAGCTACAACATCAATTAGCTGAGGGATCAATACATTAGCATAAGGCAAACCCTCACTCTCCAAGAGGCCCTCAGAGGGGAATCTTGTCATAACAATAGTAAGATCATCACTACAGTGCTCATGACTCCAAAACATGTCTCTAGGGGGAGGAACAGGAACTCTCTTCATATATAGGCCATCCTACCAATAATGGACTCACTCGTCCAAATACCACACTCTGCTGATGAGGCCAGAAAGCAACACTCATCTCTCTATCAGCTGCCATACAGCCACCATCTTTGCCATGTAGTGAGATCTCGCCACCCACCAGTGAAGAAAGATATGCTTAAAGGGAAACGATAAACAAATGATCCTAAAAAAAGGAACAACCAACACAATAGAAATTAGACATACATAATTAGGGGACAACCTCCTTATATGGTCCCAAGCTACCGTACAATTCTTAATCAAATTTATAGTCTTCTTGATCTAACAAGAATAACAAAGGAAGCCAGCCTCCTAGAAATGCCCAATGGATAGGTGAGGGAGAATCCCGAACTCATATGTCCAAATCTGTCAAAATCATAGGGTCATAAAATAACAAAAAAACCAAGAGGAAGACAATAGACATCATAATTCCTACTTAAATCTAGCATGAATAAACATCTGCTGATCCTCAAGCCACCTCGGCATGCTATATCAAGCCCCAAGTACTTATAAGCAAAGGTAGCAACACCCTAACAATACCTTGGCAAGCCATCAAGGTCCCTTAAGACATGCAGTAATCTCATATCACCCATACTCGAAGGGTTCAAGAAGATAACAATACTCAGTAAAAAAAATAAAAAGTAGTAAGCTAGCTACTCCGCTAAGACAAGACCATCATCATACAAAGCCCATATGGAAGAAATAAAATCCGTGTACAGAGCAAAATACGGGCAACCAGACTTCATAAGAGTGACTACCCTAAGAAAATCCCTCGTGAGATGCCTCCTCACCATAGCAATGGAACACTCCTCATCATTAAAAGGAATGGACTCTCTAGAAAGCTCAAGCCCATGATAATGCTAAAGTACAGTGGGGTAATAATCATCTCCCCAATGTGTCGTGTCGATCCATCACTCTGTTAATGCATATATAGCAATCTAACTCGATGCATATGAGTCATAAGATAATGCAAGAATCACTCCATCAAAGCCCTTCCTAGCAACCATCTGCTTTATGCACATTAGGAGACCCTAATAGTACATGCTGACCTTATTGAAACTACCAGGCAACACAGTGACATAACAATGGGGCTACAAATAATAAGTATGCTATCAAAAATTTACATAACTACTAAATACTAACACATCTTTTTATGTCACTCAAACAGGATTAAAATAACAATAAAGGTAAAAAAGGAAAGCATCACAGCAAGCGGACAACCACAAAAAGAAAATAAAGAAAGAGCTATCAATATCAACATATAACAATAAAGCTAGATAGATAGTTATAGCGAGAGCTATAGCTACAACAACCTCATATAGCAATAAAAAAAATAGCAAAAACGATTAACGAATAAGCTTTAAAAAATAAAGGTGAAGAGGGACCAACCTCACAATGATGATGCACCCAAGCATTAGCCTCCAAGCTATGAACAATAAGGATTGGATCTCGTCAAGAAAGCCTGGAAGGCAGAGAAGTCTAATCACTAGATGTGCTAGTCCCAACTGCGAATGTCCCAACTCTAGTAGCCTTCGTAAAGTCACCTTAAGATTAAGATCAACATCAATAAAAATGTCCTCCAAACCCTTAGGTATGTTGGGAAACACCATTTTATGCCAAAAAAATGGAAATATAGAAGTAAAAATAGAGCCAAAAGCACCCAAAACACGAAAAAGGTCAACAAAAGTTAGAAAACACTTAAAGAAGTCCGAACGAAGCCTCCCAAGAGCTCTGAAACAGCCGCTTAAATAAGCATGGAGTGGGGGAATGCCAAGCGCATGATCATGCGCACTTCCCCTTTCCATGTGCTCTTCTATGGTTTTATGCACACTTTGAGACTTTGCACACTCACTTCTATAGTCCTAAACTTCAATTTGAGCATAAGATATGCACAAAACTCACACAAAAGTATGTTGGTGAGGACTTCATCTATCTAAAGACACCGCACGTGCACTACTTTCTTCAAAAAACTCAAAGAAGAAGAGTAAGGAAAATTCACTGTAAGAATACCTTACTCCAAATCATCAAAATAACATCTGCAACATGAAAAATCACTGCATCATTGCTGCATCAACACTACATCATTATTGCATCATCACTGCATCACTACTACACCATTACTACATTGTCACCACTATCTCATTTATTACATAGAAGCATTCACATTGCTTAAAAGCACTCTCATTCATCATTGAGAAGCACTCATATTGTTTAGAAGCACTCATATTTCTTAGAAGCACTCACATTGCTTAGAAGCACCCACATTGCTTAAAAACACTTTCTGCTTAAAACCACTCTCACACCACTTAGAAGCACTCATTCATTGCTTAAGAGCACTCTCACATTGCTCAGAAGCATTTGCAGCACTCTCATTCATAGCTTAAAAGCACTCACATTGCTTAAAAGAACTATCACATCGCTTAGAAGCATTCACATTGCTTAGGAGCACTCTCACATTGCTTAGAAGCATCCTCACATAGCTTAGAAGCATTCACATTGCTTAGGAGCACTATCACATCACTTGGAAGCATTCACATTACTTAGGAGCACTCTCACATTGCTTAGAAGCACTCATAATTTCTTAGAAGCACTCATATCACTTAGGAGCACTCGTTCATTTTTTAGAAGCACTCGTTCATTGCTTAGAAGCACTCATTCATTGCTTAGAAGCACTCTCACATCTCATCCATTACTCAGAAACATTCATAGCACTCTCATTTAGAATCACTCACACTCATTACTTAGGAGCATCTGCACTGCTTAGGAGCATTCTCATTTGCTTAGTAGCATCCTCATTCGTGTGACACCTAATAAGGTTATAGTCGCATATTCATTTTATGACACCTAAAAAGGTTACAATCATATATTCATTTGCATGACACCTAAGAAGGTTATAGTCACATGTTCATTTCATATGACACCTAAGAAGCTTATAGTCACATGTTCATTCGCGTGACACCTAAGAAGGTTGTAGTTGCATGTTCATTCACGTGACACCTAAGAAGGTTGTAGTTACATGTTCATTCATGTGACACCTAAGAAGGTTATATTCACATGTTCATTTGCATGACACCTAAAAAGGTTATAGTCACATGTTCATTTGCGTGACACCTAAGAAGGTTATAGTTGCATATTCACTCATATGACACTTAAGAAGGTTATAGTTGCATATTCATTTGTCAGACACTTAGAAAGGTTATAGTCGCATCTTCTTTTACTTAGTAGCATCCTCATTTGTGGGACACCTAGAAGGTTATAATCACATCTGCATTTTGTTTAATAGCATCCTCATTTTTTTCACACCTAGAAATGTTATAGTCGCATCTGCATTCTACACTTTGCATCAGTGACAAGCTTGCATATGTCCCAAATACCACTCTGCATGACAACCAAGTCACAGAATAATAGCAATAAAAAACACAACAATAGCAGTCAAATCTTGATAAAATATCTAGAGACAACCCATAGGTAAGTACCACTCTCCCTACCAAAACATTTTTTGCATCTTTGCATTTTGCTTCACGTGTATTAACACTAGTGCTAGGTGGCTATGCAACACATGTGAAGTAGGGGGCAACTGTCATACCTTATATTTGACTATCCCCAAAAAGGTCTGATGATGAAATGATTCCCCAAGATGACTAGATTCTGCTAGTTCATAACACCTCTGAAGTGTGCAACCTTAAAACACCCAACCGACCCCACTAGTGTGAAAAATTGATCACTGGGTCATTAAGTTATGCTCTGACCTTACAAAACATGAATTATCATAACAACAAGAGGTTTATTTTGAGAAAACACTTATTATAATACTCAACTCGTTGGGTTGGTGCATATTTCATTAAATCAGGACCTAACTTTATGAAAAAACAAAATTTGATTTTAATAAAACAGACTTTGAAAACTTATTCGGAGGGCTCCAAAACCCTAGAAAGTAGTCCCAGAACAGTCCAACACAACTCGGGTATTAGTGCGTATCGCTCAAAAGTGTGCATAAACACCCTTAGGTGTCATGTGCTAAAATTAAAGTTGAATTTCGCAAAACAGACTTCAGAAGCGCATTCGGAAGGCCTAAAAACCATTGTAACTAACCCCAAAATAGCGTGCATAGAACCCAGGAAGAGTGTGTAGAGCATCGAAGTGCACATGAAAAAGCGCACATTATACATGGTCATGCACACTTAGCGTGGCAACATGCAAAAATCCCCTCACATGCATGTGACCATTCCTACACCACCCTATTCTACACATTTTTTCCTATAAATAGAACCCTTTACACCCCATTTTAAAGGGGGTAAGCAAGTGAAGACACACACACACACACTCAAGAGTCAATCCGATTAAAGGCATGGGAAACCCTTTCCTATACAATTTTTTCTCTCCCATAACCTTTCCTTTAGGTTGTTAGATCCCTTTTTCCACCAAACCCAGCCTCATCTTTATCAAAACATGCTTTAAAGGTATACAGTCTAGCATCATTCTACTGTCATTTTGAACCTCTTGACAAGGAAAGCTTGATAATCTCTCGAAGTTAGAGCTTCAAAGTTCATACAAGATGAGTTAATTCTAAGGAACACATAATCATTTTAGCATGTTTACTTTACTGCAATATATTTTATTTTACTACCACCAGCTTTTGGGACTACTATTGTGCTTGCGTGATGAGACTAGCAATCTTACATGCTATATGAATAATATGTGTTATTATGCTCATTTTACATCATCACTTTGCATCCTCTATTTCTAAAATCATGAAATCACATTGTAAATATCAATAATATGAAAAGTTCATGCCCCAAAATAGAGTCATAATGCTCTCGATTTAGTGATGACCTCATGCATCCTTTATATTATCATCATTCATTATTATATCATAAATAATCACTGTAAGCGTGATCATCCTATCATTCATCAAACAAGCTATGCAAATGATCGTGTTATCCTTGTAGAGCAGTCATATTAGATTTACTTTTTCGTAACCTTTTTTTCTTTTCATATGTATTTTATCAAGAAAGCGATGTAATAAAATTCTTACATTTATTATCCTATATTTTCTGATGTACTATGTGAATGCTATATAAACTATCATCACCAAAACTAGGGTGTTGTTGTAGCTATACATCGAGTATTGTATAATGAGAAATAGTCAAAAAGTTGATGTGATCTCCCAAACCCAGAAATCTTTGTTAGGAACACTATTTGTTGAGTGGCCCAATGTTGTCCCTTTATTTTCTTAATTTTCTAAAAATCAGGTGGCGACTCCATAAAATCGAAAGTGTCTTATCCCCCCGAGACCAATCACTTCTCCCTACTCAGTAAAGTTGTCATGTCCCTCAGAAACAAAAACACCAACAAAGACAAGAATAAAAAAAAAGAATACCTAATCAATCTTGGTCGCTCACACTAACTGACCCCACCAGTGTGAAAAATTGATCACTGAGCCATTAAGTTATTCTCTGACCTTACAAAATATGAATTATCATAATAATGAGAGCTTTATTTTGAGAAAACTCCTTTTAGAATACTCAGCTTGTTGGGCTGGTGTGCATTTCATTAGATCGGGACCCAACTTTGTGAAAAAATGCAAATTGATTTTGATAAAAAGGACTTCTAAAACACATCTAGAAGGCTCCAAAACCTTTGAAAGTGGTCTCAGAATGGTCAAACACAACTCGAGGATCAACGCATATCGCTCAAAAGTGCGTGTAAATGCCTCTAGGTGTCATATGCTAAAATTGAGGCTGAATTTGGAAAAATGAACTCTAGAAATGTGTCTAGAAGGCCCAAAAGTCTTAAGAACCAACCTTAGAATGGCGTACATAAAACTTAAGAAGTGTTCGTGAAGCATCAAAGTGCATGTGGAACACACATGTGCACGCATGGCCACTCACAAAATTCTTGATATGCTCACATGACCACACCCCCACCACCCTATTCTACCCAATTTTCCCTATAAATAGACCCCTTTACACCCCATTTTGGAGTGAGGAGCAAGTGGAAACACATACACACTCAAAAATTGGTCTGATCAAAGGCATTGGAAACCCCTTTCCAAATAGTTCTTGCTCTCCCACAGCCTTTATCTTAGGTTGTTAGATCCGTTTTCCACTAAACTAAGCCTCATCTTTGTCAAAACACACTTCAAAGGCATACAATCTAGTATCATTCTATTGTCATTTTGAACCTCTCAATAAGGAAAGCTTGATAATCTATCAAAGCTAAAGCTTCAAAACCCATACAAGCTCAGTCGAGTCTGAGGACCACATAATTATTTTAGCACGTTCATTTTATTGCATTGCATTTTATTTTATTATCGCTAACATTTGGGAATACTATTGTTCTTGTGTGATGAGACTGGCAATCTTGCATGCTTTGTGAATAATATATGTTTTATTATGCCTATTTCATATCATCATTTTACATCCTTCATTTCTAAAATCATGAAATCACATCATAAATACCAATAATGTGAAAAGTTCATATCTCAAAATAGAGTCATGATGCTCTCAGTCCAATGATGACCTCATGCATCCTTTATATAGTTGTCATACATCATCATAGCATAAATAATCACTGAAAGCATGCATGATCATCCTATTATTCATGAAATCGAGCAAGCTGTGTGAATGGTCATGTTAATCTTGCAGATCAATTATATCCAAATTATATTTACGTTTCTAAAAATTTTTCCCTTTTCATATGTATTTCATTAGGAAAGTGATGTAATAATTAAATTTTTAGCTTTATTATCTTTCACTATTTAATGTACTGTGTGAATGCTATACAAACTGTCACTATCGAAACTAGGGTGTTGCGGTAGCTATACATCGAATATTGTATAATGAGAAATAGTAAAAAAGTAGATGCAATCCTCTGAACCTAAAATCTCTACTAGAGACAATACTTGCTGGTGACTCCACAAAATCAAAAGCATCTCATCCCTCCAAGACCAATCATTTGTCCCTCTTTGGTAAAGTTGCCATGTTCCTTGGAAATAAAAAGACCTGCACAATGTCCCATGAAAACATACCGCTATCCAAAAGTGAAAAGAGAATACCAGGCTACTCATAATGGTGACTCCATTAAGGACTTCTAAGTAAGAGGAATCAACTTGAAAATGACTATTTCTCATTATGCAATGCTTAATTGTATAGAATCCCTCACCACTGCATTTGCACTACATATCACATGTGCACCACTTGTCCCTAAAAGCCTCAATAATACTAAATAACATTGCCACCATGATTCCACTCAAGTCATGGGGTGATGAAGATATAGTATTATCACCTTTAGTCTTTACTCATGCATTCGCTGGACTTATCTAACTAGAGTCTATAACCTAAGTCCTTAAGGGGGGTGACCGAGTTATCAAAAGAATGCTAAACTCACTCACTAGAGTCTGTAACCCTTGTCATATGGGGGCATTCTCAGTAAAGGAACCCTTAGCCTTTCACCCTGACTTAGCTCATGTAGATAAACTAGTAGCAACATCCACTAGGATTCCACCAAGCTATGCACACTATCCTTGTCCTAACGCTGTCTGTTTGACCTGATATTCATAAATGACATGACCCTCCTAGTGTCTATCATTGAATGACATCGTAATGTCAGTTTTTATAGAAAATTTATTCTCAGGACCACGTGCTTCTTATATACTTCGTGTGAGCCCGAAGCATGAGGAATGATAAGCATCATGTACCTCAGCTTGAGTAGTCTATGAAAATTAACAAAATAATGACATCTCTCAATGACAAATGAATGGGTTAAGAACCCAACTAGATTGTGGACCTTTATATCAGCAAAATCAAATTATAAATTATCAAACGATACTTTCATGACTCCCAATAAATATATTAAATATCGATATAGGGGCAAGAGCTCGAACTCCATTTAATTGACCTTGGTCCTATGCGTACAGAAGCATATGAGCTTTGGACATCATTTCAAGCCCAACAATTGACCCTCACATTGACATTGTGTGATTATCTCAAGCACATTTGAGTATCATTCCTTAGTTTACCCTTTAGTTCTGACCAACATTAATAAAAAAAAACATAGTTCTGAGAATGAAACCATAGTCCCCTAATGACTATAGGCTTAAAACCCAGCTAGGAAAGACATTGAATGACCTCATGGAGAAATAAGGTTAGAAGCAAGAACTTGCTTGTGATTGGTTTGTTCATTACATAAGAAAACTAACCAGCTTTAATCATGCATACATAAAATACATATAGATAGCACGTGCTAACTACTATTTTTTTGTGGGAATAATCATTTTTCATTATAGGATTTTGCATCCACTCCATGCATACATGCTCACCCTTTTCTTTTATAGGCATACATCATGCATCATTCATTTAGCTAACCTTAATAAATGTATAAGAATATGGCATGAGTGATCAAGAAGATACCTCATGTCAATAATTTAAAGACAAGTTAAAGGAGGGGATCCAAAAATTACTTATTGATGGCATTATAGTTGAAATCCTCTAAGCACAAATCAAAGCCAAAAGTGCCCGAGATGGGAATAGCACACCACTAAATGAAGCCTCTACATATGTTCACCCGAGGGTAGATAAGGCAAAGGGAATTCCCTATACTCTAGTTCAAGTTAATGATGACAATGGCCACTACCAAGATCTCAGGAAAGCACCAAAAGCTACAAAAATTACTAACATGACCAAGCCTAAATCGACAGGGGAGGTCAAACTATTGGCCAATAGGATGGCTCAGTTGGAATTCACCTTCAAAGACAAAGGAACTCATAGATCCAAAAGTTTCACCAACCTAGCACTATTCAAAGATGAGCCGCTTCCAGATGGTTTCAAGCTACCAAACTTTGCTAAGTTTGATGAAACAAGAGATCCAAAGGTCCATTTAAGGCAATATGCTACCTTCATGGCTGCCACAAAGCTTATAAAATCATAGATTGTTCAATTCTTCTTCACATCACTAGAGGAAGGACTGAGGGCATGGTTCTTTGGCCTTAAAGATGAAATAAAAAATGATTAGCTACTACTAACTCAGAAGTTTATCAAGCAGTATGAATACAACACTCAGTTAGACATCATTCAAAGGGACCTTAAGACCACAAGGTAGAAACTCGATGAAGTTTTCTCTAATTATGTCACCAGATGGCGGGGAAAGGTAGTTAATATGAGAAATCATCATCCTAAGGATGAACAAATAAAGCTGATAATCAAAGGGGCACTACCACACTTTAGAAAATAGATGATCTTTGCTCATTATCCTAATTCTAGAGCTCTCCATTAGGCTGGGATCAGTATTGAGGATAAGGAACCTCAGTAAGCCATAAACACTTTTCACCGTAATACCTAACCAAATATCTAAAACACCTTCACCCTAAGCCGTAGAAATAAACATGATGCATGATAAACTTCTGAGTTAGCAGTAGCCAATAAAGCCTAGCCATTTATCAATGCCATCAGACCACTAAGAAAAATCTTAAACTTTAACCTCCCAATATCCAAAGTATTCCAGAGACTTAAATAAAAGAACCTCCTATAGCCACTGAAGCCTAGGCCTCTTCCAAACCTATAACCACCTCAGATTAACCAAAACTTGTTCTGCCACTTTCACCAAATGCATGGTCATACCACTAATACATGTAGAACTCTCAAAAATGCAATCTAATACCTTATTGACTTTGGAAAATTGATGACCTAGAAAAATGACCTAGTGTTAAAACCAATCCTCTCCCAAACTATCAAAACATTCCTCTACCAACCATCTGCATGATACCCTCCAATCTACTAGAAGACCTTATTGAAAAATCAATCCAAACCATATAAGAAACCCAGATAAGCTCTCAGAGGACAAACCCTCGAATCCTATTCTTGAGCCTTATGATTCTAATGAAGATGAACAATGCCCTTCTACCTTTGAATACATTCTAATGCCTCAGAAATTCCTTCTCCACTTGAACGGTAAAGTGATTGATTGCATTACTCATAAAAGGTAGACATAGATAAAAATCTCAGCAGTGACCATAAGATATGGGATTTACTGGGCCAACCATCTGAGAAGTTCAACTACAAAGTCAAGTATATAGCACCCCCTACTACCTACACACTCTTATAAGACATAGTATCATCAAAATGGGGAGAAGAATTTGACAACGAAGATGGGATGGTTAGTACTATTCAGCTTCAAAACTTGCAAGTCATGGGGATAGACATATGGTATAACTCTGATGATCCTGAAATTATTGCCTGGGACCATACCAGTAGTACAAAAGCATATAAGCAAGCAGTTGAGAAGCCCTTACTAGACTCGCAGCGGGTGGATATATCAACCTCTTGAGAAAGAAAAAGAACCCTCTAAAGAGAAACAAGTAGTAAGAGATCAAGCTCTAGTCAAAGATTAAGACACTATCCTCAAATAGCTCAAGAAGACTCAAGCATAAGCCAGTATCTAGGACCTACTCATTGTCTCTAAGAAGCACAAAGATGCCCTAGTCATAGCACTAGATGAAGTAAAGATTACCACTAATGCCTCACCTTGCGAGATAATAGCCTTTTAAATGAAAGCTCCTTCCAATGCAATCACCTTTTTAGATGAAGATTTACCCTTTGAGGGAAAGGTCCACAATCGTCCTCTCTTCATACAGGCAATTGTCAAGTATAAGAAGACCCCATGTGCTATGGTAGATGACAAGTCTGCCATTAATGTTTACCCCCTGAGGTTGCTATATAAGTTTGGGATGAATATTGAAAACCTATAAGAATCTAATGTGATCATACGAGCCTACAATAATTTAAAGAAGCAAGTTATTGGCACTTTCAAAGTAATAGTTATAGTGGGAGATATCGAATCAATAATAGAATTTATTGTCCTGGACATCCCTCTTACTTTTACCTTACTGCTAGAAAGACCATGGTTCCACCCACTAGGGGCATACCTTCCATTGTGCATCCGAAGATCAAGTTCCTTTTAAATGGAAAAGGTCATTACCATCCCTACTGAAATAAATAACATTATTGCCTATCTGAATGTGGTCCCACCAAGATTCTAGGTTTATGTGATTAGCGACGGTCATGTCAATCCCAAAGTTATTATTATAATAAAGAAGATGCAATATCTACCTGGAACAGGGTTAGGAGGAAGAAATAATGGAGTCACAGAGTTCCCAAAATTTTAAGGATAGACTAATAAATACAATCTTGGGTACAATCCTAAAAAGGATACTGAGGCTAAAAAGTCAACATCTTTTATGGCTGAAAGCTCAACCCAAGCCTATCAAGGACAAGCTGAGGAGTGGATGAGCAATGGAATCGAGAAACCAAGGTTTGAGATCTTTAATAACACCCTCAAAGAGAAGCACTTACTAGACATGATCATCAAGAATGACATCTGTGAACTAATGAAAAACCTAGAGATAGAATCTAAGAGTAAAGCTATCAATCATGCTCAAGCTATTTCCATCCTCAAATCAAGCATTGATGACATATGGTTCGAAGACATTATTGATGATGATCTCTATACTTTTTCTTTGTTTGAAAATGATGATGTAATGAACTATAAAGTTAATGCAATGAAATATGATTTTGCTTACTTGTTTAATGTCTTTCCTAATGGTAATGTGCATTGCATTGATCAAAACATTAGCATATTTGACATTCATTCCATATGGACTAAATCATTTAACATTAGCACATAATCTCAACCACACATTCTTTATATTTCAAAAGATGTTACCCTTGAAGAGAGAAGAGAAATTGAAAAAATATTAATAAAATATTCAAAAGGTATTTGCCTGGATGTACGACAATATGCCTAATATTGATAGGGACATTGCTTAACACTTTATTCCTACTAAAGAAGGGTGAAAATTGGTAAAGTAGAAACTGAGAAGACTCATACTAGAATGGGCCCAACTAGTGAAAGAGGACATTGAGAAATAGATCAAGGCAAAATTCCTAGAGGTAGTAGACTATCCAGAATGGTTAACAATTGTGGTGCCATTACCAAAGAAAGACAGAAGGGTTAGAATCTGCATTGACTACAAAGATTTGAACATGACCTGCCTGATGGATGATTTCCCACTACCTCACATAGACATACTGGTTTACAATATTGCCATATATGCAATGTACTCCTTCATGGGTGGATTCTCTGGGTATAATCAGATCCTAATGGTCATTATCAACAAAGAAAATACAACTTTCATAACATAATGGGGTACTTACTGCTATAGAATAATGCCTTTTGGACTCAAGAATGTAAGGGCAACCTACTAAAGAATGGCAACTGCAATGTTCCATGACATGATACACAAAAAAGTGGAGGTATACATTGATGACATGATGGTCAAGTAAAAAACTAGGGAAGAACACCCCTTTGATCTTGAAAAGTTCCTCAAAAGGTTGAAAAGTATAGTCTCAGGCTAAATCCAAAGAAATGCATATTTGGGGTAACTATAGGAAAGATGCTAGGATATGTTGTCAGTCATAATAGGATTGAAATGGATCTAGATAAAGCAAAAGCCATCAAAGAGATGTCAGTGCCAAAAACAGAGAAGGAAATCAAAGGGTTTCTAGGGAAACTACAGTTCATTAGCAGATTCATTACTATGTTGACAGTAGTGTGTAAACTGATCTTCAAGTTACTCAAGAAAGATCAACCGAATGGAATAAACATTGTCAGTTAGCATTTGACAATATCAGAAGCTACCTAGCCAACCTACCGGATCTAAAACTTCTTAAACAAAGGATACCTCTAACCTTGTATTTAGCCATCAAAGGGAATGCAATCAATATAATGTTAGCCCAAGAGGGAGAAACAAAAGTAGAACACACAGTCTACTACTTGAGCAAGGAGATGCAACCATATAAGGAGAAGAACAGCCAAGTCAAACATATATGTTTGGCAATAGTATGGACAATGAAGAAACTTAGACAATACTTTCAATCCTACATAATTCAGGTTGTGTCTAAAATAGACCCAATGAAGTACCTTTACAAAGCTCCCTCTTTAGTAGGGAAACTTTCCAAGTGGCTCGTATCGCTAACAGAATTTAATGTCCAATATCTTATTAAGAAGGCAGTAAAAGGGAGAGTAGTAGCTAAATTTCTAGCTCCCAACCCCATTCCAGACTCAGAAGAAATTTAACTGGACTTCCCAAATGACCTCAACTCAGCCATTAAGATCCAAGGATGGTGCATGTACTTCGATGGAGCAATCAATCAGCTCAGTGCAGGAGTCAGTGTCATACTACAATCTCCAAAACGTAAAATAGTACCAATTGCTAAAAAGCTCGAGTTCAGAGTCACAAATAATGAAGTAGAATATAAGGCATGCACACTCAAAATAGAAGCACTGATAGCCCTAGATGTCACAGAAAATAAAATCTTCGGGGATTCCATGCTAGTAATCAACCATGTCACAGAAGAGTGGGAACTAAAAGAGCAACACTTAAGGCCTTACTTAGACCACTTGAGGCTACTTACCATGTCCTTCTGAAAATGCAGATTCATTCATCTCCCTAGGAATCACAATTAGATGGCAGATGCACTTGCTTCTTTAACATTAGTATGGGAAGGACCATCCAAAATGCCCATGAAGCCTCTAATTCTACTGAGATCGAGACAACTTTGTCATAAAAATTACATAATAGTGAAGATAGAAATAACTAAAAAACCCTAGTTCTATGACATCTAGAGATATATGAAGGAACGAGCCTATAATAATCAAGTAGATGAAAGAGACAAAGTAGTCATTCGACAACTAGCATCAAAATTCACATCGCACCATGGTGTGCTATACAGGAGAACCTCAAATGGTTTACAACTCCAATGTCTATATGAAACTGAAGCTACACATGGGGGTGTTTGTGGTCCACACATGAATAGAGCAATCCTAGCTAAGAAGCTAATAAGACCACCTTCCCCAAGTGTCAGATCCATGGAAATGTCAACCACCTTCCCCCAACATAACTACACTACATCTCCTCTCCATAGCCTTTCTCAATATGGAGAATAGACATAATTAAGGAAATCCATCTGATACAGACATAGGTTCATCCTAGCGGCAATGGACTACTTTACAAAATGGGTCAAATTAGAATCATTCATAAAGATAGGAGCTAAGCAAGAGGCTAAGTTCATCAAAAGAAACTTGTTCCATCAATATGGGATCATTCATCACATCATCTCTAACAATAGTGTCCATTGTAAGGGGAAGTTATAAGGTGGAACATCATAAATCTTATCCTTACCAACCACAAGTAAATGGGGCTATCGAAGCTATAAATAAGAACATCAAAAAGATCTTGTCAAATATGACTCGAACTTGTCAAGATTGGGTAGACAAATTGCCATATGCCTTATAGGGGTATCGAACAACAGTCAAAACTTTAACAAGAGCAACTCCTTTTTCACTAGTGTACGGATCAGAAGTAGTTCTTCCAATCAAAATAGAGATCAAGTCTCTTCAAGTAACAATCAAATTTGAATTGCCAGAAGTACAATAGAGTCAACAAGGGCATGATAGCCTCACTCTATTTGACAGCTAAAGGCTCAAGGCTCTATACTACACATAATTGTATTAGGCTCGACTAGCCAAGACCTTCAATAAAAGAGTAAAACACAAGAGTGTGAAAGCAAGACACTGGGTGCTAAAGCAAGCAAGACAAAACATTCTAGAACCTAGAGGGAAATTTAGACCAAACTGGGAAGGCCTATACCTGGTCAAACATGTCCTATCAAAAGGAGGAGTCAAGCTGATGGATTTTAAAGGCAATAAATTCTCAAAACCTATTAATACAGACCACCTAATGAATTACTACATCTAAGGCATAAAAAAATCAGCCTACTGAGTTGAAAACCTAAAAAGGAAACTCAGGCAAAAGTTAGGGACTTCCCGCTGAGTTGAAAACCTAAAAATGGTAGCTCAAGCAAAAATTAGGGAAAGAGGGGGAATACTTAACTACAAAATCTGATAAGGCTAGTTAAGGATAGGGGTAAAATTAAGTTTGAAATTTATACAAATGCATATATGCTTTTCTTAAATGATTATAGTGAAATGAGAATGATTGCAATGTCTTTGAAAAGTGCAACACATTTTATCATTATGAATTGCATCAAGCATGAATTGCATTTTCTTTCATTTAATGACCATGGTTGTTACCATCTTCTCTTAGCTCTTTCCTAGAGACCAGCTACTATTGTAAAAGCTGTAAAAAAAAGCCAAGCTAGGTATGAAAAGCTCCAAAAGCAGACACCCTAGGCAAAAAAGGGAAGAATAAGGAAATCCAGCTAGGTGCAAAAAGCTCTAAAAGGATACACCTTAGGCAAAAAAGGGAAAAGAGGCAAACAATAGCAATGGAAAACTTCATCATCAATGATACATAACAAGAAGCATATATAGTCATCATCGCACAAGCATCATACAATATGCAGGATAAATGCCTAGATACAATACCCACAGTCCATAACCTTAGGAAAATGATACAACAAAGCAAACGAAAGGCCAAAAGTCCTACACCTAGCTCCTAGAATAACTACATTGGCAGTGGCTACCATCTGAAGCAAGCACTAATCCTACTCAAGCATCCCCTTCATCTAATCCTAACTCATCATCATTCATCATAAAGGATGCTAGCCGTGGCTTCAGCTCACTGATTCAGTTGTGATAAGCTGCATGCTTCCACTCCCATTCACGACTAGCGAGATGGTACTCAACCTGCATTACATATTGCATATTATACACTCATACATAAAACATGTGTATAAAATAAGTAGGTACAATAAAGAAGGCATACCCTCTAAGTGGTAGCTAACTCTAAAATGCACTATTGTGCACTCCCAGCAACAGTATACCAATGCTGACCAAAAGAGACAAGAATCTACAAAAGCAAGCAAATAAGTCAATCACCACTCACTAAATAAATGAAACACATATAAGAATAAGTGGAGAACACAAACATGAGTAGCTTCAGTAGGAGTAATACCTGATTAAGGAAAACCAAGTCTAGGAAAATCAAAGCTCACTACTCTACTAAGGATATATGTCCCAAGTAAAGACAAAGATGGCTAAACCATCAAGTCCCCAAGAGTAGTACTACTAGAAGCCACACTACTAGTATGAGTAGTTGCCTCAGTACTGAACATGTCCTCATCCTCTTTGAAATGAGTTTTAGATCTTCTCCGACATCATTGCAAATAAGTTCTCACAACTCATGTCAATTATAGTTTATTACTAATAAAGTTTGCTACATGCTTGCACCAAAATAGGAATAAAAGCTTATCGGATCATATGAAGCGACTCTTGATGACTTGGGTGATAGCCTAATCTTCAAACCTGAAGGATGAGATGCATCTGCTTAAGAAGGTGGAGGTGGAGGCAAGGTCCCACTAGTTACAGTGTCAATCAGCTAAGGGATCAATACATCAGTATAAGGCAAGCCCACACTCTTTAAGAGGCTCTTAGAGGGGAATCCCATCATAACAGTAGCAAGATCATCACCATAAAGCTTATGACCCCAAAACATGTCACTCAGAGGAGGGACAGGAACTCTCCTCATATAAGGGCCATCCCACCAATGATGGACTCACTCGCCCAAATACCACACTCTATCGATGAGACTAGAGAGCAACACTCGTCTCTCCATCAACTACCATAAAGTCACTATCTCTGTCGTCCAATGAGACCTTAACACCCACCAGCAAAGAAAGATCTGCTCAAAGGGAAAAAATGAACAAAAGATCCTTAAGAGAGAAACAACCAACATAGCATAAAATAGACATACCTAATAAGGGCACAGCTTCCCCATATGGTCTTGAGCTACCGTGCAGTCCTCAATCAAAACAATAGTCTTCCTAATCTAGTAAGAATAATGAGGAAAGCTATACTCCAAGAAATTCTCGATATACAGATGGATGAGGGAGAATCCCGAACTCATATACCCAAATCTATCAAAACCAGAGGATCAGAAATAACAAACTAAAAGTAAAAGAACAAACAACAGAACTCCTACTCACGTCCAGTATGAACAAGCATTAACAAATCCTTGAGCCACCTTGGCATGCTACTTTAAGGCCTGAGTACATATGAGCAAAGGCAGTAGTGCCCCAATAATAGTTTGGCAAGCCATCTAGATCTCTCAAGATAGACAACAATCGCATATCACAAGTACCTAAAGGGTTCGAGAAGATAATAACACTGACCAAATAAAAAAAAGTAATGAGCCAGTCACTCTACTAAGACAAGACCATCATCATATAGAGTCCATACAGAAGAAACAAAATTCATGTAATGAGTGAGATATGGGAAACGAGACTTTATAGGTGTGACCACCGACACCTCTTCACCATGACAGTAGAACAATCCTCCTCACTGAAAGGAACTGGCTCTCTAGAAAAGCTTAAGCATGTGATAGTAGCAAAATCTAAAAGGGTAATAGTCATCTCCCCAATAGGCAGATGGAAACTATGCATCATGTCCATCCACCACTCTATTAATGCATACATGAAAATCTGACTCGACGTATATGAGTGATAAGATAATGCAATAATGACTTAGTCAAAGCCCTTCCCGGCAATCATCTGCTTCACACATATTCAAAGACCTTGATAATACATGCTGACTCTAATCAAACTACTATGTAGCATAGTAACATATCTACAAGGCTACAAATAATAGGTACACTATCAAATATTTGCATAGCTACTAATACTAACACATTTCTCTCTCTTTCATTTAATAGGATCAATAATAAAAGCCAAAAAGTAGAGCATCACGTCAAGCACTAGCAAACAATCATAAAAAGAAAATAAAGTAAGAGCCATCAGCATTCACAATAAAGTTAAAACCTAACAGACAGTTATAACAAGAGCTATGAGCTATAAGAACCACATAATAAACAACAAAGCAACTATGAGCAACGTTTCTCTTGTGTGATGTGTCTTATCACTTTTCACTTTTGGATAGCATTATGTTTTCATAGGACATTGTGCGGGTATTTCCACTTTCAAGGGACATGGCAACTTTATCGAATAGGGACAAATGATTAGTTTTGGGGGGATGAGATGCTTTTGATTTTGTGGAGTCGCCACCCAATTTTTAGAAAATTGGGAAAAGAAAGGAACAACATCATATCACTCAGTGAGTATTATCCCCAGCAGTGATTTTAGGGTTCAGGGGATTGCGTGTACTTTTTAACTATTTCTCATTATATGATATTCGATGTATAGCTATAACAACACCCTAGTTTTGGTAATGACAGTTTGTATAGCATTCACATCGTATATCAAATAATGGCAGGTAATAAAGTTGGAAATATTATTACATCGCTTTCCTGATAAATACATATACAAAGGGAAAGATTGATGAAAAGTAAATCTATATGATTGATCTGCAAGAGTAACATAACCATTCACATAGCTCGCTCAATTTCATAAATGATAGGATGATCATTCTTACATTGCTTATTTATGTTATAATCATGTATGACGATAATATAAAAGATGCATGAGGTCATCACTGGACTAAGAGCATGATGACTCTATTCCGGGATATGGACTTTTTCACATTATTGATATTTATAATGCAATTTCATGATTTTGGAAATAGACAATGCAAAATGATGATATGAAATGTGCATAATAAAGCATCTATTATTCACATAGCATGCAAGATTGTCAGCCTTATCACACAAGCACAACAGTATTCCCAAATGCTGGTGATAGTAAAATAAAATGCAATGCGATAAAATAAATGTGCTAAAATAATTGTATGGTCCTCAAACTCGACTAAGCTCTTGTGGATTTTAAAGCTTTATCTTTGAGAGATTATCAAGCTTTCCTCATCGAGAGGTTTAAAATGACAATAGAATGATTCTAGATTGTATACTTTTGAAGCATGCTTTGATAAAGATGAGGCTTGGTTTGATGGAAAAGGGATTTAACAACCTAAGGGAAAGGCTATGGGAGAGTAAAAACTATTTGGAAAGGGGTTTCCAGGCCCTTTGATAGGACCAATTTTTTGAGTGTGTGTGTTTCCACTTGCTCCCCCTTTCAAAATGGGTTATGAAGGGGTTCATTTATAGGAAAAATTTGGTAGAATAGGGTGGTAAGGGCATGGTCACATGCACATATTGAGAATTATGCACATGGCCATGCTAAGGGTGCATGGTTGCACATGGTTACGCATAGTGTGCATATGGTCACGCCCTTAGCGCTTGGCCATGCATGCACGTGTGCATTCCACGTGCACTTCGACACTTCACGTACACTTCCCATGTTTTACGCATGCTATTGTGAGGTTTGTTCCAAGGATTTTTGGGCCTTTTAAACATGTTTCCAAAGTCCATTTTGCCAAATTTGGCCTCAATTTTAGCACATGACACCTAGGGGCATTTACATGCACATTTGAACAATACACATTGATACTGGGGTTATGTTGGGTCATTTTGAGACCACTTTCAGAGGTTTTGGAGCCTTTTGACTGTATTTCCAAAGTTTGTTTTATCAAAATTGATTTTTGTTTTTCACAAAGTTGGGTCCTGATCTAACAAAATGCACATCAGCCCAACGAGTTAAGTATTTTAAGAGGAGTTTTCTCGAAATAAACCTCTTATTATTTTGATAATTCATATTTTGCAAGGTTAGAGCATAACTTAATGGCTTAATGATTGATTTTGCACACTTCTGGGGTCAGTTAGGTTTTCAAGGTTGCACACTTCAGAAGTGTTATGAACAAGTAGACTCTAGTCATCTTGGGGATTCATTTCATTATTAGACATTTTTTGGAGACAATCAAATTTAAGGGATGACATCAGCCAATGAACAAGCTTTAGAAAATAAAGGCAAAGAAGGACCTACCTCATGACAATGATGCACCTAAGCATGAGTCTCCAAGCTATAAACAACAAGGATTAGATCTCCCCGAGAAAGCCTGGGTGGTTGAGAACTCTATGCACCATATGTGCTAGTCCCTACAATAGACATCCTAGCTCCAATGGCCTCTGTAAAGTCACCCTCAACATCAACATCAATAAAAATATCCTCCAGACCCTTAAGAATGTTGGGGAACTCCATTTTATGTAGAAGAAAATGGAAGAACATAAGCACAAACATAGCAGATAGCACCCAAAACACAAAAAGGGTTAAGAAAAGTTAGAAAACACTCAAAAAAGTCTGGACAAAGCCTCCTTAAACCTCCAAAATAGCCATTTAAATAGGCATGAAGGGGAAGAACTGTGTGACAACATGCACAGGCCTATGACCATGTGCATAGGCACGTGACCATGTACACAGGCACATGACCACATGCACAGGCACGTGACCATGTGCCTCCCACGCATAGTCACGTGCTCTTCTATGATTTTACATGCACTTCAAGACTTTGCACACTCATTTCTATGGTCCTAAACTTCCATTTGAGCATAAGATATGAACCAGACTCATTTAAAAGTACACTAATGTAGACTCCATCTGTCTAAAGACACTATGCACACACTACTTTCTTTAGAAAACTCAACATCTCATGAAAGAAAAAGAGTAAAGAAAATTCACTGTAAGGATATCTTACTCTCAATCATCAAAATAACATCCTCAACATAACAAATAATGATATAATTAAAAGCACTTTCACTGCTTAAAAGCACTCTCACATTGCTTATAAGCACTTTCACTGCTTAGAAGCACTCTCACATTGCTTGAAAGCACTTTCACTACTTAAAAACATCTTCTCATTTGCTTAGAAGCACTTTCTTTACTTAAAAGCACTCTCACATTGCCTAGAAGCACTTTAACTGCTTAGATGCACTCTCACATTGCTTAAAAGCACTTTCATTACTTAGAAGCACTCTTACATTGCTTAGGAGCATTCACCACTTAGATGCACTCTCACATTGCTTAAAAGTACTTTGTAAACACCCAATTTCGGGATGATGAAGTGTGGATGCAACAGGGGACTCCAATGATGAAAATGTAATAAATAGGTCTTCAACACTTGAAGTTTAAAACCTTAAAAGTCTAAATGTATTTGCAAAAGAGTTTAATTAGTTTGTTAAGGACTTAATTGTAATATTTTTTAAGACCTAATTGAAAATTCTAAATTCTTTTAGGGGTCTTTTTACAATTAAAATTTTAAAAAATATTGGAATTTTGTAATTCCAATCCATTAAAGTCAATTTAATTAAATTAGGGTTTTTAGAATAAATTTGATTGATTGTTTGATCTTTTATATGATTTTTTATTATTTTTATATATGTTTTAGGCTTGTTTATTTCTTTTATGTGTTTTACGCCCTAAACCAATGTTAGGCTCTAACTCTTTCAATTAATTTTAGGATTAGGTAATTCTTTTTGGCCCAACTTTAATTATATCATTGCATTTAATATGTTATTAATTAATTAGGTCTAGATTTTAATTAATTAAAGTGCATATTAGGCCTATAATTAATTAGATTTAGGGTATAGATAATTTAGGCTCATTTAGTTAATTTAGACATAGGTCCACCCAGGATAATTAAAATTAATTTAGACTTGGCCCATTAAATTAAAAACTTTTCCATAACTTGTAGATTTAATATCACTTTAGAAATAAAATATGTAGAAGAACTAGGCCCATAAATTTAAATATTTCATAATTTGTAGATTTAGGTCTAAGAATTAAAATAAATAGACTTAGGTTCATTTAATTAAAATTGAATAGGAATTAGGCCCGTTAGTCTTTAAGGTCACTTGTAAATCAAAACATGTAGATTTAGCTCATTGAATTAAAATCAATGTAGGTTAGACTAACTTAGGGATTGTTAATTAAATGAATGCATTGTTTACGTGTATTTTTCATGACTAGTTTGCTTGGAGTTAATTGTTTAAATAAGGGTTTATAAGAAATTGCATGTAAATAGAGGATGAGATAATAATTCATAAAGGAATTCAAAATGAACATGATACTGAAAGAAGCTGGTATTCTATACCCAGAATCTCCTGGTTGTCATGTTGGCTTTCTTTTAGAGAATCGAGTACCACCATTTTTTTTATTTGTCCTAATTATTACTCTGGGTGGCGACTTCTTATCTCCATTTCGTGTCTTTATGATAGTGGTGTTATTTTAAATAAATAAATAAATAAGATATTATTTCTGATTTGTTTTTAAAACAAAATCAGAATATAATAAATGGGAAATTACCAAAAAAGGTCATTTGTAGGTGAAATCCTAATTTAGAGTCTATAAATATGTTATAATCTCTAGGGTTTAATACAGTTTTGTTTTTCCCTGCCTCCAAAAACGGTTTTCTCTCTTCCTAGAAAACAAGCATAGAATTTTTATTTTATTCTTGATTTGTGAGACAATCAATAAAGTTGCTAGCACACACTCCAAATCATTTTGTAAAGGGTTGTTCATGTGGATACCTATAGAGGACACATCCTTTTGGAGACGTCTTGATTTGAACAACCAAAGCAAAAAGCTCGAGGTAAGGTGTCACCGGTGTGAACCCCCTCTCATCCTTCTAGAAAATCTTGCCTCTTCTACGTCTTAGTGAGATTCTTGAAATCCTAGTTTTAATCAAGTAGTCGAATTACATGGATCCAGGTTTGGGAACGTGATAAAATTTTAATTTTTCCACTGCGTTTATATCACGAAACCCATCAGTGGTATCAGAGCCACTTGTAATTTGATTAATTGATTCTATGTATATATGATATATGTTAGGGTTTATGATTCATTTTGAAAAGGGTTTTCAAAATTATCAAAAAAGGTTTTTGATTTATTTTATGACAATTCGTAGTAATCTATTTGAAAACGGAATTAAACATTAATTTGATTAATGTTTGTAATGGTTTAATATGATTAAACTAAAAGTAGTTTTTGATTTTATGAATACAATATGCTATTTCATGAAAAATGAATTAAGTATAATCTGTGCTAGCAGGCAGCACGGCCGTGTGCATTTGGCACACTGCCGTGCATGATACGACGTCAATCAGGTAGCACGGCCATGCGCATTTTGCACATGGTCATGCGACCTGATGCATAGGCAAAGTCAAATTTGTACAAGTATACGAATTGATCTGTTTATTTCCCTTTTTATTGTGATCAAAATCAGCTACTAGCACAGATGTTTTTATGAAAAACTAAAAAAAATTTTTAATCTGTTTTGAATGGAATTTTCAGGCTGTAAGCTATTTATAGAAAGTGATGTTTTTTTAGGCAGTAGCTGATTCAGTAATTGATTACAAAAATTGGTTGATTGTTTCCTTGACGCGTGGCTGTTTTAATTGAGCGTTTTGTCTATTTTTTAACAAGTTGATTTTATGGTAATTTGATTACGAAAATTCATTAATGTTCAGAAATTTGAAAGGTAATTCACCAAAGAACTAAGGTAAAGTGTTTACTATTGGACCCACTGACTGGTCAGCAGGACCTCCACTTGGGGCACTACCCCCAGACCCTGCCAGGGGCGCTGCCCCTTGGAACCCCGCTAGGGGCACTGCCCCTTGACCCAGAAAGAATTGTCACATTATTTTATTTTTAACATAATAATTGGATTTGCTAACTAAATAGATTATTATGTTATACATGTTTGTTGTTTTATGCATGGTGCATAGCATGGCCCTTAGACCAATGTGATTGGATGTAATTTTTTTTTTATGGGTTGTAATTTTAAATACGGCCTGCGAATCATTTTTGTTTTGTTGTATTTATTTAATTATAATAGTGTAGAATAAATTACAACAATTTATGTAAATCAAGACCGATAGTGCAATTCAAGTTAGAGGCCTAGGATGGAGATCCAAGGTGGGAACCAAAGAAGGAGATCCATGGTAGAAGATGGAGATCCAAGTTGGAGGCTCAATTTGTAATTGTAATATTACCTAGGTTTAACCTTTGATCTTCATATTGGCTTATGAAGATCAACTTAGATTTGGGCCATGCTATGTCACATTTATTTTAGTTGTTATGTATGTGATGCCATATGATGCCAAATGATGCCATGCAATACAACATAACAATAACTAAATAAGATTAAATAAAGACGAACCCTTATTTAATATTAAGTCATTATAATGCCTCCCATAAATTCAATACTTGTCAAGTCTTAGATTATTATATATGGGCCTGCCAAAGTAGGGTGTATAAATTTATCCGAGGAAGGCAAGTTGGATAATGGTGCTATCCAAACATTTAATATGGTTTGACTTAACTAGGTTATCAAAATAGTTTTGGACCTAGGGCATTAGATGGGATTTTTAGCCATGATATGTGATGTTAAATCCCATACCATCCAAGAGTTACATGAGATGTAATTGATAAGAGTTGTCTACCTAAATAACCATATTTTAGGCGATGAGCCAAAGCAAACTTAGAGTATGGTGAAATATGGATCTTGGCCCACTAAAATTTTTAAAATTAACTTAGAGGGTTATTGATTTAAGTAAATTTAGTGGGAGTTTTTAATTATGCCTCATACATATTTAATAAAATACTGAATGGACTTTGCATATATTTGTTGTAGAAAATGACTTCAAACACTACATCTACTATGTCACTACGATCGATCCTTGAGAAGGATAAGCTCAATGGGACTAACTTTCTTAATTGGTACAGAAACCTAAGAATTTTTCTTAGGCATGAGAGAAAGGAATACATCCTTGATCAACCCATCCCTGAGGAACCAGCTGTCAATGCTCCTAGAGCACAAAGGGATGCTTATAATAAGCATCTCAATGGTTCTATTGATGTCACTTGTGTTATGCTTGGATTTATGGAGTCTGAGCTACAAAAGCAGCTGATGGAAATGGAGGCTTATACTATGATAGGCCATCTCAAGGAAATGTTCCAAGAGAAAGCTAGAATTGAAAGGTTCAATACCATCAAGGCATTGCTTTCTTGCAAGCTGACTATTGGCAGCTCTATCAGTCCTCATGTTCTCAAGATGAAGGGTTATCTTGACCACTTGGACAAGCTTGGTCTCAAGATTGAACAAGAACTGGCTGTGGATATTATTCTCCAATCTTTGCTTGAAGCTTATGATAGCTTTGTTATGATTACAATATGCATAGTATGAAGAAGACTGTTTGAGAGTTGCATGGGATGCTGAAAACTGCTGAAAAGAACATCAAGAGTAACACTAAGGATGTTCTCATGGTCAATAAGGGAAAGGGGATGAAAAGGGTTGGAAAGGGTAGGGCAAGGTTTTTAAAGGCTTTCAGAAGCCCAAACCAAAGCCCAAGTCCAAGGCTAAACCCAAAGCAAAGGAAGGAATTTCCTTTTTCTGTAATGAGCTAGGCTACTAAAAAAGAAATTGTAAGCTCTATTTGGATGATTTGAAGAAGAAAAAGGGTGGTGAGACTACGTCTTTAGGTATTCATGTTATAGAATTAAATCTATCTACTTCTGATTCTGATTCTTGGGTATTAGATACTGGATCAGGATCTCACATTTGTATAAATGTGCAAGGTCTAAAAAAGAGTAGATCATTGGCAAGAGGTGAAGTGTACCTACGAGTTGGCAATGGAGCAAGAGTTGCTGCTTTAGCTGTAGGAACTTATGAGTTACCTTTGCCTAGTGTTGTTTTATCTTTAGAAAATTGTTATTATGTACCTACTATGTGTAGGAATATTATTTCTATTTCTTGTTTGGACAAGAAAGGGTTTGAATTTATTATTAAGAATAATAAATGCAATATTTATCAGGATAACATTTTCTATGGATATGCTCCATGCACTAGTGGACTTTATGTTTTAGATGCTGAAGACACTAATGAAATGCCATCTATAACATAGATAAAAAGAAGTCTAAATCTAATGATTTAAACTCGCCCTATCTTTGGCATTGTCGTTTAGGCCATATAAATGAGAAATGCATTTTAAAGTTACACCAAAATGGGCTTTTAAATTCATTTGATTATGAATCATTTAATACATGTGAATCTTGTTTACTTGGAAAAATGACTAAAACACCTTTTACTGGATAGAGTGAAAGGGCTAATCACTTATTAGGCCTAATACATTCTGATGTATGTGGACCATTAAGCTCAACTGCTAAAGGAGGTTTTCAATACTTCATAACTTTCACAGATGATTTTAGTAGATATGGTTATCTCTATCTAATGAAAAATAAATCTGAATCTTTTGAAAAGTTCAAAATTTTCAAGAATGAAGTACAAAATCAACTTGGTAAAAATATTAAAACACTAAAATCTGATTGAGGTGGTAAATATTTAAACCAAGAATGTATAGATCATCTTAGAGATTGTGGGATTGTTTCACAATTGACTCCTCCAGGTACACCATAATGGAATGGTGTGTCTAAATGCAGAAATCAGACTCTATTGGATATGGTTCGATCTATGATGAGTCAATCTAATCTTCCAATCTCTTTTTAGGGATTTTCTTTAGAAACTGCTACATTCATTTTGAATAGAGTTCCATCGAAGGCAGTTGAAAAGACACCATATGAGAAATGGACTAGAAAAACTCCCAGTTTGTCTTCTCTTAAGATTTAGGGATGCGATGCTTTTGTGAAGCATCAAATCTCAGATAAACTAGCACCCAAATCTAACAAATGCCTTTTTATGGGATATCCTAAAGAAACTAAAGGATATTACTTCTACAATGCATCTGAGAACAAAGTGTTTGTGTCTCGAAATGGTATATTCTTGGAAAGAGAGTTTATTTCCAAAGGAACCAATGGGAGCACAGTGCAACTTGAAGAAATTCAAGGCCCACAAAATAGCATTGTACCTGATATGGAACCGCAACTAAATCAATAAGTAGTTGTTGAGCATGCACAAGTACCAGAAGGCCTAAAGAGGTCTGGTAGGACACATCAAATCCCCATGAGCTATGGATTTCTCATAACCAGTGATAATGATGTGTTAATTGTGGATCAAAATGAGCCCACATCCTATCAAGAGGCCATAAATAGTCCTGACTCTAAGAAATGTCTTGAAGCCATGAGATCATAAATGCAATCCATGTATGATAATCAAGTATGGACCTTAATTGACTCAAATGATGGTTTAAAAACTATTGGGTGCAAATGGGTTTTTAAAAGGAAAATCGACATGGATGGCAATATGCATACCTTTAAGGCAAGACTGGTTACAAAAGGTTTCAAACAAACACATGGTATAGACTATTATGAAACCTTTTCACTAATGGCTATGCTAAAATCTATTTGAACTCTCCTTGCCATAGTTGCATACTATGATTATGAAATATGGCAAATGGATGTCAAAACAGCATTTCTTAATGGAAATTTACTTGAGGATGTGTACATGACACAGCCAGAGGGTTTTGTTAGTCCTGAGAATTCTGGAAAGGTATGCAAGCTTCAAAGATCCATTTATGGATTGAAGCAAGCATCTCAAAGTTGGAATCTTCATTTTGATGAAGCAGTCAAAGAATTTGGCTTCATTAAAAATGATGATGAACCTTGTGTATACAAGAAAGTTAATGGGAGTGCTATTGTGTTTTTAGTGCTGTATGTGGATGACATACTACTCATTGGAAATGATATCCATATTTTACAAAATGTTAAATCATGGTTAGGGAATTATTTCTCAATGAAAGACTTAGGTGAAGCTGCTTATATATTAGGCATCAAAATCTATAGAGATAGATCTAAAAGGCTTATTAGCCTAAGTCAAAGCACTTATATTGATAAGGTATTGAACAGGTTTAGTATGCAAGATTCCAAGAGAGGATTCTTGCCAATGTCGCATGGCATTAGTCTCAGCAAGACTCAGTGTCCCATGACACAAGATGAGCGAGACCGCATGAGTAAGATTCCATATGCTTCTGTTATTGGATCTATCATGTATGCAATGTTGTGTACTCGACCTGATGTTTCATATGCCTTAAGCACAATGAGCAGATACCAGTTAGACCTAAGTGAAAGTCACTGAACAACAGTTAAAAATATCCTTAAGCACTTGAGAAGAATTAAGGATGCATTTTTACTGTATGGTGGTCAGGAAGATGAGCTAGTTGTAAATGGTTACACAGGTGCCAACTTCCAAACTAACAAGGATGATTTTCGATCATAGTCAAGATATGTGTTTTGTTTGAATGGAGGTGCAGTGAGCTGGAGGAGTTCCAAGCAAGACACTATTGCTGATTCTACAACAAAAGCTAAGTACATAGCTGCCTCAGAAGCAGCTAAGGAGGCTGTTTGGATCAAGAAGTTCATAACTGGACTAGATGTTATTCCTAGTATATCAGATCCAGTGACCTTGTATTGTGACAATAATGGAGCTATAGCCCAAGCTAAGGAGCCTATATCACATCAAAGATCCAAACACATACTCAGGCATTATCATCTCATTCGAGAAATCATTGAGAGAGGAGATGTCAAGATATGCAAAGCACCTACAAATGATAATGTTACTAATCCATTGACTAAGCCTCTTCCACAGCCTAAACATGAGAGTCATACTAGGTTCATGGGTATTCGATACGATGTTGATTAGGCCTAGTGCAAGTGGGAGATTGTTAGTGATATGCACTAGGTCAATCATTTGATTATGTATTGATTTTCTTATTTTATTAATAAAGAGGTATTTCATTATCATTTGATTTTATGATAATTATATGAATGGTTAATTCTTACTAAGGCCATCAAGTATGTGACTTGATAGTAAAACTCTTAGATTAAAATAAGAGTTCTATTCTAATTATCCCTAGCCATTTATTCATTATATAAATATTAAAGTATTAAGGGTAGTATGATGTTGACTAATGGTTATGTTTTACTAATCATGAATATGAGTTATTAAGTCAACTTATAGGTATATGATGAGAGATCTTGTACTGGATTGACCCACTATGAGAATACTGCATAAAATATTGTCATAAGTATTTCTCATCACAGTAATTTTAATTTGGTCCTTTAACCTTGAAATCATCATGGATTTCTACATAGCTATTTTATATTTTGACACATTCTAACATTGTCTTTAATCGGATGATTAAATAGGATGTTATTGGATATGAAATTAGTTATGTGAGGAATGTGAGTGATTTAGAAGGAATTTATCCCTTATTAATATGAGAAAGATATCTATGGGCCCTTTGATGAGATAGACTGAAGGAAAATGCATGGCCATGCTAAAATGAATTGATAAAGAGTTATCATTTTCAGTCTACTTGGAATCAAGTCATAATATTGAACTATATAAGGATGACATTCTATGCCTTATGTTCAATTAAGATATCATGTGATAAAGGGACGATAAAATTCACTGTAATTAGGTTATGTCGGATTATTGACTTCACATGACTTGGGTAGTGATAATGTCTTACTAGAGGTCACTTATGACTTGTAGGACTAAATAGAGATTTAGGCCCACTACCAATTTTATATGAACCTATAAGGTCACACACTTAGAAGAAGCCCAAAATGATTATGGGTTTAATAAGCCCAAAATAAAATATATGGAAATAAATAATTAAAGTGTTTTATTTATTTATTTATTTATTTATTTAAGATAAATTTTATTTTAAATAAATAAATAAGATATTATTTCTAATTTTTTTTTAAAACAAAATCAGAATATAATAAATGGGAAATTACTAAAAAAGGTCATTGGTAAGTGAAACCCTAATTTGGAGTCTATAAATATGTTATATTCTCTAGGGTTTAATACAGTTTTGTTTTTCCCTACCTCCAAAAATGGTTTTCTCTCTTCCTAGAAAACAAACATAGAATTTTTCTTTTATTCTTGATTTGTGAGACAATTAACAAAGTTGCTAGCACACACTCCAATTTGTTTTGTAAAGGGTTGTTCATGTGGATACCTATAGAGGACGCATCCTTTTAGAGACATTTTGATCCGAACAACCAAAGCAAAAAGCTTGAGGTAAGGTGTCACCAGTGTGAATCTCCTCTCATCCTTCCAAAAAATCTTGCCTCTTCTACGTCTTGGTGAGATTCTTGAAATCCTAGTTTTAATCAAGTAGTCGAATTACATGGATCCAGGTTTAGGAACATCATAAAATTTTAATTTTTCCGCTGCATTTGTATCATGAAACCCAACAAGTGGTTAGTGTGTTCTCTAGAGCCCTGAGCTTAAAAAATGTCACGGTTGCTAAAATCTTGGGTGTTTGCTAAACCCCGCTGTTCACACACTTTCATTGCTTAGAAGCACTCACTCATTGCTTAGGAGCATTCATATTGCTTAGAAGCACTTTCACTGCTTAGAAGCATCTTCTTATTACTTAAAAACATCCACACTGCTTAGGAGCATTCTCATTTGCTTAGTAGCATCTTCATTCCCATGACACCTAAGAAGGTTATAATTGCATGATCATTCACGTGACACCTAAAAAGGTTATAGTCACATCTCTTTTTGCTTAGTAGCATCTTCATTGCATGACACCTAAGAAGGTTGTAGTCATATAAATCCTAATGCACTTTGCATGAATCACAAGCTTGGATATGTCCTAAATACCGCCTTATATGACAACCAAGTCATAGAATAATAGCAAAAAACAAAACACAATAACATCAGCCAAATCTTGACAAGACGTCTAAACACAACACACAGGTAAGTACCTCTCCCCCTACTAAAATGTTTTTTGCATCTTTGCATTTACTTCACGTGTATTGACACTAGCACTAAGTGGCTATGCAACACATGTGAAGCAGGGGGCAACTCTCATACCTCAAATTTGACTATTCCCTAAAAGGTCCAATGATGAAATGAATCCTCGAGATGACTAAAGTATGCTCATTCATAACACCTCTAAAGTGTGCAACCTTAAAAAAACCTAACTGGCCTCACTAGTGTGAAAAATCGATCATTGAGACATTAAGTTATGCTCCAACCTTGTGATATATGAATTATCGAAACAATAAAAGGTTTATTTCGAGAAAACTCCTCTCATAATACTCAACTTGTTGGGCTGGTGCAAATTTTATTAGACCAAGACATGAAAAAAATGATTAGGACAAAAAAGACTTTATAAACACATTCACAAGGCTCCAAAACCTCTAAAAGTGGTCTCAGAATGGTCTAACACAACCCAAGGATTACCATGTATCACTCAGAAGTGTGCATAAATGCACCTAGGTTTCATATGCTAAAATCAAGTCTGAATTTGGCAAAATGGACTTCGGAAATGCATCTGAAAGGCCTAAAAACCCTAGGAACTAACCTTGAACAACATATGTAAAACCTAGGAAGTGTACATGAAGCATCAAAGTGTGTATGGAATGCACATGTGCGCCCATGGCCATGCATAAAATTCTCGATATGGGCATTTTTAAGGGGGAGCAAGTGAAAAAACACACTTAAAAATCAGTATGATCGAAGGCATTGGAAGCCCCTTTCCAAATAGTTTTTACTCTCCTACAGCCTTTATTTTAGATTGTTAGATCCCTTTTCCACTAAACTAATCTTCATATTTATCAAAACATGCTTCAAAGGTATACAATCTAGTATCATTCTATTGTCATTTTAAACCTCTCTACGAGGAAAGCTTGATAATATCTTGAAGCTAAAGCTTCAAAACCCACACAAGCTCAGTCGAGTTTGAGGACAACACAATTATTTTAGCACATTCATTTTATCACATTGCATTTTATTTTACTATCGCTAGCATTTGGGAATACTATTGTGCTTGTGTGATGAGACTAATAATCTTGCATGCTATATGAATAATACATGCTTTATTATGCCCATTTCATATCATCATTATGCATCCTCTATTTCTAAAATCACAAAATCATATTGTAAATACCAATAATATGAAAAATTCATATCCTGGGATAGAGTCATCATGCTCTCGGTCCAGTGATGACCTTATGCATTCTTTATATTATCATTATATATCATCATAGCATAAATAATCATTATAAGCATGCATGATCATCCTATTATTCATGAAATTAAGCAAGTTGTGTGAATGGTCATTTTAATCTTGCAAATCAATCTTATCCAAATTAGATGTACTTTTTCATAATTTTTTCCCTTTTTATATGTATGTTACTAAGAAAGCAATGTAATAATTAAATTTTTAGCTTTATTATCTTCCACTATCTGATATACTATGTGAATGCTATACAAACTGTCATTACCAAAACTAGGGTGTTATGATAGCTATACATTAAATATCCTATAATGAGAAATAGTCAAAAAGTAAGGACAATACTCGCTGAGTGACCCGATGTTGTCCCTTTCTTTTCCTGATTTTTTAAAAATTGGGTGGTGACTCCAAAAAATCAAAAGCGTCTCGTCCCCTCAAGACCAATCATTTGTATTTATTCAATAAAGTTGCCATGTCCCTCATAAATGAAAAGACCCGCACAATGTCCCATAAAAACATACCATTATCTAAAAGCGAGAAGAGAATACCATGTCGCTCACTAGGCAGTTTCATATGAAATGTATAGATGTGAGCATTATGCTACCTCAAAGTGATATTAGAAAGTTTAATCCAAGTGCAATAGAAAAAAAGAGCAACAAGAGATCATTATACGACAATAAGAGTTAGCACAATAACAATAAGAAGAAACACTTTGACAACTCACTTCAAGGATAGATAAGCTGGCAACCCATAATAAGATGCTAGAGATTTAGATTGCTTTACAAGCTAGTTCCTTTAAATCCTTAAATGTCTAAACTTGCTACTCAACTCAAGAATCCAAAAGAGTAGGTAAAGGCAATAACACTAAGAAGTGGGAAGTAATTACCTAAAGCAAAAGTAAATATTAGTGTAAAAAAGGTGGAGCAAGATGATTCAAGTAAAAAGGCTGAGGAAGGTAAAAAGAAGATAAGGGAATCAAAGGTAAAACCTAAAGAGCCCAAAGCACCTTGCTTACCTTTCCCATAAAGGTTTAGTAATGTAGTGTTAGACAAATACTTTTAGAAGGTTGTTTAGGTGTTCAAGTAATTAGACATCATTAATCCTTTTTTAGAGGTCATCAGTTAAATGCCAAAGTATATAAAGTTCCTTAAGGAAATTATCACAAAAAAAAAAAAGAAAATGGTAAGACTTCAAGATAATTATAATAAATGAAAAGTGCAATACAGTTTTTAAAAATAACCTTCCCCTAAAGCTTAAAGATCCAAAGAGAATAATTATACCTTATGTTATCAAAAAATTAGATATTGGTAAGGCTCTTTGTGATTTTGGGGCTAGTGTAAGTCTAATGCCTCTTTCTTTGTGTAGGAAATTGAATATAAAAGAGCCTTAACTTACCACTATCTCCCTATAACTTGTTGATATATCTATAATTTATTCAGTAAGGATATTAGAAGATGTGCTAATCAGTTTTATGTGCATGGTGATTTTAGGATCTTGAAAATGGAAAAAGACCTTTACATCCCTATCATCTTAAGACATCTAACCCTAGCTATAGTAAGAGCAATCATTGATGTCAAGAGAGGAAAAATAAAGCTTAAAGTTGGGGAAGAGACAATAGAGTTTGATATTTTTAAGATGGCAAAGCAATTATTAATGGTGAATTCTTTCTTTCAAGTATATGTAGTCCAAAATTATGTGGAATAGGTTTTTGGACAACAATATCCAAAGGATCCATTTGAGAAGTGTTTAGCTTATGGAATAGAGTAAAAGATGACAATTATGAAGTGGTAACTTACACTAAAACCCTAGATGCAAATCTTATGCTCCCACATCATTAATCATTAAGGTATACGCCTCTAATAAATATAGTTGATCAAGTGTGTTCCTTAAGGGAGGACCATTACATATATCATATGTCACCAAATTAACTTTAAGATTTTAGCAAGTAGGTTTTGAAGCATTTCATGCATTGGGGTCACTTGTATAACTACCATCAGAAGTCTTAGTACTAGAGTTCACAACATGGTGCATAAATCTATTTTGAAAAGGAAATACCCATTGAGAAGGATCAAATAGCCATAAAGAATAATCTACATCATTTGGCTTTAATTCACACTCCTCCTCCATGTGCCCAATTTTTCCATTCCATTAACAAAAGTTTAGCATTCTTTTATATTGAAATTACACCCATGTTCGATCACTAACACTATTAAGAATAAGAGTTCCCAACTATGATGGTTATAATATATCGATCCCAACCTTAATATGGATAAACTTTCCCTAATAGTTTATCTGACAATCAAGTAACTCTAATGTTGAACCCAACTTAGAGCCAATCTTCATAATAGAATTACGATCACTGTAGTTCAAAGGTAAATTATATAGCCTAACCTAAAAAAGGGCATTGACCCAAATAAATACTATATGGTTGCTCTTCTCCTTTCAATTCTATGAGAATAATCAATTAATAGCCATAGTGCCAAGGCCCTTCACAGAACACCTTAGCCTCATCATGCTTTGCTACAAACTTATAGAAGAACAAATTATGTCAAACTTCCCTGCAACTTAAAACCCTTATATGCATAGTAATAGTAATAATTAAATAAGTAAAATAAAATAAAAAATAAAAAATGGTTAAGAAGTTACAAATTTACTTTCTACATTATATAAAAAGAAAAAAGTGTTTTTAGTTGAATAAAAAAAGATGTTTAGATATAATATAAAGGGGAAAGTATGAAAAACAACCTTTTGGTTTCACGATTTTGCACTTTTAAGTATGTGTTTCATTTTTTGACAATTCGGGTCACATGTTTATTGACGTTTGACAAATTCCAGTATATGAGGCTAATGCCATTAAATGATGTACAACCTAACAAAAAATAATGAAGGAGAAAGTATGAAAAACTACCATGTGATTTTAAAATTTTGCAATTTTAAGTATGCGTTTCATTTTCAAAAATTTTAGGTCTTGTGTTTGCTGCCATTTGATGATTTCCAAAATATGATACTAACACCATCACACTCATTTAACAGTGTTAGCCTTATATACTAAAAATTATCAAACGATGACAAACACAAGACCTAAATTGTCAAAAAATAAAACATATACTTAAAAGTGCACAACCATGAAACCACAAGGTGGTTTTCCGTGTGATGTTTTAAGTAAAAAATAATTATTTTTTGAAAAAAAAAAAAAGAAAATTCAATAATTTTCTTTTAAGGAAAATACTAAAATATGAGAAGGGACACTTGTCAAATTTTGATAAACTTTAGCCTTTTAAAGTAAAATATTAATGAAAAATAAAGATGAAAGGACACTCTTTTTGTATCCATTAATATAAGGGGTGATCAATAATTGAATTGGATTATCAAAAATCAATAATTTTGATTTGGTTTGGTTTCCTATTTTTAGAATAAAATATTTTGAGTTTAAACCAAGTAAACTAAAATTATTATTATTATTATTATTATTGTTGTTGTTGTTATTTATAAGGCATATCTATTTTAGTCCATGAAGTCATACATTCAAACTTAAATTTGATTTGATTTTTAGTTTGATTTTTGAAAATCAAAATAAAATTTACTCCTATTCATTCAAATTTGTTATTATTATTAATAAAAATGTCAAATAATTTAATATATTAATAAATTATATAATAGAAATTAGTATCCTTTAAGTAGATAGAAATAATTTCACAATTTGAATCAGTTTAAATCTCCATTATCATACAACTATACCATTTTTAACTTTAGAAATCAACATTTAATTATGTATATATATGTGTATATATATACATAATTAAATGTTGAGTTCTAAAGTTATTAAGCTAAAAATTTGACAAATATCTATCTTTATATTTGAGTATTCACTCTAAAATCTAATGTGTCAAATTTATAAAAATTTTGATTTTATTAAAAATAAAATATTTATTATAATTTAATTTTAGTATTATTTTTTAACTAAAACACTGCTATACTTATTTTAATACTATTCAAATTCTAAAACTAACACTGCTATTAAGTTTCAACATCATATGTTCTCTCTCTTTTGTTACATTGACAGTTATATGATTTCCATACAATAAAATATCTATTATAATTTAATTTTAGTATTATTTTTTAACTAAAACACTACTATATATATATTCTAATACTACTCAAATTCTAAAACTACCACTAAGGGTAAGTTTCAACAGCATATGTTCTCTCTCTTTCGTTACATCAACAGTTATTTGATTGCCATATATATATGGTGCAACTTGTGCTCTTTAGGTAACCCTAGCCAAGTGATTATGTTGGGGTTGTGTTGCTTATGAAGAGAAATGTTGCAATGCACAAAGGGCTTTCGATCCTTGGAGTATCCAAGTACGCAACTCCTGCAACTAAGTTATTTACAGTAACACTTATCTATGTTATGCTATTATACTATTAAAACCTTACTAAAAGAGTCCTAGAGGGGGTGAATAGGACTATCAAACAATAATAAGAAATTAAAATGATTTGAATAAGAATTAAAAGAAATGTTGAGAAGGAAGAATGATGAATACAAGAATTTAAGGAGTTTAGATTCTAAACAATTCTACGTCTCCACCTAACTTATCCCCAAGTTAGGATTTTAAATCACCATAATCTATTTTCCTAGATTGATTTTTACAACTTGAGTTTTAGGCTCAACTCAAACCTTACAACTTGATTATTCAACGCTCACTAAAAAACTAATTCACAAGTGTTTTCAAGGCTCACACTAAAATCGAATTCCCAAGTGTCTTAATGGCTAAACACTTAAACCAATTCCACTAGAATAGAATCTCACTTTATGTTTCCTTAACCCTAGAAAATAGAAGAATGAGAATTTCTATTCTAACACTCACCAACTCTTACAAGAGTATACAATAATAAAATGAATTTTGAATAAGTTTTGAGAGCTTAACTGAATGCTTGAAAGTATATAATGAATAAAAAAGTTTCTTAACCTCAAAATAATCTTTAAAGGTTATATTTATACTTGAGCAATTCAATCATAGCTATTGGAAGCAATAATTTCATTCTTAATAAAATCAAAGTCCATGTGAATGCAATTTGGACTTTTGAGCTGCAATTTGTCAGGTCCCGATTAGGATTACATGAGTCCTAGTTAGGATGCTTCAAAAGTGGCCATTTATAGCCATTTTAGGTTTTAATTTCTCTGGTCCCAACCATGGTCCCTGTTGGGACATGGCTCAGGATTAGTTCTACTTGAAAATTAAAGTTTTGTAAAGTTAGGTCTCGGTCGTAACCCTATGTCCCAATCGAGACTGCCTGGTCCCAAGCAATGTCCTGGTCAAGACACAGATCAGGATATATTCTGTAAAAAAATGAAAGTTTATGTAGAATTCAGCTTCTTCAGTCCTAGTCTTGGACCTAGTGGGGATTGAGCTCGATGTGCAATTTGGTCCTTGTCTTGAGTCCAAATGAGATAGTGGTTATGATGTCTTTCTGGAATGATTATTCTTTGATAGTTCATCATTATTTTGGCTTCTAAATGATTCATATCTTATACTCACTTGAAACAAACATATTAGGTCCTCAAAATTAAGTTTATTAAAATCAAAATCAAGATTGATAACTTGCCAAGGTCAACAATCTCCCTTTTTTATTTCAGTAAACTTATTTTGAGTTTGATAAAAATAATACAAAGTAAAGTGTGTGATAGATAACAATTGTGATAATAATGATGATATCAAATAAAATCAAATATCTTTCTTTATAGCTCCCCCTGTGAATATGGACATGATAAGAAATATAAATTTATAATTTATTCTCTATAATAAAAATATTAAATATATCATAAGAGAATTATAGCCTAATATAACAAATCTATTAAAAACATAAAAATATAAAAAAAAAATGTTAGGCCATATGTAGGAAATAATTTCAAACATATATATATATAGGGCATCATAAAAATAGTACATATAGCACAACCTCATATGATCATATAGAGCTTAGCTAGCTAATTATACACGATCATATTACAAACATAAACACTAAGCACAATTATCGCATAACTTCTTTTCACCCTTTTGTCAAAGCAAAAAAGAAAAGAGAGAGATATAAAGGAAAAGAACTTAAAGGAATAAAAAAATCCTTTAGAGAAATTAAAGGATCACAAACTAAAACAATGAAAAAACAGAGATACACCAAATCTTTATGAAATTATATGGCATACATAAAAATAATAATCAAATAATTTTCTCTCCCCTTATTTTAAATAATAAAATAGAATAAGAAGGAAATAAAAATTTGATATTAAGGACACATTATCACATATTAAGGACACACTATCACATAGGTGTATTTCTAACATAAACATATTTAAAAAAAATTGTCTCCCTTTAATTTGGAATTAATTAAATACTCATGCAAACTCAAATACTTCTCCTCCTTTGTTAAAAATCAAAAAGAATGAATATTAGAGAAACATTTTGAAGAAAGGAAAATTTCATTAATAGGAAAAATTCATACAACATAAAGATAAAATACTGAAAATAAACAAGAAATAAATGAAACATAAACACGCAAAAAATAAGCCTAAAAATAAAATAGCCATTAGAGGTTCATATACAAAAAATAAACTAAATAAATACTAAAAATAAAATAAATGAAAAGTACAAATAATATTTATTATAGAGGAGAATATGAAGGAGGAAGAGGATAGGTGCAAGTATAGCCTAGTTACTCATAAATATGATAGACATCATGTTGAAGATAAGTAATGTTGTCATTAATTTGATTAGAATGCTCATGGAAATTAGATTTAACTTCATCAAAGTGAGAATTGAAGTTAGATCCCATCAAGGACATGCATTCAAAGATTTGTCCTACCTAAAGAGGTTCATCATCTTAAGCTTATGCACCTTGCATTGATGTACTTTTACTTCTTTTCCTTTTCCTTAGAAGAGCATCATGAGTTTATTCTTCTTCCCTAATGTCTTGACCTTCTTACTCTTCTAATTCTTGAAATATACTTTAATATTTTCACTTGCTTTAAGGTCATGTTTCCAAATCCAAACACCATTAATAGAAGTGAAATGTTTGGAATTTTTTATAAAAGATTAATCAAGAAGTATAGGCTTGGTAGAGGGTAGAGGATCAAGATTAATATTGTAGAATTTAGCCAACTATGTGACAATCCCACCAATACAAATTGCACTGGTGTTATTATCACTAATTATCCATATTCTCCATTGTAAAATCTTCCCAAAGCAATATTTTCATCATGAAAAATGCAATAAAGAATGAAAGATCATTAAGAGAAAGACTTTCATTGGAAAGAGCTCTACCATTAATATAATAGGTAATGAAACGGTGAACATACCAAAGTTCTTTAGATTTGATATGAGAGGCTTTAGTATGTCCGACTAAGAATTGAGGAGCATTAGGAGCTTTGATTTCATCCTAAAAAGAGGAAGCAAGACAATAATGGTTAATTTGAATATGTCCCTCTTAGAAAAAACTAAAAAGATTATTAAACTCTTGATGTGTCATGAAGCAATATCTTCCTCCTAATTTGAATCTCATGGAGAAGTAGGGATTAGCATCATCAAACTTTATGGAACAAGAGCGTATGATGAAAGAAATTCAATAATAAGAGAAGGATAAAATGGAAAAGGTCCGAAAGAAAAATCATATATCCCACCTTTGAGAAGAAGATCCTTGACTTCATCATAGGAACCAATTGCTTTAAGAGTAAATTCATCCATTAATCTTAAGGGAAATAAAGGTTCTCTTTTGAAATTTTGATACTTTCTTCTTGAAATCATGAGGAGAATATAAGAATAGAGAGTGTGTTATTTTGGGTATATCTTTCTTTGAAGAAGGATCTTGACAAAAGGAAGGAACCTTGCTTGATTTCTTAGGAGCCATGATAAGAGAAAGAGAAATATAGGAAGAAATTTGTAAAGAAAGGAAAGATTGATTGAGATGAAAAATCTAGTAAAAATTGAATGGTATTTATAGGCAAGAGATTAAGTTTGGAAATAGTTCAAAATTTGAATTTGAATTTAATAGAAACCTCAAAAATCATTATTGATTGGGGAGTCAAAAGGTTGATAAGACATGGAATCCTAATTCTATCAGGATTAATGTCCTAGTCAAGACATGCTCCTATCTCTATTGGGATATAATGTCCCAAGAGCTATCCTGATCGGGATATCGTTCGGGATCAGTTATATGTAAAAATATCTAATTGATAGAATAATGTCCCAATCGGGACATGATCTAATCCCGGGTGAGACAAACCCCTAACAATAAAAAGTTCGAAAATTTTTTTTCATTGAAGTCCAAAATTTCCTACAATTAAGTCCTTTCGAATTAATTGTATTTTATTTTGAATTAATTAAGAGATTTTGAGAAGGATTAAATGAGTATATGAAATTAACTCATTTAAGAAAGGATATCTTTTGTAAAAAAGAAAATTGAAATAATTAATTGAATGAATAAAAGTTTCATTAATTAATTACTAATTTTGCAAAATAGGAAGAAAAAAATGCTTTTGGAAAATATTTTAAAAAATAAAGAAGATCAAATTTAAAATAATCAATGTAATTCAAATAAACACTATATGATTTCACATAAGGAATGATGAAGGTAATTAATCAAATCCTAAAAAATATATATTAGTGAATAAGTGTTATATATCAAAAATAAACATAAAGAAAACTTAAATGAAACTAATCATCAATATAGTAAATATAATATAAAATCAAGACAGACTAGAACCATCAATCATGCCAAGATTATGTTTAATGAAATTCAATCTCTCTTCATTGAGAGGTTTGATGAAGACATCAGTAAATTGACTATTTTTATCAACAAAATCAAATGAGTTATCACCAACTTGAACATGATCACATAAAAAATGATGTCAAATGTTTATATGCTTAGTTCTAGAATGTTGAATGGGATTCTTGCTAAGGTTTATAGCACTTGTATTGTAACATTTGATAGGAATGTGATCAAGCTTTATACCATAGTCCAACAATTATTGTTTTTACTATAAGACTTGTGAATGACAAATAGTTGTTGCAATATATTCAACTTTAGCAGTGGACAAGCCAACGAAAACTCATTTCTTACTAAACTAAGAAACTAAACATTATCCTAAAAATTGGCAAGTTCAAGTGCTCTTTCTATCTAGTAAGCTACTGACAAAGTCTACATCTGAATAGCTAATAAAGTTAAAGGAGGAACTCCTAGGATACCGAAGTCCTAAATGTATTATTCCATAAAGATATTTGAAAATCCTTTTAATAGCATTCAAATCAGACTCTCTAGGATTATATTAAAACCTAGCACATAAGCAAGCAACAAACATAATATCGAGTCTACTAGCAATTAAATAAAGAAGGCATTTGATCATACCTCTAAATCACTTTTCATCAATAAGTTTGCCATTCTGATCCTTGTTAAGCTTTGTTATGGTGCTCATTGGAGTTTTGCTCATCTTAGCTTTATCAATTCTAAACATCTTGAGAATGTCTCTTGCATGTTTGACTTGATCGATGAAAATCTCATATTTACATTGCTTAATTTAAAGTCCAAGAAAGAACTTGAGCTCTCCCATCATACTCATTTCAAATTCTCCTTGCATTAACTTAGAAACTTCCTCACACAAGCAATAGTTAGTAGCACCGAAAATAATATCATCAACATATATTTGAATAATTAATAACTCATGCTTGGATTTCTTTATGAAAAGAGTTGTGCCAACTTTTCCTTTAGAGAAACCTTTATCCAATAGGAAGTTGCTTAATCTTTCATACCAAGGTCTTAGAGCTTATTTGAATCTATATAATTCTTTTGACAATTTAAAAACATGATTTGGAGAATCAAAATTTTCAAAACCTAGAGGTTGCTCAACATATACCTCCTCTTCAATGAAACCATTTAGAAATGCACTTTTAACATCCATTTAATAAAGTTTAAAATCCATGTATGATGTAAATGCAAGTAGCATTATAATAGCTTCTAACCTTGCAACAGGGGAAAAAGTTTCATTATAATCAATGCCTTCCTCTTGATTATAACCTTTAGCTACTAGCCTAGATTTGTTCCTAGTTATGACAACTTGTTCATTCATCTTACTTCTAAACACCCATTTGGAGCCTAGAATAGGATAATGTTTAGGTCTAGGAACCAAGGTCCAAACCTTGTTTCTCTCAAATTGATTTAACTCTTCTTGCATAGTAAGGATCCAAAATTATTCACTCAATGCATCATCAACATTTTTTTGTTCAATTTGAGAAATAAAGGCTAAATTAACAATAGACTTTTATTTAGATCTAGTAGTTACCCCTTTTATAGTGTCACCTATAATGACGTCTTAAGGATGATCTTTCTTAAATTGTTAATCCTTTGGAAGTTCATCCTTTAAGGTAGGTTAAGATATATCTTCATTGTCCTCCATACTTGGACCTTCAAGATCCAAAGGCTTACTAGCATTTTCTTTTTTATTATCTATAATCTCATTGTCACTTATAAGATCATCAACACTACAAATATCCTTTCTAGGATCAAATGAGTTTGATTCATCAAATACAACATGCATTGATTCTTTAACTACTAAAGTTTTCTTATTAAACATTCTATATGCTTTACTAAATGTTGAATAGCCTAAGAGAATTCCTTCATTAGCTTTAGAGTCAAATTTTCCAAGATTATCCTTAGTGTTCAATATGAAGCACTTGCATCCAAATACTTATGGATATAAGATTTTGGATTTTCTATTGTTCTGTGGCTTATAAGAAGTTTTATTCAAAATTAGTCTTTTGAAAACTCTATTTGAAATATAACAAGATGTGTTAATAGCTTCCACTCAAAAGTATAGAGGTAAATCATACTTATGAAGCATTATTCTAGCCATTTCCATAAGGGTTCTATTTTTCCTTTTGACTACCTTATTTTGTTAAGTTCTAGGAGAAGAAAACGTATATGAAATACCATTTTCATTGCAATACATTTTGAAAAATTCATTTTCAAATTCAGTTCCATGATTACTTTTAATAGAAGAAATATAAAAACTTTTTTTAACTCTATTTGTAAAATTTTTAAAAGTTTTAAATGCATAATTTTTATGAGCAAGAAAACATACCCAAGTAAATCTAGATTAATCATCAACCAATACATATGCATAGTACAATCCACCAATACTAGTAACTCGAGTTGGTCCAAATAAATCCATATGTATAAGTTCAAGTGGTCTAGAAGTAAACACAATATATTTTAGCTTAAATGAGGACTTAGATTGTTTTCCTTTTTAACAAGCATCACAAGGTTTATCCTTGGAGAATTCAAGTTTGGGTAATCCAATCATAAGTTCATGTTTACAAAGATAATTTAAAAACTTAAAATTTGCATGTCCTAACCTTCTATGCCATGTCCATATGTCATAAGAAATAGACATTAAGCATTTGATGTCTTTATTATCAATTTTATTCAAATCAATAACATAAAAATTGTTAACTCTTTCACCACTAAAAATTACTTTGTTTTCATTAAGACTACTAACAAAGCAATTTATGTAATAGAAAGTCACCTTATTTCCCATATCATATAATTGACTTATACCAAGCAAATTATGTTTAAGACCATCAACAAGAAATACATGATGTATAGATAATGATTGAGGATTACCTATTTCTCCAATGCCCACTATCTTTCTTTTTGCATTGTCTCTAAATATGACATGTCCTCCATCTTTTGCATCAAGCTTGTTGAATTGCACCTTGTCTCCCGTCTTGTGCCTTGAACATCCACTATTAAGATATCACTTGCTTTTCATTCTTATGGATTTCAAGCATGCCTATAAAAAATAATTTAAGTGTTCTTTTGAACCTAAACCTTTCTTAGTCTAGGTTCATTAGTCTTACAATAATCCAAATGAAGTAAATTCATGTGTAGTCTTCTATAGAAGCACATATTGTTTGTATGTCCTTTGATCATGCAATATGAACATATAACATTTTCAAATTTGTTTCTCCTAGGATGATATGCTTTCTTAATGTGTGAAATACATCTTTTATATTGTGATGGTGTGTCTCCTATTATTTTGAGTGTGAGATATACATTGGCAATGGCAATGTGTATTTTGTTAGGTTTTTGCAACATATTTAGGTGCATTGTGTTATGCAACATGCTTATAAGTGTTGTGTCTAAAGTACATATAAGCATGTTTGGTTTGAGACTTACCTCTTTGTGTCATATAGGATTGAGTCTTATAAGACTTTCCTTTAATATTTGACACGTGAGACTTATTAGCTTTAAAAGCATGAGTCTCAATCAATTTAAAGGTAGAACTAATGGAATCGCATGATGCTTTAATAAATTTAATAAATGATGATGGTGAACATGAGATCATTCCATTAGCATATTCAATTCCATGAGTATTTCCATGAAATTTTTAAGAGTCAAGTAAATTATCTAAACACTCTTTTCCTTTTTGGAATTTGGATATGGAATTTTTTAGCTCAATTACGTCATTAAAAAGTTTATAATTATAATCACTTACTTTATTGAGTTGCTCTTTCAAGGAATTAGAAGATTTTAAATCACTAGCATGTTTATTATTTGATTTAACAAGATTAGAAAATTCAAATTTTAACTTTTCAGATTCCTTGGTTAAACTATTTAACTCATACTTACAATGCTTCTTTCTAGAAAGTAAGCTTTTGCACTTAAGCAAGAGTTTGCTCATAATAAAGCTCTCAACATCATCATATTTATCATAATCACAATACTCATCACAAGAAGAGTTAGAAGTATATGGTACCTCTTTTTCATCTTCAAGGGTTATGAAGCAAAGATTGACCACTTCTTGTTGTTTCTCTTCCTTTTTGGATTTGGAGGAGTCATCCCAAGTAGCTTTAAAGGCCTTCTTCTTATCCTTTGCTCCCTTGTTCTTGAATTTGAGTTTGGGGAACTCACTTCAAATGTGTTCCAGTTTCTTGCATTCATAGTAAGTAACTTTTTTAATTCTTTTCTTGCCATCTCCTTTAAACTTCTTATTGAAGTCCCTTGTTCTTAAGAAATTTTTCTTTTTTAAAAAATTCTTAAAGTACCTAGTGAGCATGGAAATATCACCATCTTCATCACTAGAATCTTTACTATTTTCATCTTCACTTTCTTCTTATAAGACCTTTAATGCTATACTCTTTTTCTTTTCTTCTTTCTGTTTTTGCTCTTTACCTCTTTGCTTAATTGTGAGCTCATGTGTCAAGATCTTACCAATAAGCACATTAGTTGAGAGGGTGGAGAGGTCTTAAGCTTCCTCAATTGAAGTGACTCAAGATTCCTAATCCTTCTTAGGTAGGATTCTTAGAATCTTATCGTTCACCTCTTCCTTAGAAAAATATTTTTTAAGTTTCTTGAGGGTTGTGAGGAAAGCATTGAGATGGTTTGTCATCTCTGTGATTGATTCTTAAGGCTTCATTTTAAAGAGTTCATATTCATACATATGAAGTTGAACTTTTTTACTTCTACTTATACATTGTCGTCATAATGGTTCTCCAAGGTCTCCCACATTTCATTGGCTAAAACGCAATGTTGAAATTTGGCTCCTTCTTCTCTTATTATGGAACAAAGTAAAGTGATTATAGCTTTCTTATTTTTGTAATTTTCTTCCTTTTGATCATTGCTCTAATCACTTCTTGAAAAAGTATTTTATACACCATTAATGGTAGTTTTTAGTGGTTGCCAACCTTTGAGAACAACTTCCCAAAGTCTAATGGAATCATAATCTAGATATAGTTCCATTTTGAATTTCCAATGAGAATAATCACTTCCATCAAAAAATGGTCTAAGTGAAGACATATTTTGAGATTCACTCTCCATAATCTTGTATTCTATCAATTAAGTTCCTGGAATCTAAGCTCTGATACCAATTGAAAGACTCCTAGAGGGGATGAATAGGACTATCAAACAATAATAAGAAATTAAAAATATTTGAACAAGAATTAAAATGAATGTTGAGAAGGAAGAACGATGAACATAAGAATTTAAAGTGTTCGGATTCTCAACAATCCTATGTCTCCACCTAACTTATTCCCAAGTTAGGATTTTAAATCACCACAATCTATTTCCCTAGATTGATTTTTACAACTTGAGTTTTAGGCTCAACTCAAACCTTACAACTTGAGTTTTTAACTCTCACTCAAAAAATCAATTCACAAGTGTTTTCAAGGCTCACAATAAAATTGAATTCCTAAGTGTTTTAATGACTAAACACTTAAACCAATTCCTTTACAATAGAGACTCACTTCTTATTTCTTTAACCCTAAGAATAAGAATTTCTATTCTAACATTCACCAACTCTTATAAGAGTATACAATAATAAAATAAATTTTAAAAAAGTTTTAAGGGCTTAATTGAATGCTTAAAAGTATATAATGAATAAATAAGTTTCTTAGCCTCAAAATAATCTTCAAAAGTTATATTTATACTTAAGCAATTCAATTATAGCTATTAGAAGCAATAATTTCATTCTCAACAAAATCAAAGTCCATTTGAATGTAATTTGGATTTTTGAGCTGTAATTTTTTAAGTCCCAATGGGATTATATCAGTAGTGTTCGAGACGCTTCAAAAGTAGTCATTTTAGATTTGAATTTTTCTAGTCCCAGGGACATGGCTCAAGATTAGTTCTGCTTAAAAATCAAAGTTTTGTATAGTTAGATCCTAGCCATGACCCTATGTCCCGATCGGGACTGCCTGGTTCCGAGCAATGTCCCAGTGGGGAGATAGATCAGGATATTTTTTGCCAAAAAATGAAGGTTGATGCATAATTCAACTTCTTTAGTCCTAGTGTTGGTCCCTGTTAAGACTAAGCTCAGGATAGGTTCCAAAATTGCCAAAAATGTACAATTTGGTCCCTATCTTGAGTCCAAATGAGATAGTGCTTGTGATGTCTTTCTAGAATGATTTTTCTTTGATAGTTCATCATTATTTTGGCTTCCAAATGATTCCTATCTTATACACACTTGAAGCAAACACATTAGTTACTCAAAATTAAATTTGTCAAGATCAAAATCAATATTGATAACTTGCTAAGGTCAACACTTACATGGGTTGGCCAGAATTAGGATTATAATTAGTATATACCATCTTATAATAATATATATAGTTGTTAACCTTATGTTTATTTTTAGTTTTGTTGTGTTAGTCCTGCTATATCTCTGATTCACATGAATAAATTGTAGATGCTTAATGAGACTGGAGTCGACATTGCATCTCGAGTAGTTTCATTAAAAAATTTCACTATTCACATTATTTATGTTCTTTTATTCCACAAATTTCAAAAAAAAAAAGTTCTTTTATTCCACAATGTAAAATTGCATAATTCTTATTTATAGCTAACAGTTATCTTCAACACCAAAAGGCTTAATTTCATCAAAAAGTGCTTCTAATGTTGTTAAAAGGTGTCTACCTCTTTAATTTTTTTAATCTTCAAAAAACAATGATAATAAGATTCAAACTCTACACCTTATATTGCTTTTTGAAATTCGACACATATTTAAGAGCATTACATTTTTCAATTTGATAGATTTGATGAGATAAAAGTTAGATCCATCATTTTAATTAATGAATGTTGCACATAATTCATTTTCTACTCAAGATTTAATTTGGCAATTAATGGTAACTTCAAATTTTGCTTCAAGTCAGTCCACTTTATGCAGGAAATCTAGAAAAATATGTGATTATGCATTTCTTTTGACAACGTACAAGATCGTTAAAATATTAAAAGGATAAGTACAAATAAGTACCTTGTAATTCAAGCATTTTAGTATCAAAACCCTGTGATTTTTTTTTTTTTTTTGTGACATTTCAATACCTTATGATTCTAAATAAATAGCACTTGAGTGAAAAATTTTATTACAACTCATGATTTCTCTCACTTCTAGCATCCAAAAATTTTAATTTTTAATTTTAATCAAATTCTCATAATTTTAACATGGATTTAGCAATAGTGTCATTGTTAATAGAGTTTATAATCTTTTTTTAAAATAAAAATAAGGATATTTTTTTTTATTTTATTTATATTATTATTACTACTTAAAACTACCGTGAATAAACTTATTTTTCCATCCTCTATCAAATTGTATTAAAATTTTGATTTTTGGATGCTTGAGGACAGAGAAATCAAAAGTTATAACAAAATTTATCACTTAAGTGCTATAAATATGAAACTACAGGGTATTAAACTGTCACAAAAAAAAAATCACAAGTCGCTAATGCTAAAACACTTAAATCACAAGGTACTTATGTGTACTTATCCCAATATTAAATGATTGCATTATCATGTTTTTTAGTTTACATTATCATGTACTTCCAATGAAACATTAAATCTCCTTAATGATTCTTTGATGAGGAAGTCCATGACCATAGTACTTGATTTGGATTGTAAGAATAAGTTGTTTTTGCCTTGATTTTGTTTTGCTAAATTTGTTGATATCATAGATATAAAATATTCTTTTGACAATTAGGCATTTGAATTGTTTTGCAACTATTGGTTATGAGCACGGCTTTTAGATTGTTAGATACTCGTTGATGTGATAATTTGACTAGGTCTTCTTGGAAGTGTTGCCCCTTATGTGCATGGAAGCAATGTTGAGAGACTCAGATCTACTCCTGGGACATTTGCTAATCACTTTTGGTTAGCATTGCATTGCACCATGGTTTATCTAACGTAGTTGTACAACTATTCATTGAAGGTTTGACTTGAAGCCAAGTTATTCTATGTTAGAGAGCTAGCTCTAAAACCAGAGATCTAATCCCTTTAATCATCATGATTTAATTGTATAACTATTTTCCATAGCTATATTTTTTCGGAAACTGGATTAAAGACATTTTGTATGTTCTATATGATATTTGATGTAGTTACTAGTATTTTGTAAATATTTTGGCGTAATATATTTTGTATAATTTTAAAATTAGAATTTTAATATCTACTTCTAAAATTTGCTTTTAGAATTAATGTTGATATATCTTGTATATGTAATTACAAATTCTAAAAATTCAAAGGAATTATGACTTTTTTGTTGAAGTGCTGACAATTTGCTTGGATTATTGAAAGATTGATGTTTAAAATCTTTTTTTTTTTTTTGTTCACATCTCTTCTACATTAAAATGATTCATGTTTGTTGTGTTGCTTGAGACCTCAGTGTTGCCAATTTTGTAAATAAGCTCAACAAAATATGTGCTATGATAGATGCAGTATAAAATAAATCAGTTCTATTTCAAAAAATTTTAGAAAGCTCTTGGCTATATTGGTAAAATAAAAATAAAAATCTTACTGACAAACAAATTAAAGAAATTAAATATTATAATTGCATTCTGGATATTAAGAAATTTATAATTTTCAGAAAATTATAGTTAGTTCTCAAAGTATATTAGTATTTTTTTTTAATATTTCTTTTGGTTTAAATATTTATAATGATTATAAAGTTTATGATATTTACAAAAATATACTATATCTCTTTTTTGTTTCACTTACTCTGTTTATAAAATAAAATTTATTCTATTTATTCCTGAAAAATTTAAATTCTTATCAATAAAATTATATTAAAAATAAATAAAATATATATATATATATATAATAATCTACGCAACGCGTGGGTGGACGGCTAGTTTGATATAAATTAAAATTTATCTTTTAGAATTCTTCCTAAGTTAAACTTAATTTTTTTTCTTATTCTTATTTAATAAATATATAAATTAAAATTCTAACATATGTTAAAAGAATTGTTTTCCTTTATTATTTTTATGTATAACATAACAGCAGCAATCATGCCTAGGTCCAACCATGTATTACTTATAGATTACCATCAGTCTCATTTATTAAAAACATTATACACGTAATTGTGATTATCAATTCAGTAAATTGGCTGACTAGCCATACACACCAGCCAGCCAAGGTCCAACCATGCCTTTCCTATTGTGCTTCTCAAAAAGATTTTGAAAAAGTGGAACGTAGGGATTTTTTGTAACAATATCTGAATCTGTGTATAGATTATGCATCAGATTTAAAACAACACTTATCCAAAGGATAAAGATTCCTGCCACTATTAGCGACAAGAACAGTGCATTACCGGGTGAAATTTCTAAAATCACCCACTTTCAATTAACAGTCTCTCTATATCAAAGGGTAAAAAAAACAGAAAAAAAAAATTTTCCTACTACCCGCGACGCACTTTAGACGTCGCGGCTAACCACGCCTATCATCATCCTATCCAAAAACCACATTCTATAAAGTCATCTACTGATTATTTGTTCTTATTTATTTATTCTCTTACCACAAGACAAGACCCACAAGCACTATGATCTTTTTGACACGATTGTGAAGTTGTAACAGGTTCTTGACAGGATTCTTCTTTTTCCTACAGATTTCACTGGAGTTCGTCAGGATTTCCTCTGGTTAATTTATTTTGTGTTCCTGCTGAAAACCCCAAAAAAAATGGTGGAAGGGACTGTTGTGAAACCTGACAAGACAGAATTCAAAGAATTATGGAAGATGATATGGAGGAACCCATACATTATGCGACTTGCACTATCAGCAGGCATTGGTGGATTTTTGTTTGGTTACGATACAGGTTGGTTTCAAGTTCACAGCAAACCTTTTCTATCTTCTAATTGTTGTTTATAATTTTTATCTTATGCGATTTTGATTAATGTGAATTTAGCGAATATATCTGGTGCATTGCTTTATATCCGCGAGGACTTTGAATCTGTTAACAGGAGTACATTACTACAGGTTAGATGCTTCTGTGAATTCTTTAGAAATCAGAATCAAGAATTATTTTCTTTCTCTGATGTGAAGGCTTGATAGATAATGAATTTTTGTTAATGAGCAGGAGACAATTGTGAGTACAACAGTATTAGGAGCTATTATTGGCGCTGCATGTGGTGGACACATCAATGATAGATATGGGAGAAAAAAGTCTATTTTATTTGCGGATATTGTGTTCTTTGTTGGTGCACTGGTCATGGCCGTTGCTCCTGCTCCTTGGATTATAATTGTGGGACGAATTTTTGTTGGTTTTGGAGTTGGAATAGCATCAGTAACGTCACCTCTTTACATTTCGGAAACTTCGCATGCGAAAATTCGTGGGGCTCTTGTTAGCACGAATGGCTTGCTTCTTACAAGTGGGCAATTTCTGGCTTATCTGATCAATCTTGCTTTGATAAAAGTAATCATTTTGCACTTTACAAGTTTTAATAAATTTGAACTTCTGAAATTTACAAGCTTTATAGCGTTAATAATTTTGCATATTTTTTTCCAGGCTCCTGGAACTTGGCGCTGGATGCTTGGGGTGGCTGGAATACCAGCTGTAGTTCAGTTTGTACTCATGTTATCACTTCCTGAGTCCCCTAGATGGCTCTATAGACAGGTATTATAACAGTACAACTCATAATGTTCTAATTTTCAACAACTTCTAGCAAACCAATTTTCTGCTTATTGAAAAATTGTTCTCTCTTAATCAGAACAAGGTAGATGACTCCAGAAAAATCTTGGAGAAAATATATTCTATAGATGAAGTTGATAAAGAGATGGATGCATTAGCTTCATCAATTGAAGCTGATAAGGAGCACGAAGCTGCTATTGGTGACGGCATGATATCTAAAGTTAGAGGTGCATTTAAAAACACAGTAGTCCGCAGGGGACTCTATGCAGGTATCACTGTTCAAGTTGCTCAACAGTTTGTGGGCATTAACACTATCATGTACTATGCTCCGACCATAGTGCAATTTGCTGGATTTGCTTCAAAATCCATGGCTCTATCACTTTCCCTCATTACTTCAGGCCTCAACGCCGTTGGCACTATCTTTAGTATGGTTTTAGTTGACAGATACGGAAGGAGGAGTTTGATGATTCTTTCTATGATCGGGATCATCGCTTTCCTTGTGGCCACATCGATTGTGTTTATGGAAGCTTCTCAGCATGCTCCTAAGATTAGTTCAATGGAGTCTGTACACTTTGGTGCAAATTCTACTTGTCAAAAATTTGTGTCAGCCCCTGATGCATTAAAATGGAACTGCATGTCTTGTTTAAAAGCAGAATGTGGCTTCTGTTCTAATTCCGCTAGCATAGTAAGTTCATTCATCTTTTCTTGATCGATTACAGATCTTTCTTTGCAATTATCAATCCAATGTAGAGTAGATTATGACTCACTTTGTATTTATGTGAATCAGTACCATCCCGGAGCGTGCTTGGATTCAAGCAAGGCTTTGAGAAGTGCATGCGCGGCAGAACATCGTGTGTTCTTTGAGCAGGGTTGCCCAAGTAGATTCGGCTTTGTTGCAGTTGGACTGCTTGCACTATATATAATTTCTTATGCAGTTGGAATGGGTACGGTGCCATGGATACTGAACTCAGAAATATACCCACTAAGATATAGAGGCATTGGTGGAGGGATTGCTGCAGTATCAAACTGGGTATCAAATCTCATCGTCAGCCAATCATATTTAACTATGACTGAGCATCTTGGTGCCGGAGGCACATTTTTACTATTTGCTGGAATTTCAAGTATCAGTCTCGTATTCATTTTTCGATTCGTACCTGAAACCAAAGGCCTAAAGTTCGAGGAGGTTGAGAAGATGCTTGAGAAAGGCTACAACCCACGCTCATGCAGTGGGGGAAAGGAGCAGGCGCGAGAGAAAGGTGCTGGTTCTGTGTAAAGCAATACTTAAGTGACCCTGATGTACCCAGCCTGTGAAGGACTGAAGCATTAAATTTATGTTTGTTTACCTTTTATTTTGTGCACATTTTCTAAATATTATGATAACCTGCTGGTCGGGAAACAAAAATATGATATGATAGTGATCCAGAAAATGATATATATTTTTTTTTTACTCTTTGTTGTTGAAGTTTAACTTTTGTTTTGTGGACATTTTCTAATTAATGTAAAAAATGTCCAAATTTCAATAGGGCTTAACAACATCGGATGAAATCATGAGGCACAAAGATCGGTTTAATAGAGAGAAAAAAACAAGGCCAAACCGAACTGAATATGAAGAATAAACTAATATTTTGGTTGGTTCAAAATTCAGTTTGGGCTCGGATCGATTGGACCCTTTCTTTGGGCTACATAAATAAATCAAACTATATTTATGTTGATTTCTTTAATAATTTTGGATCAAACCCAAATATTTACATTGTTCAAAATTACAAATAAGTGTCAAGTACTAAAACTTGGATCCAAAAAATAATAGTTAGTTTTAATACGAAAATATATATAAGCTCTGCACTCTCTCTACATACAAAAAAATAAAAGCAGAAAAAGTAGGCTCAAGAATGCTATCCACTCTAGTATAAAAATATACAATAAGCAATATGTCCAAAAAACACCCAAAAAAATTCACAACTGAATTCCAAAAGAATCCAACTACAGCAGATTCATCCAAAGGAGTTGTAATTCACATGCACAGTTGATCAAGAACAACATGCACAATTTCAATTAGAACAAATTAGAACCAGATTACTTAATGAAAGAAAAAAAAAAAGCAGCAACAAGCAAATAGGAGGCTTAGTATGCTTATTTTCATATCATATTTAAAATATAACTCCATTTTTTAGCAGCAAAGAAAACAACAAACAATGTTGTAATAGCCTCAAATAGAGCAAATATGCTAATATATATCATAAAACATTAAGGGTGGAAGCAGTTCACTGCCCATAACACAAAATAAGAGGCTCTATATAGAGCATTTTCAATCATAGCAAGAATGCAACGACATTTCTAATAGCTAAATAAAAACAAAAGCCACAAAAAAAAATCTAAGCATGCATTCTTTGAAACTCTTATTATCCTAGGGGTGGAAGCTTCATCATTGCCTCAGTTCAATATGTTCAAACACAAACACAGTTGCAGCAACATCAATACAAGTACCTCAACAAATAAAAAGGATGCACATCAGGTTGGTCACAGCATAATAAAAAAGACTCAAGCAGGCATTCAAGCAGCATTAGCAATTAAATGGAACATATTCATAGAGAGAATTTAGAAAATAGATTTATAAATAACAGTGAGCTAATTAACTACGCTAAACAAGGGTCATTTTCCACTAGTTCAAGATCTATAAAGAAAAAAAAAGTAGAAAATTAGAATGTAAGCAAGTATTGAAAAAATAAAGTAAAAAATTAAATAAAATTGAATGATACTTTAAGACTTGACCTTTTTCAAAAGACTTCAAATCCTCTAAAGTTTCTTCCACCCCTGTCTAGTTTGGCATTCTAAGCCAATCCTATGTACATATCAATGCTTCCACTATTTTTGGACTTAATGAACTCCAAAAAACATCAAGAACACATCCTCCTGTGCTGAACACAGACTTAGAAGCCACAATGAAAATAGAAATAGCTAAAACATCTCTAATCATATGAGACAGAATTAGGAACCTCTCAGAATTCAACTTCCACCATCTAAGGATATCAAAAGTTTCCTCATTTTCCACAATTGCCTCACTAAGATAAATATAAATTTCATATCGTTTACTGCCACCCATACCAAATTCCATTTTATGCTTTTTGAATCTAGCTTTAATTGAAGACATTGTGTTTTTCAAATGAAGGCAGTTGAGTTGCGAAAACTATCTAGCTAGTTTGGCTAAACTGAGTACTAGAACTAGACTCATAAGTTGAATAACAGCTATAGGTAGACAAGTAATCACCAAATAATAGATGCAAATCATACTTCATGTTAATAAACAGCTCACTTCCTAGCATTTCACCATATATTTAATTCATAGAGAACTCAATAAACTCAAGTTTACATCGAGGATCAAGTATTGTAGCAATAAAAATTAGAGAGTTCCTTTTCTTTGGATCTCCTTAATAATTGCCAAATTTTTGTTTCATGTTGATGCCCATATTCATAACAGACAAATCAGAAAATGATTGTATCTCATTAAGCATGCAATTCAAATTAGAAATCTCATAAAAGAAAGCAATTTTAGTAATATAATTTGAACTATATATTTTAAGTGTTATATCATAGGAAAGCTTCAACATATTAACCTTTTGATTAACATATTGCTAGTTAAGAAAATATGGAATATCATCCCTTAAATCAACTTTGAATAAAGATTTTGTCTCTTCATTTTTTTTTAAAGTTTTCTCAAATAAACAAGTAGTTTTGAGCATTATGTAGGTGGAATTCCACCTACTAGGGACATCAAGAGACAATGAGCATTTTGACTCAATCCTTAGAAGCTTAGAAAGTTCTTTAAATTTCTTTAACCTAGTAGAGCAGGACTATTTCTCATGTATCCAATAGTCTCCCTTACTTTTTTTAATAGAATTATTGACTTCTTTTTACCCATCATTCACAATTAAATTCATGATATGAACTATACATCTCATATGTAAAAATTTTAGTTTAACAGCAGAGGCACCCCAACTTAACATTTTCTTTTTAAAATAGCCAACTATAATGCCATTAGACGATGCATTATTCATTGTGACTAAGAACAAATTTTTAATTCCCCACTAAATCAAACAATTCTCTAGCGACTAACAAATGTAATCCCCCTTGTGAGATGTAACAGGATAAAATATATTATCTTTTTGTGCAAATTCCACTCATTATCAAAATAGTGAGCATTCACACATATATAATTGATTCTCTAAATTAATGTCCAAGAATCAGTAGTGATGTTGATTATTTGACAATGTGACTTAAGGAAATTTTTAAGCTTCACCCTCTCATTAATAAACATTTTATAACAGTCCCTGCTAATAGTCCATTTAGACAATATCTTAAAGCAATGATATGCAACAAACATAAACTTCTTAAACCACCCACTTCTACAAATTTAAATGGGGATTCATCTGTAAATACCATTTGTGCAAGTGAATTTCTAATAGTTTCTTGCTCAAATTTTTAAGTCACTAAGATAGCAAACTATATTTTCTTGTGCTCCCACCCTAGTAGGTTGCAAGGTTGACTACCTAACATCTTTACTATATGGAAATTTCAGACAATTCAACACATGGTTTTTTAATTACAAAGTGCCATGTTTTTTTAGAGTGATAATTATATATAGCAGCATAATATATTGTAATAACTCTAGTTTTTAAATTATTTTAATATTAAATAAGATATGCAGTGTTAATAAAATTTAAAAGTTATATTTAATTATTTAATTATTTTATGATTAATAATTATTATTTTACGTTTAATTATATTTTCTACGTAAATATTTTATTTTGAAACTTATTACTTTAAACATTTAATTTGCATTATTATTTCTATTATTATTAGTTTTATTAATATAAATTATTTGCATTATAATTTCATTATTTAATGAGTATTGTTTACATTGTTGATATTTTTTTTAAGTGTTATTTTATGTATATATTAATATATTTTATGTGTATATTTGTTAATATATATGTGTGTGAATATATATATATATATATACAAATCGAAGAAACAAGGAAAGAAAATGCAGAACACTATAACTTCATCTCTTCCTCCCGCACTGTCCCGATTTCTAACCGTCGGTGTGCCTCCCTCTGCTCCGGTCGACCACCCTTCTTCAGCCAGCAGCTCCACCACCTTCCTCCTTCTTCTCCGACACTGGCAACACGCAGAAACAACAACAGCGACAGTAGCTCATTTTCCGGCCATCCTTCCTCCTCCGACCACCGTAGCTCATCATTTTGGTGCCATTTGACTCCCTAAGTCATGAGGAAGATGAATTCAAGCTCCATTTGAGCCCTAAGCTGATCGTTTATGAGTTTTGTTGAGTTTTTTATTTTTAATCTTTTAGGGTTTTTATTTTTTTTTAGTTGAATTTTGGTTGATTCATGAAAACTCCCTTAAGAAACTTTGATCCTTGTTGCTTAAGCTTCATGAATATTTTTTTTTATTTTTGGAATTAATTTTAATTTTTGTGAATTTTTGAATATGTTATTATTATTTATTGAATTTTTGTAAATTAATTTATTAAATTATACATTTTTTATATTTAGTGTTATTATAAATTTTTATTAATTTTAGTGTTGAGATAATAATTTTTGTGATTTTTATGCAATTTTTATAAATATTTATAGTTTATGTAAATATTGAAATATTGGGTTAAATTACTATTTTTGTTGAAATAATTGGTTAAATAAGTGTTTTAGATAATATTAGTATTATATATGTTGATAAAATAATTTTAATGATTTTATAAAATTTTTGAGGCAATTATTTAGTAATATGTGTATTTTGAATTATTAGGGTAATTATGTGTTTTTGTTAAAATTATAGTTAAATATTATGATTTAATTGGTTTTAGAATTATTTAGGGTAATAAAATGATTTTTACAAATTATTTACTATTTTTAACTAATTAATACTAATTTTTGAAAATTATTTTCAAATAATATATTATTTATTTAATTGGTGATTAAATGGGTTTTTAATAACTTTTAATACATATTTAGGCTATTTAAGCTATTTTAACATATAAAGTGAATTTTTACTATTTAATATTGAATTATTGGAAAATTTTATGTTTAATAATATTATATTATTATTTCAGGATTTTTATTTAATTATTGTGAAATTAATTATATTTAGTGTTTTAATGTTAAATATGCTATATTTTGATATTTTGAGGATATTTATAACATTTATTGATTTTTAATATATATTTATTATATTATTTAGTTTTTTGGTGAATTGTGGACTTTGGTTAGGAGAATTGTGCAGTTCGAGGTCCCAACCGAAGGTGTTGTGTTTTTCTGAGTTAGAAGTGTGTTTTCTTGTAGGACCGACTCTACTTTTTAGTAAAGAGATGTCCGTTTTATAGAGATGTCCTTTTTAGCTCTATCGAATTTTTGGTAGAATTCTTGTAAAACGTGACATCAGGTCAACTTTGAAATTCTGTATTTGTTGATGTTCTGTAATCTTAGATCAAGTCTCTTTAGAGGTTTAAGTTAGATTTATTCTGATTTTCATTATTATTTTATTTGTTTAGTTGCGCCGAGACCGAGACCTATCGGATCAGGCCCGCCGAGTCTGTCTCATAGAGCGTGAATCAGTGAGTTATTATACTATATATATATGCATTGCATTTAGGATGCATGATTTAGGATTTTTCATATTCATTATATGTTTTAAAAAGTAATTTTAATTTATAATATGATTTGCTATATTTCCGGTTTATTTTTAGTAGATCTTAATATATATGTTTGTATATTTTCAATATACATTTATTATATCTTTGATATATGCATGTTATATAATTAGGTATATTTTTAGTAAATTTTTGATATATTTCAAAATAAATGCATGTTTTATCTTCGTTATAGACTTAGTATGTTTAGTATATTTTATGTATAGTTTTAGTATATTTTCGGTATATTTTGAAATAAATGCATGTTATACTATTGATTCATACTTAAATTATTTTTAAGTATAGCATCGGTTTATCTTTGGTATATTTCATGTTTGATTTGACTTTATTTGACATATATATACTCAAAATATACTTAGTTGATTTTAGGTATATTTCTAGTATATGTATGGTTTATTTAATCATTATGACTATTATTATGCATTATTTATTCTTCCGTATATATTTTTTATTTTAAATGAAGGATATCGATAGAACGTGCTACCTAATAGCCAGCACTAGGACCGTGTACATATCGATGCGATAGATTTAGATTTGAGTGATAATCATTTGTGGAATCATGACTTGATTGAAATGTGATATGATTGATAGTGTGGTTACTGGAGCTCGGTTGACCTAGTGACTCAGGGTCAATCACACTAACAGTCAAACTACTAGAGATCAGTTGACTTAGTGTCTTGGGGCCAATCTACTGTCTATATGGAATAAGAGAATTAATTTGGAATTAAGTGAGCCTGTATGGCTAGAGTGATGTTATTGTTGATTAAGGTTGTGATTAAATAGGGTTCTATTTGATCCTTCAATAAAATAAATATTTTTTGCATTTATTATATATATAAAAGCAGAGTTTGGCATTTGTATGAAATGCGTGTATATATGTGTGTGTGTGTGTGGATGCCTTATTACTATGGTTTAGATTACATGTATATATATTATAATAATTCACTCAGTGAAGTCTGACCCCCCCCCTCAATTATTTTTTTCAGGAGATCTTATTTTGTTTGACCTTAGTAGTAAAGTTCTTCACCAGTGTTCTTCCACCCCGGCTAGATTGTGTAAAATTTATATTTAAACTCTGATTTGTATTCTAGGAACTGCAATAGTAGTGTTATTGTATCATAAGAGTATTATTTTATTTTTTATACTTTGTACTCAAAGTATTATATGAACATTAATTTATTTATGAAAGGATATTGAGTATCTATTTTTATATATCGATTCGAAAAACTTTAATTCAGTCATACTTTTATTTACATAATTGCATCCGTTTTTATCTTTAAGGCTTGCTATGGGATCCAGATTCAAAATAATTCTCGTTCCCTAGCGCCAATCATGACTCATGGTTTGGGTCGTGACATATATACATTTACCCTTGATAACAACATCAGACTCATTCTTAATTCTCTCAAAAAAAATCCCAAACTGTAGATTTCAATTCAATCTCCTTTCATTTTTTTAGTAACAACCTGAGGCTGAGGCTAAGTCTGAGTCTAAGTCTGCTTAGCAGCATGTGAACTTGGGTTTCCACCACCTCATGGTTGGAACCAATGACACTATTACTATCACTGATATTGGCCATCTCCATGAATGATAGAAATGAAAAAAAAAACAAAAAACAAAATAAATAATTAGTTCACATGTGAAAAAATATGAAAGCACAATTCAATCTCACATAACAAAAAATGAAGTTTCTGCCTTATACCTTTATATTGCTGCTAAGGCAATATTCAAATTGTAATGACTACTTTGACCCCTTTCATTTGGAAAGTTATAAAGTTATAACTGAATTTTGAAAAGCTTATGTTTCCACCTTTTTTTGTGTTATAACTTTAAGCTTCCACCACTAGAAGCTTTAGATACATATACATACACAAAACAAGGAAAAATATAGTTATTTACACAAATATTTTATAAATAAATATTAAACTGCAGTCAATATATATGTATACATATAGATATACACATACCATAAATAATTTGTTAAAAAATAACACAATTATTCTAATATAATTGTTAAAAAATAACACATTTAATCATACAATTTTTTTTACAAAACATAGATACAAAAAATATGATAATTTTTTTTTTATCAAATGAAACAAAATCATTGTACAAATAACTATTAAAAAAATTAGAGATCTATAAACAGAGACTCTTTTTTTTTTTTTACATGCTTGTTAGATCTATAAACATATCTATAATAACTATAATAAATATCATAAAAATTTAAAAAGATTGTATTATACACATACTTACATGCACATCTATAACATAGATCTATAAATACAACATATATCAAACAAAACATTTTACACAAATAAAAAAAATTCAAAAATTCAAAAATTTTCACAATAATTACAAAAAAAAATTGTCATCGAGTATAGATCAATAAATATAACATATATCAAACAAAAAAATTTAAACAAACCAAAAAATTTTGAAAATTAAAATTTTTTCACAAAAAATTATCATCGAGCATATATCTATAAATATAACATATATCAAAGGAGATATTTTACACAAATCAAAATAAATATACTCATAGACTATTTTTATAAAAATATAAACTATATTTATATAAAGTTAAATTTTATACAAACAACCAAATAAAAAAATTTTAAATTTCAAAAACCCAACATAGGATTAACAGATCTTTAGTGTATTACCATAAATAAACTGATTGTCAATGAATAGGGCGATCTGTTATGAAAATCATGGTGCTATCATAAAAATAAAAAGAGACTGAAACTGATATTGAGATTTGAGAGAACAGAGAAGAGAAAAGTGAAGATCAAGAGCTGCTAGGGTTTCTAAAAGGTTCAAGAGAGACAAAAGGGTTAGAGTAGAAGAGATGAGAAGAGAAAGAACAAACGAAAGTGGTGCTAAAGACTCTAGAAGAACGGAGAAGGGATGTGAAAATGAAGTATGAATATATACTAACTTTAGTTCTAAAACAACATCATTTTAATAAAACCTAGAATATCAACAATTCATATGGGTCGGGGAAAAAAATTACCTCCCTCAACCCATCAACCTAAAACCAATACTCTCAGTCTTCCTCAACAGAATTGATCAACCCATTTTTTCAACAACCGAACCGGAGCCTTATCTTGAGTCGAGTGTGGTTCAAAAATTTTGATTCACGTGATTCCTGCTCAGCCCTAAATTTAAATACCATATCCTAATGGTTTGGGAAAGATGTTGGCCTATGATTAAAATATGATTCCTATTTCTGGTATGCTACAAGTGCGATATATATATATATATATAAGTTCTTGCTCTGAAAATTTATAAATAATCAAAAATCATATTAACATATTCATATAATTTAATATGATTCTATATCTTCTTAATATTATTATTTTAAAAAACTTTATATGATTTGTTGGATTTTTTTTATGTAGTTAATATCCTTTATAAAATTTGGTTGACTCTCCTTAATGGAATTTGAATATGATGTTGGTATTTTTACTATCGGACTAATTTAAAAAATTTAATAGTCAATGTATATCTATTCAAAATTATTGAGTGGAGAGTACGGATCACCGAAATACACATAAAAAAAGTTATGCCTATGCAATTGAAGAATAACAATAAGTAATTTCATGATTTAAGTATGATTTTATTTTGATATTATATTTTTTATTTATCAGGATGTAATTTTGATTTTAAATGAAAGAAAGATTCCTCTTTTTCCATAAGAGAAATATCCATTTATTGCATATTTTTAATTATACTTTTAGAAAAAATTATTTTTTAAAAAAAATTTGAAAATTAATTAATACAAGAAAAAGGTATTCAGGAAAGGAAATTTCGGTCACAAAAATATGAAATTAAGTCACTAAAAATAATTTGTAACTAGAAAATGTTGGTCGCCATTGGCTCCACTCAAAAAATTTTTTGTTACCTAAAAAACCAAGTGGTTGCAAATATTTTTTGTGAAAGGTCGTATTAAGATCACTAATAGCTAGTATTGGTGACCATTTTTCTCAAGTAATTACGACTGTATGCCGGTCGTTAATGAAGAAGCAAGTGTTAGAAAATTTACTATTTGCGACCAATTTTCATTTAACAATTACAACAGTAATACAGCTGATAAAAAATATATACATATATGTTATACGTTATTGCCACTAAAAAATTAATATTCAATTGCAATTTCTTTAAATTTGTTATATTAAATTATTGAATGTAACCATTTTACGTCATTATTTTCATTCATCACACATACATATAAAAAAATAAAAATAAAAATAATTATTGAATGTACCCACTTTATGGTAATTATTGTAGTGCAAGTATGATTTTCCATTGTATAAAAAATAAAAATATTCTTTGTTAAAAGTGTAACATTCATATCCTCGGACATGTTAGCCAAAGATTGTGGTTATTAAAATGAATAATTAATCACTGAGTTTAATTTATATAAAAAGTAGAGAAGTGAGGATTTAAGTTTAAAATAAGAAGAAATATGGGGTTAAGTTAAACTTTTAGGATGAGATGTCAAACAACATGAGAGTTTCTCTCTTTAGTTAGACACGTGTATAAAAAAAAATAAAAAGGGAATTACATTCTTTCAAAACTGTAGAAGTAGAGAAGGGAGAAGGGAGCTGTCATTTGTGAAGATTTAATAAGGAACAGAAAGCATATGGGTTAGAGCAAATTGAGAAATAGGTCGGGAGGTTCGCATCTCTGAAGTGAGAGAGGAAATGGAAAATAGTATGCATACTACTATTAGGGTCTTTTCTGAGAAGGACACTAATGTTCAGGTTACTTTGGCCTGGTTGTGATGTGTTTATGGTGATCACCCCTTTTTGCCCATTTTGGAAAGGGAAAAGGTACAATTTCGTCCTTTACATTTACTTGGGAGCTCGCATAAGCCCTTCAACTAATTTTAGGGCCACCTAAACTAAAAATTCATATTTTTTTTTATATATTTAGGCCCTTCTACTAACGGGAGTGGTAATGGTGGGAATTTTTATGAAGTGGCCTAAATATCAGGCATCCTTCCTCTCAGCTCTATTCTTTTCTCGTATTCACCTCTGTTCTTCCCTCTCCCTTCATGTCTATATCACCACTGGTCTCTCTCTCACTCTCAACACTCTCCATAATCTATTGTCATTCTTTCTTAAACTCGCATTGCTTGTGAGCATGCCTTTCCCAAAAACTTTAGCTAATTGCATTTCCAGATATATATATATATATATATTACGCTCTACTATTAAATAAAATGATTTAAGTCTGATAATTTACCAATACTATTGAGTACTGAGGAGGGGAGTTTATGTCAGACTCAAGAGCGTAGATGGTTTCGCTTTGAGTCATTATGGGCTATAGAGGACGCTTGTGCTAATATTGTTTTTTTTTTTTTTTTTTTTTTGAGAAATAGTGTTAAAGAAGTTTGGGTGACAAAGTTTGTAGTAGCTAACTAATGAGATGCCCTAGGGAAGATCTAAAGTTGCGGTACTACTTTGCAAAAGTGGCATTCTTTCAAGTTCGGTAATCTTCAATAAGATATTCAAGAGTTGGCTCTGAAACGGGAGGCTGCTCAATTTGTCTCTACTGAGGCTAGCAATGTGGTGGCTCAATAGGTCTTATAAAAGCATTTAAGTATGCTTCGTGAAAAACTAGAGCTTTATTGGAAATAAAGAGCTCTAGTTTTTTGGCTCGCTGAAAGCGATTGAAATACTAAACTTTTTCAATGCAAAACTTCTTAAAGGAGTAATATGAACTCTTTTCACTTTCTCAAAGATAAAGATGGTATTAAGAAAAAAAAAGGAAGCAGGTAGTCAAGCAGACTATCCTAGAATACTATTTCCAATTGTTCATAAGTAACTGCCGCTCTGGAATTGACAGGGCACTTTGCTCAGCTGATAGCAATTTGGGTGAGGATATGCGAGATCTTTTGGGTTCACCATACATTATAGATGAAATTCGTGCTGCACTGAAGCATATGTATCCTAATAAAGCTCTGAGACAGATGGTATGTTTGCTTTATCTTTTCAAAAATTTTGAAATATTATGGTAGCAGATATTACACAATTTGTTTTAGAGTTTTTATTCTGCAATAACATCATCAAGACTTAACCATACTTTTATTACTTTAATTTCAAAAGTTAAGCAGCCAGATTGCATGAATGATTTAAGGCCTATCAGCTTGTGTAATATTCTTTACAAGATTATTGCTAAAGTACCTGCTAATAGATTAAAGTTGGTGTTACCTAAGATTATACTTGCTCATAGTACATTTGTGTCGAGAAGAATGATTAGTGATACTGCTTTAGTAGCTTCTAAATTATTTCACTCTATGAAACATAGTATGAAAGGGAAGATAAGAGCTCTTGCTTTTAAACTTAATATGAGCAAGACTTATATGATATGGTAGAATTAATTTTTTGGAGCGTATAACAGTATATATGCAATTTCCAATGCATTTTATTTGGTTGTTTATGTCTTGTATTTCCATTATTCAATTTTCTTTTCTAATTAATAGAGCTCTTATAGGTTTTCTAAAGCCAATATGAGGACTCTAATAAGGTGATCCTCTCTCCCTTACTTATTATTGTTGAGGGCATATCTTTTTTATTCATAGGGTTGTTGCCTCTAATGAGATTCATGCAATTAAAGAGTGTAGAGGTAGTTCGAGAATATCACATCTGTTGTGAAATAAAGATTGAATTACTTATTTTGTTATAGAACTAAACTTGAATTTAGTAGTATTTAACTAGAAAAAAAATATTTTATAGTAGAATGATTTTGAGAGAATTTAGAGAGAGTTTGAAGAGAATTTAGAGAACTATAATATTGAAAGAATTTGGAGAGTAATCTATCTTTTCTTCTTCTTAACATTCTCATTAATGAATTTCAATCCCTTTATATAGAGATTTTCTTTTCACTATTTGAGAACTATTCTCTCACAAGCAATATATTGTTTATTCACAACCAATACATTGTTCATTCACATTCATAATACTCCCCCTTAAATAACAATATTTTGCAACTGCCTCATTAAAACCTTACTAAATAAAACCCAGTGGGAAAAACTTTAGCTTAAGGAAAAAGAGTACAGTGCATGATTTTCTTCCCCTCAAGTTGATATGTATAATCTTCCTTCACATAGTATGCAGATGTCGCATTCCAATATCATGAACATGCTTTCTAAAGATTGTAGTTGGAAGTGCCTTTGTGAAAAGATCAGCTGAATTATGGCTAGACTGAATATACTTGATATCTATATAATTGTCTTTTATTAGCTCTTGAGTGTATGAAAAGAATCTTGGAGGTATATGTTTGGTTCTATCACTTTTGATATATCCTTCCCTTAACTGTGCAATGCATGCTGCATTATCTTCATATAAAATTATTGGACTTTTGTTGACTGGAAAACCACAAGATTCTTCAATATAATGTCTCATTGATCTAAGCCACACATACTCTCTACTTGCTTCATGTAGTGCAATAATTTCAGAATGATTTAAGGAAGTAGTGACAAGCGTTTGTTTCTGGGAACGCCAAGAAATTGCAGTTCCATTATTTTTGAACACATAGCCTGTCTGAGATTTTGCTTTATGAGGATCAGATAAATGCCCTGCATCTCCATAACCAATCAATTCTTGTTTTGAATTGTTAGAATAAAATAAACTCAAATCAACATTTCCTCGAAGGTATCGAAGTATATGTTTGACCCCTTTCCAATGCCTTTTTGTTGGAGCTGAAATGAACCTTGCTAATAAATTGACTGCAAAAGAAATTTCATGTCTAATACAATTAGCAAGATACATTAGAGCTCCAATGGCACTGAGATATGAAAATTCAGGGCCAAGAATTTCTTCATTTTCTTCACATGGTCGAAATGGATCAGTTTCAATATTTAGTGATCTAACGACCATTGGAGTACTTAAAGGATTTGCTTTATCCATATTAAAGCATTTCAAGATCTTTTCTGTGTAATTTGATTGATGCACGAATATCCCATTGTGCATTTACTCAATTTGTAAACCAAGGCAATACTTGGTCTTTCCAAGATCTTTCATTTCAAATTCTTCCTTTAAGTATACTGTTGCTTCATGGATCTCATTTTTTGTTCCAATGATATTCAAATCATCAACATACACAGCTATAATCATAAATCCAGATATTGTTTTCTTAATAAAAATGCATGGGCAGATAATATTACTGACATATCCTTTATTAATCAAATAATCACTTAAACGATTATACCACATGTGCCCAGACTGTTTTAACCCATATAAAGATCTCTGGAGCTTGATCGAATACATTTCTTTGGGTTTTGTACTTAATGCTTCATGCATTTTAAATCCTTCAGGGATTTTCATATAAATGTCACTATCAAGTGATCCATACAAATAAGCAGTCACAACATCCATAAGATGCATTTCTAATTTCTTAGAAACTACCAGGCTAATCAGATACATAAACGTAATTGCATCCATAATAGGAGAATACGTTTCATCATAATCAATTCTTGGCCTTTGTGAAAAACCTTGAGCTACAAGTCTAGCTTTGTACCTTATTATTTCATTTTTCTCATTTCTCTTTCGTACAAAGACCCACTTGTATCCTACAGGTTTCACAGTTTTAGGCATAGGAATAATTGGCCCAAAAACATTTCATTTGTTTAGTGAGTCCAATTCAGCCTGCATAGCATCTTTCCATTTTATCCAATCATGCCTATTTTGACATTCCATGACTGATTTTGGTTCAGGATCATCTTTGTCATTTATGATTTCACATGCAACAGTATATGACAATGTTTCATGACTTTCTTTATTTTCTATTTCTTCAGGGATATTTTTCTCGCTATCAATATGATTATCTACTCCCTTTCTCTTTTGAGGATTTTTATCCTTAGAACCAATTGGTCTTCCACGCTTCTGGCATGTTTTAGACTCATGAGTGTCTTTATTCTCAGGTTTTATTTTTGGGATTTCAATACAAGCAGGAGCATTGGCTGCTGGTATGTATGATTTAGTCACTCTTTTTGTATCAGTAAATGCATCTGGCAATTGATTTGCATTTGCTTGTAAGTGCACAATCTTTGCACTTCTAATTCACATTGTTTTGTGTGAGGATCCAGATGCAATAATGATGGTTCATTCCATGAAATATCTCTTTTCCCTTCTTTCTCCTCTTTTCCTAATGTTGGGAAAATAACCTCATTAAATTGGCAATCAGCAAAACGTGCTGTAAAAACATCACTAGTTAAAGGTTCAAGATATCTAATAATCGAGGGTGTTTCAAACCCAACATAAATTCCCAATCTTCGTTGAGGACCCATTTTTGTGCGCTGAGGTGGCGCAATGGGTACATATACTGCACAACCAAAAATTTTGAGATGGGAAATATTTGGCTTTTGACCAAATGCCAATTGTAGTGGGGAGTATTTATGATATGCATTAGGTCTGATGCGAATTCATGAAGCAGCATGTAGGATTGCATAACCCCAAACTGAAATGGGAAGCTTTGTTCTCATTATTAATGGTCTAGCAATAAGCTGAAGGCGTTTAATCAATGATTCAGCTAAACCATTTTGAGTATGTACATGGGCAATAGGATGCTCAACAATGATCCCAGTTGACATACAATAATCATTGAATGCTTGATATGTAAATTCACCAGCATTATCAAGTCTTACCCTCTTGATTGTATAATCAGGGAATTGTGCTCGTAATTTAATAATTTCAGTAAGCAACCTTGCAAATGCAACATTACGAGTTGACAATAGACAAACATGTGACCATCTACTAGATGCATCAATTAATACCATAAAATATTTGAATGGTCCACATGGTGGGTGAATTGGCCCACATATATCACCTTGAATTCTTTCAAGAAACATAGGTGATTCGTTTTGAATTTTAGATGGTGAAGGTCTCAAGATTAATTTTTCGAGAGAACAAGCTGTACATGGCATTTCATTTGATTGAGGAATTCTTTGCCCCTTCAAGGGATGCCCATGTGAATTCTCAATTATCCTTCGCATCATTACTGATCCAGGATGACCTAATACGTCATGCCATAAATTTATTATTGAAGGATCATAAGATTTTTCTTTTACTGCCATATTTGAATAAATTTATTATTGAAGGATCATAAGATTTTTCTTTTACTGTCATATTTGATTCAATTACATGTATATGCATGTAATGCAATCCATTAGGGAGTTTTGGCAGTCTTTCCAATACTTGTATTTTTCTTGATTCATAGGAAATTATATTTAAATATTTGTTACCATTTATAGTAATAGATTGGGTATCACACCCATTTCGATATATGTCATCAAAACTCAACAAATTTCTTGTTGATTTTGGTGAAAACAAAGCTTCATCAATTATAAACTTTGTTCCATTTGGTAACATAAATTTAGCTTTGCCAATTCCTTCAATCAGATCTACAGGACCTGATATTGTTTTTACAACTGCCTTTGTGGGCTTTATTTCAGAGAAATAATCTCTATTTTTCAAGATAGTATGTGTAGTACCACTATCTGGTATGCAGAGATCTCCAATATTGTCTTCATGTTGAGTACAATCCATATTAAACTTCAAAATAGATAAACACAAAATTAATCAATTAAGGTAAAAACATAAAATAATTGTAAAGTAGGACATTTTATTTAATTTAAAAATAACATACATAACAATAACATATTCTTCAAAATCAAATAAGTAATAACAATATACTTAAAATTATAGATGTCTCAATTTCCATTGTCAGTAAAATCATCAGTAAAATCAGAAACATCTAGATGAGTTGTATCATTAACATGAGTATGATGCTCATTGAAGTTTATTTCCTTTTCTTTGCCTTTCAATGATGCCATATAAAGTTGGCAAAGATGTGGTGGTGTTTGACAAATTCGTGACCAGTGTCCTTTACTACCACATCTGAAACACACAATTTCAGACTTATGTTGAGGCCTTTCTTAAACACCACTGATGATTGATTTTAACTTCTTTTGAGGTTGAGTCTGAGTTTGTTATGGAGTATTATTATATTTATTTACACGACCATGGCCAAAGAATTGACCTCTTCCACATCCACAACCTCTACCTCTCCCATGTCCATGGCTATTGTAATTTTTATATCTGGAATAATTTGTAGCATTTGCTTCTGGAAATGCTATTGAGCCAGTGGGACGAGACTGATGATTTTTCATCAAGAGTTCATTATTTTTCTCAGCTACTAGTAGGCATGAAATTAGTTCATAATATTTTTTAAATCTCTGTATCCTGTATTGTTGTTGCAGTGTAACATTTGATGCATGAAATGTGGAGTAAGTTTTCTCCAGCATATCCTCATCTATGACTGTCTGTCCACAGAATTTTAATTGTGATACTATTCTGAACATTGCAGAATTATAGTCACTCACTTTTTTGAAATCTTGAAAGCGTAAAGCTCTCCATTCATCAGTGACTACTGATAGTATTACATCTCTTTGATGATCATATCTGTCTTTTAGATCCTTCCAAAGAACACTTGGATCTTTGACAGTCAAATATTCACATTTTACTCCTTCATCTAGATGACGACGGAGAAAAATTATAGACTTGGCCTTATCTTGCAATGAGGTGTTATTATTTTCTTTTATGGTATCAATTAACCCCATTGATTGAAGATGCATTTCTACATCTAGAATCCAAGACATATAATTTTTTCCCGTGATGTCAAGAGCAACGAACTCAAGCTTTGCTAGATTTTTCATTATGATAACTAATAAAAAAAATATAACTCAATTAGAATTCATAAATTTGATGACTACTGAAAAAAATCAAACATGATCATAATTTACTAATTAATTATATCATGAATGAATATTGCAAGAAATAATAGTGGTACAAAAAATGATACAATAATACTTAAAATTATATCAAATAGAAAATCATCTTCCATATTAATTATTCCTAAAACTATTATAATAGTCATGATCAAAACACAAATATAAATATACCAAATCATGTTTACAATTTAGAGTAAAGAGAGAAAGAGAAAATGTATGAATTTGTGTGAATAAATAAAATTTATAGCTCATCTATTTATAATGAAAAATATAGCCGTTTATTACCGTTATATTACCGTTGGTAATAAAAATATAGTCGTTAGAATTTTTTTTTTTTAATATAGTATATTGAGAAATAAATTATATAAAGTAAAATCAATAAATAATGTTGATATGATTATTTATAGCAAGCGAGTTAACATAACGATATGTATAAATATGGGGCAAAACCGTCCATTAATATAAAATGGGGTATAGCCTTCCATTAACATAAATAATAAAAATAAATAAATGTGCATAAATATAAATTGGTAGGAGGCATAGCCATCCATAAGGTTAGAACCATTTCTAGCAATATTTGCATCAATGGTGTAGTTAGTAAAACAAAATAAAAATAACAATTAACATAAAGTTAGATTGAAGAAATAAATATAAATATATAAATTAGTAGGAGGCATAGTCATCTATGATAATATATAATCAACTAATATATTCATAAATATTAAATATTAAGAAATATGTACCTTATTGTTTTGATCGAGAGCTCCTCGGGCTAATAACGTGTTGTGAAATAAAGATTGAATTACTTATTTTATTATAGAACTAAACTTGAATTTAGTAGTATTTAACTAGAAGAAAAATATTTTATAGTAGAATGATCTTGAGAGAATTTAGAGAGAGTTTGGAGAGAATTTAGAGAACTATAATATTGAAAGAATTTGGAGAGTAATCTATCTTTTCTTCTTCTTAACATTCTTATTAATGAATTTCAATCCCTTTATATAGAGATTTTCTTTTCACTATTTGAGAACTATTCTCTCACAAGCAATATATTATTCATTCACAAGCAATACATTGTTCATTCACATTCATAATAACATCTATGTTTTCCATATGATATTATTCTTTTCTCTAGAACTATAGTTACTCAATGTTAAAGAATTAGGGTCATTCTCAGCTTTATGAGCGGGCAACTATTAAAGATATGCCTGGGTAGCTGACTAAGTCAAGTTTGAAGAAGTCATAATATTCTATTATTTGTGTTTCATGTTTTAGCTAGAATTAAATATGCATATTTGGTGCAGATTTTCCTCATTTTCTATTACATTTGATGTGTATAAAAAGCCTTCCTTATCAATAAAATTATTTTGCTTCTTACAACCCTATTTTTCATAGCTTTAGTAATTCTCATATCATACCAAAAAATTTAATGAAGTGCTATCTATAAGCACTCAATTTTGGGATAGTTGAATGTGGATATGACAGAGAACTCTAATAATAAAAATATTATAAATAGATCTTCAATACTTGAAGTTTGAAACCTCAAAAGACTAAATATATTTTCAAAAGAGTTCAATTACTTTTTAAGGACTTAATTATGATGTTTTCTTTAAGGACCCAATTGAAAAGTTTAAATTCTTTCAGGGTTTTTTTGTAATTAAAAGTTAAAAAAATCGAAATTCTATAATTTCGACAAGAATTCTATAATTCCAATTAAAATTCTATAATTCTGATTGGAATTTTGCAATTCTATAATTCTGATTGGAATCGGAATTCTATAATTTCGATCGGAATTACATAAAACTAATCGAAATTATGTAATTCTGATCAAAATTACATAATCACAGTCTGAATTAGACATGTTCCATTCATTTTTTTATTTTTACAGTAAATAAAAATTTTATTTTTATGAATTTTGATTGGTCAAATATATGATAAATCTCTTTTTTAGGATTTATCTGAATTTTCAGGAAATTAAAAGTCATTTTAAAATCAAAATTCTATCACTGTGAACAGAAAGTCATGATAGGATACATCTTTTAGCAAGGGTTTTTCTATAAAAACCTAGCTCAAACTCTCCAAAGGGGGGACCTCTCTCTCTTTTGGCTGGACCCTTTTTTTGGAGACTTTCACTTTTCTTACGCAGTGTTCAAAACATATTTTTCTTGTGAAGTATTTGTTCTTTGAGTAAGAATCAGGAGGCTTTTAAAAGGGGAATAACAAATATTGAAGATCTATATAAAAAAAGCAATAGTGATCTATATTAGTTTAAGGGGCAAACCAATATTGCATCCATACCATCTCCTCTCACTTTCTTCTTTTTTCTATTTTATTATTTTGTTTCTATTAATTTTTAACTTTATTTAATCTTTATTGTTATTTGCTAATCATTGTTTTTTTTTTGTTGGTGATTATGGAGAGGGTTACATGATGAGTTCACTTAGAGAACAAAATCCATGAAGATCCATGAAATGGCATGGATCGAATTTTGTAGATGAATATAGTTTCTAGGGCTTTTTAGTTATTTATTTGTTATTGTTTTGATTGTTTTATTTTGCATTTAGTTTTTCTGAGGTTGTATTGATCTTTATTTTCTTATTATTTTCATTAAATCATTGTAATAGCCCTAATAATAGGAATAATGAAATCATGTATGTGTGATTGTGTGTTTTATGTTAATTAATTGGTTATTAAAATTAGGGTTTTAATTAGGTAATTAATTCTAATTAATAGCTATAGAGATAATTAGGGTTCTTAATTAGAATTGAATTAGATTTAAGTGAATAGTATTAGGGTTGCTTGTTAATTATTTTATAATTTGTTGTTTAAAGTCACTTTAATTAAATTAGGTTTTTTATAATAAGTTTGATTGATTGTTGTAATATCCCGAGTTTTTAAATATTTTAATACTGCATCGGGATATGCAGTGTTAATAATTTTGTTTATAATTATGATATTTTTACGAGTAATATGTATTTAAAACTTATTTTAATTATTGTATATTATTTTAAGTGTTTTACATAAAATTTTCCCGAGAATACTATTTTCGGGAAAATTTTCACGTAAATAATTTACCATTAATTATTTTAAATAGATTTCCATATTTGCATGCACTCATACATATTTTTAAAGTACTAAATAACATATATATGTGTATTTATTTAATTAGGGTTTAATTAGTTACCCTAATATTTTATTATTTACTAATTAGTTTTATTGTTATTTAATTATTTTTATTTATTATATAAATTATTAAATTATTAAAGTATATGTGTATGGTGGGTAATTTTTCCAAGTATTATATTAATATACTATATTATAATATATATTAATATTAAATATATATATAACTCTTTTATTTTTTTTATTATTTTTTTTAATTTTTTTTCCCTTTCTCTCCTATTTCCTTCTCCTTCCCCTGACTTCCCTCCATTTACCCTCACCTCACCGCTACTACTTTCGATCACCAGCCGTCAGAGTGCCTCCCGGCGTGCCACCATCTTCTTCAACAGCTCCGCCGCTCCGATCGTCTTCCCCGGCGCCGAGCAGCTCGATTTCTGCCATTTTTGGCCGAAAGTTCAAGCTTCCATGGTTCTTCCTCCTCCGCCCACCAAAATTCACGTTTCCGGTGTCTTTGGACTCCTTAAGCAACGGTGATCTTGATTCTAGCTTTGGTTTGAGCTCAAACTCTCTTGATTTTTCTGTTTTTCAATTTTTCCAATTTGGCCGAAATTGGTTTTCAAATTTTTTTTAATTCTTCTTGTTTATTCATGAAAAGTCCCTTAACAAATGTTGATCCTAGTAGCTTAATCTTCATATGTGAATTTTTAAGAATTTTTGGAGATTATTTTGATTTTTGGGTATTTTTGAATATTTTATTATTATTTTCTATTTTTCAAAAATTAATTAATTAAACTATGAAATTGTGTTTTATGATAAATATAGGTGTTGAAATGAATTATAGAAATTTATTTGGAATTTTTATGAATTTCTATGTATTTATTTTGAATTTGTTTAGGTTTATGTAATTTTGGAAAATTAGGTTAATTGTGTTTTTAATTGAAATTAATTAGTTAATTGAGTTTAATTATTGATATTATTGATAAATATATTGAGAAAATTAATTTTGTGCAATAATACTATTTTTGGTGAATTTTTGAAGTAATTTTAGTATATTTATATATTTAGGGATATTTTGGAAATTTTACACTAAATTGGCTAAAAATGTAATTAAATTGGTTTTAATAGTTATTTAAGGTATAAAAATGATTTCTACAAATTATTTAATATTTTTAACTAAATAAAACTATTTTTCGTGAATTATTTTCAATTATATATATAATATACGATTTTTCTAATAAAATGAGTTTTTATTGGTTTTTACTGTGTTTTAAGGTTAATTATGTAAATTCTACTTATTAAATGTATTTCTGTGATATAAGGTCATTTTTGGTATTTCCATAATTGTTTTGTGATTATGAACCCTGGTCGGTAGACTGTAGTTTGGAGTCCGACCGAGGGGTTGTGATTGTAATTTTGTGTTTATTTTCGAAGTGCATTTCTTTGCAGGGCCGGCTCTACTTTTTGAGTAGAGAGATGTCCATTTTACAGGGGAGGTTCTATCGAATTTTTGGTAGAATTCTCGTAAAACGTGATGTTCGGTCAAACCCTAATTCTGATTCTGTGTCTCATATTCTAGATCGAGTTTCTAGCATTTTCTGTTAGGTTTATTCTGATGTCTATTATTTATTGTTTGTTTAGTTGCGCCGAGACCGAGGCCTAGTGGACCAGACCCGTCGGACCCATCTCGAGGAGCGCACTAAGTGTGAGTTACTATTCTATATATATATGCTTTAGGGTGCATGATTTAGAAATGTATGTTATTTTGATTAATTATGCATAAATAATTCATTTGGTATTTAAGTTTATTTTTAGTTTATAATCGGTATCTTTTGGTATATTTTCAAATTATATGCATGTTTTATTAATAAATTATTCTTAAAATGTTTTATGTATATTCATGGTATATTGTTAGTTTATTTTGTAATTATATTGGATTTATTTGACGTATATATACTCGAAATATACCTGATTTATTTTTGGTATATTTCTAGTATATATATGGTTTATGTTACTATTTTATTTAAATTCATGCATCATTTATTTTTATGAATGAATGCTTTATATTTAAAATGAAGGATATCAATAGAACGTGCTACCTAGTGGGCGGCACTAGGACCGAGTACGTACCGGTACGCTTATAGCATTTAGGTTATATTACTAACCATTTGTGGATATTGATTGGTTATGATTATTTGATGTGTGAGATATGGTTTGGAGGTGTGATTGCTGGAGCTCGATTGACCTAGTGTCTCGGGGCCAATCACACTGACAGTCAGACTGCTGGAGCTTGGTTGACTTAGTGTCTCGGGGCCAGTCTACTGTCTAAATGGAATAAGTGAATATTTTGAAATAAGTGAGCTTGTATGGCTAGAGTGTTGTCTAACACTGTTTTGAGGTTGCAATATTCTAGGGTTCTATTTGATCCTTTATAAACAATGATTTTCAATAAATATATATATAATGATTTTATTGCATCCGTGTGTATTTGCTTGTATATATATACATATTATATATATACTTTTGACTGTGTGCATTGGCATTTAGTATGCATGTATATATATTATAGTAATTCACTCAGTGAGGTCTGACTCCCCTCTGTTGACTATTTTTCAGGAGAGTCATCTTCCTCAGACCTCAGTAGCAGGCCTGTACGCCGGATTTCTTCCGCTCCGACTTTTTTATTTAAACTGCTAACTTGAGTTTTATTTTTATAATCTAGACACTGCAGTAGTTGTAAATAAATTGTGGGTTTTATGTATTATATTTGTGTGAATTATGTATTTTAAGAATTTGAACTGAAACTTGTATTAAAGGATTTATATATATGAGATGAGGATTTGATATAAATTCATTTGGTGTAAATGTTATTTTTGATATTTATGATTTTATTTCCACTGCATTAAATACTGTTATTATTACTATTGTATGTTTTATTTTATTTTAGGCTTGCTACGGGTTCCGGATTCGAAAGAATTCCCGTTCCCTAGCGCCGGTCATGGCCCTTGTTTTGGGTCGTGACAATTGTTTGATCTTTATTTGATTGTTTTGATATATTTTTATATGTTTTGCACTTTATTTCTTTTATATGTTTTGGGCTTTAAGTTCATATTAGGCTCTAAACCATTTAAAAAAATTTAGGGTTTTTAGGTTTAATAATTAAATTGACCTCCCCTTTAATAGGTTTACTAATTTAATTAGGTTTAGATTTAAGTAATTAAAATTGATTTTAGGCCCATAATTGATTAGAAGTTAGGTTAGAGATAATTTAGGCTCATTTAATCAATTTAGAAATAGGCCCACTTAGGTTAATTAAAATTAATTTAGACTTAACCCGTTAAATTTGAACCTTTTCCATAACTTAAAGAATTTACGATCACCTTAAAATTAAAACATGTAGAATTAGGCTCACTAATTTAAATACTTCATAATTTATAGATTTAAGTCCATTTTTAGAAATAAAATAAATAGACTAAGGTTCACTTAATTAAAATTAAATAGGAATTAGGCCCATTAGTTTTTAGGGTCACTTGTAAATTAAAACATTTAGATTTAGCCCATTTAATTAAAATCAATGTAGATTATATTGACTTAGAGATTGTAAACTTAAATGAATGTATTGTTTACATGTATTTTTCATGACCAATTTTCTTAGAGTTAATTGTTTAAATAAGAGTTTATATGAAATTGCATGTAAATACAAAAAGGTAGTAATTCATAAAGTAATTATAAATGAACACAAAACTGAAAGAAGTTGGTATTCCATATCCAGAATCTCCTAGTTGTGGTGCAGACTTTCTTTTAGAGAATTGAGTATCACCATTTTTCAATTTGTCCTACTTATTACCTTAGGTGGTGACTCCTCATCTCCACGTCATGTTTTTATGACAGTGGTTAGTGTGTTCTCTAGAACTCTAAGCTCAAATAGTGTCACAGTTGCTAAAATCTTGGGCGCACGCTAAACCTCATCGTCTACAGTAGCGACTCTATTAGGGATAAGAGATACTGATTCTACTTGTGTTTTTTAGAATTATTGTATTAATTATTATTTTATTCTTACATTCATTCTACATGTCCCTATTAACCGATGGCATTGGTTTATGGTTCCATGATTCCACTAGCTTCATGGGATTGTAAATTGTCTAACCATCACTCTTAGCCTAAAGTCAGTTCAAGAGAGATTACTGAGCTTATTTGACCAGAGTTTGTAACCCAAGTCCTAAAGGGGGTAGTGTTCTCTCAAGTTTACAAAGGATGTTAGGCCCCTCTGACCTTGGCCTATGACTCAAGTCTTAAAAGAGGGCATCTTGCTAAGGAAACCTTGACCTTTTTCACCAGACTCATCTCATATAGTGGCTTAGTAACTTCCCTTAGGATTACCCAAATTGCTTGTGTTTGTTACCATAAGGTATTTTTATCTATAAAGGCCCAAGCCCATACTTTAGAAGCCCATCAGAACTAATAAAGATTGGGCTATACTTTTATACTTAAAAAGGTTACTTTGAGAGATATGACATGCGTGTCGATTCTTGATATCCCCCATTGATATTAAGGCCAAGACCAAAAATCCTTGAAAAAGAGACTCACCATTTAATACATGTGTGAGAGGAATAAGGTTGGAAGGATATTGTACACCTAATTGTTACTTGTTGCATAGCACATGCATCATGTATACATGCATTTCATGCATCATACTAACACTTTCTTTTACAGCCATTATAGATTCATCTAGATCTTCCTATGTTTGGAAATAGAGTGGTGGCAGATTAGTGAGAACTGATTTAAGTCCAAAATCAATAGCTAAAGGGATCCTTCATAGTTTGGAAAAGAGCCCTATCAACCCACTTTATCTAAAAGCTATACCAACTCAAATAGAAGAGATAGAATAGCAACAAGAAGGAAAATGGACCTTAGAGGACATTAAAGGAGCATTAATGGATGACATGAGAGCAATAATGCAAGATAAACTAAGACAAGTTCTAGCTAGATTAATGCTACCTCCTCCTCCTGCACCTCCAATTATGGCCAATCCACCTGTTATAAGTCCACTACCTATTAACAATGACAATGCTAGGGAGCAACCTTTAAATACTGATGGGAATGTACTTGTTGTGGAAATGAAATTGGAGGATGTTGAGAAATACATGGTTGAAAAGCAAAAAAGCAATTATTAGAGCAAGTTCAAGAGCTAGAATCCAAGAAGATGAAAGCACTGACTTAGAAGATGTCCAAAATAAAAGAATTGATGAGAGGACAGGGCATCATATATTCATTTGACTTTGATGGTATAATGCAATTTGAGGAAGATAAGCTGCCTAATAAGTTTAAGATGTCACAGCTACAGAAGTTTAATGGCACTAGAGACCTAAGGATTCACCTTCGTTAATATACCACTACTATGAACACCACTAAGGCTCCTTTATTGGTAGTTACCATGTTATTTGTACTATCCTTAGAAGGTATGGCATGGGTTAGAGAAGTCTATCCAAGCTTATTAAAGAGAATTGTGTACTGCTTTTTTAAAGTAATATGATTATAATACCATGCTTGAAGTGTCTATCAGGGATTTAGAATTAACCAAGTAGAAGCCTAATGAATCATTTTTAGATTTTTTGACTAGATTCATGAATAAGGCAGAATTAATGCAAAACAAGCTAGCTGAAAAGGATTAGGTTAGGATGATTGTTCAAAATGTGTCACCTAATTTGGTTGAAAGGTTATAAATGATGAACTCTAAGGCATTTATAGACCTTTATGATGATGGGTTGCAAGCTGAGGAGGTTGAAAGTGAGAAAAGGCATATTGCTAAAAGTACTGAAGTAAAAAACTACTCAACTAGAGGCACACAACAAGGAAGCACTAGCCAGATTATGGAAGTGCATGTTCTTTAACAACTAAGGAGATTCTCTAATTTTAACCAACCTTTGTCAAAATTCCTAGAGTGCCTAATGCAAAAGGGCTTACTTTAACCTTTACCTAATCCAAACCCACCAAACCTAAACACTCCAAGCTATAACCCAAATATGCATTGCAAATTCCATCAAAACCTCCAACACTCCACAGATAATTGCATCCACCTCAAACACGAATCAAAAACCTTATAGATTCTAGAAAGATCACAGAACCCGAAAACCTAAGCACAAAAAATAATCATTTCCCAAACTATCAAAATGTACCACATCTAGCTACCATGATGATAAACTTAGGAATTAGTGAGGAAAAAGTGGAATGCCCCTAAGATGTGGAAAGAGCATAAGACTTATTGGGTCAGCCTTTAAGTAAGTTTGACTATAAGGTGTTTTACATTAAACCACCTTCTTTTGACATACCCTTCGAGTCGATTATGCCTACAGGATGGGGTGATGAGTTTAATAATGAAAAGCTACTAGACAAGAAAAAAATGCACATTTGAGGTACACAAAGATGAAGTCATGAAGACAATTGGCAAGAAGATGCAAGAATAGTTGTTATGTCAGTCGCCTGAAGGACAACCACTATAAGGCCCAGCATCCCTAACATCTAGAATAGGAAATAAATTTTCTTATTGTCTTCTTTGAATAAAATTTTAGTTTTTTTAGAACTTGTTTTATTTTAGTGATCGATGATATGAATTTTAATCATACTTACTTATGTATTGTCATCCTAATGGTATTGTGCATTGTGATATTAATGGTATCTGCATGTTTGACATAAATTCAATTCAATTAGATTCATTCAACATAAGCACAAATGCAAATTCAAAGAACATTTATATATCACATAATGTAACTTCTGAGCATAGGAAATTTAGGAGAAAGGAAAAGTGAAAACAAAAAGAAAAAAGAAAGAAAAAAGGACAATCATGTAAAAAAGAGAGAAAAATGTTATATTAGGAAATCTAAAAGGACTAATTGGTAAAGGAGTTATATCATGTGATATAATGAATGTTCTTATTTTTTCCCTAATGAATGAGTAAAATTGAATTTAAAATTTTGTTCAAAAATTGCATATTCATCCTTATCATACTGCATAAGTATCTGAATGGAAAGACAATACATAATGAAAGATAAAATTAGAGCTATGAGATTACTATTCTAGTTATGTTTTCTCTTTCATTGCCTTTTATGATCTTACTTGTAAGTCTAGTCTCCCCATGTACCTAGTGAATTTAAGTGACTCAATGATTTGCGTTGCAACCTATACTTTATAACCATCATCAATCATTGCATCAGCATCAAACCACATATTCTACTCAAACGAAGTGCAAGTCTACTTGATGTCATTATCAAAAACTCACTTTAATCAATTCACTCACTCCTCTGCATCTTTAATACATGAGACTGCACCTAAATGGGGTTGGATTAATAACAACAGTGAATAAAATGAGTCTCTCGCATATAAAAAAAAATACTACCATAATAAAGTTGATGAATTATTCAGAATGAAACTAGAGGGAAAAATGTAGCTCTGAGGATAAATTGCAGAACAGTAAGTCCATATTGAAAGAGTGAAGATGGATGCTGAAGTATGAGAGCTAGTATAAGAGATCTCAGGGAAAAAAAAAGTATAAAAGCTAATACATTAACTATCATACAACAAAAGCAGTGACAAAAATAAAAGTTCAACAGTGTGTCAGTCAATCACAAGCTCTAATGTAATGTCATGGACCCCACTTGCTAGCCTAGTCATCAGTCCAATGAACTGTATCAGAAGCTCTAACATTAGAAGTACCAAACAACGAAGCATTCAATGCTCAAACCTATAGGTTGTTGATAAGGAATCTCGTTCTCACACTCTAAGTTGCGAACATCACTTTGTTCCTAATAGAAGACCTATTAGGATCATACATATTATACACAACATGCATACACTTACATACATTTGTTGCAAAATACTTGCTCTGTATAAAAATTCTTAGAGCCCAAGCAAGATTGTGCCAATACTTTGCTACTAACATTCAAAATTAGTGTTGTAAAAGTGCAGAAAAGTAGTCAGAGCATTCACATATGAAGCATCTGAAGAAGTAAAATAGGAAGAGCAGCACTATCAAGGTGAAATTAATGCTCAACATGAATTTAAACCTCAAAAGCCTAATAAATTAATAAGCCCATCCAATAAGGGAATATCATCAACAATGATATTTGTAAAGGCATCATCCTGGCAACCTTAAGATGCTGGATAGGATGCTCAAATCCTCAGATTCAACATTCATCTCCATAGTCTCATATAGAGTATCATTTAGAATATCTCTCTATAATAGTTAGACTATTGTAGGGTATGGAATATGGTGATGAAAAGATCCATTATGTCAGCAATACATTTGTCGGCCCTATAAAAAGGAAGAACGCACTCAAAACTTAAAATGAATGCACTTTGGAAATTTTGATTATGAAAGAAAATCTCTAACTCCTGAACTTTTTTTATAGGAGATATCAAGAAAAGGAATAAAGCCCTTTACTATAGCTTTAATAGAATGGTGAAAATACAAACGCAACCCAAAGCCACAACTTCAATGGTGGAATATCCTGACCTTTGTGATCAGAGACATCATTACCACAATTAAAAGGGAAGAATGCAAAAGAATAACATTGCATTTTGAAAAAATCTCTTCACTTGCAAATAGACCATAGTAACTTATAGTATTTTGTGCAAAAAAAAACAAAAGAGAATGAATAAGGGGGAAGGAACCAATACATTAGTAAGATCGAGCAAGATTGCAAATGCTAATCGTTCATCAGAGTATCATCTTGTATGGCAAACACCTTGAAAAATAGTAAAGAGAAGTAACAAAACTCTATTTGCTTAAATTCTACAATAAAGTACCATTTTAGTCATAAAATTCACAAATTAAAAGTAAATTCATCCACTTTATAAGATCATGTGCAAAAAGCCTATCTCATGACCTTTGATCATAGTGGCTTTCTTTTATTAACCTTGCAAAATTCAAATGATTAGTTAATAGCTTTATGTTAAGATTTTATAAACTCTAATGAATCTAATGCTTGCTTTGCACCCAAATGAGGGGAAGAAAATGCAAAGATAAAATCTATGGACTTGTAGTATAAATTGCTTGAATTTTAGAGTATCTTTTTAGTCTTTTGAATAATAAATATGCATATAATCTACTCCAATGCTCTGAAATAAGTATGAGTACAAAATCTCTTGACAGTATCTATGCTGAGTAATATAAGAAAAGCGGGGGAATACTAAAAGGAGAATCAAAATAAGAGCAAGCATAATTTACTCTAGTGCTTAAAAATAAGCAAGAGTATCAATATAAACCTCTGGCGGTATCCACGCTGAGTAATACAAAAAAGGTGAGGGAATACTAAAAGAGGACCCACGTCAAATCTCGCTCTATTTACTCCAATGCTTTATAAGAGTATGAGTATCCAAAGGACCTTTCCAATGGTATTCATGCTAAGTAATATCAAAAAGGTAGGGGAATACTTAGATAAGGAAGAAGAGCACAAAAATAACTCAAAGACTATTTTAATACTCAAAATTTGATATGTTTATACTCAAATTCCATGAGTTTTGTTTAGCAAATTATCTCTGAAATTAGGTGTGGAAGTAAGCTCTTCACTTGGTAAAAGATATGCTCTCAGCATAAGATAGTTAACAATGCCTTTGACCTTTGCAAATGGTAAATAAATGATAGTCATGAAAATAAAAAATAGTGAGATACATTGAGTGCATGCTATCTCATGAAAAAAGTGATGAATTTTCAACATTATAATGTACTTTTGGACATTCATCATGATTGAAACTAACATCAAAAAGTTTATAGGAATTGCAAATCCAGAAAGTGCACCCCACTTGTAGAGTTGGTTAATATAACAGAATTGAAATCAGTCAGTAGAGAAATTCTAATCAGTCAACACAGTAAAATTCAAAGTCAGTCAACAAAAATGCTAATTAATCAACATAAAGAACTCAGAGCATTCGACTCAAACAACCAAAGATAAAAATCACGAGCAGTTATGGACTGTAGCATCAAAGCCAAGTAATACAGGGGTTATAACTAATCGCGAGCAATTATAGATTATAGCATCATCAGTGAGCAATGAAAGAGTTACAATTAATTAAAATCAGCCAATAGTTATGGACTATAGCATCAAAGGTGAGCAATGGAAAGGTTATAAATAATCACAAGTAGTTATGAACTGTAGCATCATCAGTGAGCAATAAAAGGGTTGTAACTAATCGCGAGCAATTATGAATTACAGCATCATCGGTGTGCAATGAAGGGGTTGCAGCTAATCGTGAGCAATTATGAATTGCACCATCATCGACGAGCAATGAAAGGATTACAGTCGATTTGTAGGCAATTATGGATTGCAACATCAAAGGCAAGCAATTGAACGGTTGCAGCTAATCGTGAGCAATTATGGATTGTAGCATCATCGGCGAGCAATGGAAGGGTTATAACTAATCGTGAGCAATTATGGATTTCAGCATCATCCGTGAGCAATGAAAGGGTTGTAACTAATCATGAGCAATTATGAATTACAGCATCATTAGTAAGCAAAGAAAGGGTTATAGCTAAACCATAAATAGTTATGGATTGTAGCATCAAGGGCTAGTAATGAAAAGGATGCAGCTAATCAAAATTGTGAGCAATTATAGATTGCATTGTTAAGAGCAAGTGACGAAAGGGTTGCAGTTAATTAAAATCATCAGTGAGCAAAAAAAGAGATTATAGTTGATCGAAAGCCTTGAGCAGCTATGGACTGCAAAATCAAAATATAAGCAATAAAAGGTTGTAGCAAATTAAAGCCAGTAAGCAATGAAAGGTTACAGTTGATCCAAATCATCAATAAGCAATGAAAGGATTGCAACAAAATCAAAAGTCATGAATAGTTACAGACTACAACATTAAAGGTAGGCAACAAAAGGGACTACCAACAATTATAGATTGTAGCAGCGTAAAGCCTACATTGAGGAATGACAAAAGCAACATCGCATAATTCAGTATTATAGACAAAAGCTCTATAACATGATAGGCAAGTATCCTAGCTCTTTACTTAGAAATTGTGTGTTTATTTGCTTTGCCAGAATTTTTCAAGCAAATAGAAACAAAGGAGGGCAACTGTAAGCACCTAATTTCAGGATAGTTAAGTGTGGATGTGACAAAGGACTCCAATAATGAAAATATTATACATAGATCTTCAACACTTAAAGTTTAAAACCTTAAAAGCCTAAATGCATTTTCAAAAGAGTTCAATTATTTTTTAAGGACTTAATTATGATGTTTTCTTAAAGGACCCAATTGAAAAGTTTAAATTCTTTTAGGGGTCTTTTTATAATTAAAAGTTAATTTCGATCGGAATTCTATAATTTCAATTGGAATTACATAATCCCCATTAGAATTAGATATGTTCCATTTATTTTTTTTATTTTTACAGTAAATAAAAATTTTATTTTTCTGAATTTTGATTGGTCAAATATATGATAAATCTCTATTTTAAGATTTATCTGAATTTTCAGGAAAATAAAAAGTACATTTAAAATCAAAACTCTATCACTATGAAGGGAAAGTCACAATAGGATACATCTAGAAAAACCCTAGCTCAAACTCTCTAGAGGGGGGAACTTTCTCTCTTTTGGCTAGACCCTTTTTTTAGAGGCTTTCACTTTTCTTATGCAATGTTCAAAAAATATTTTTCTTATGAAGTATTTGTTCTTTAAGCAAGAAGTAGGAGGCTTTTAAAAGGGGAATAACAAGTATTAAAGATCTATCTAAAAAAGTAACGGTGATATATACTAGTCTAAGGGGCAAATCAATACTGCATCCATACCACCTCCTCTCACTTTCTTCTTTTTTCTATTTTATTATTTTGTTTCTATTAATTTTTAACTTTATTTAATCTTTATTATTATTCACTAATCGTTGTTTTTTTTTGTTGGTGATTATAGAGAGTGTTACATGATGAGTTCACTTAGAGAACAAAATCCATGAAGATCCATGGAATGGCATGGATTGAATTTTGTAGTTGAATATAGTTTCTAGGGCTTTTTAGTTATTTATTTATTATTTTTTTGATTGTTTTAGTTTGCATTTAGTTTTTCTGAGGTTGTATTAATCTTTATCATTGTAATAGCTCCAATAGTAGGAATAATGAAATTATGTGTGTCTTATTATGTGTTTTATTTTAATTAATCGATTGGTAAAATTAAGATTTTAATTAGTTAATTAATTAAAATTAATGACTATAGAGATAATTAGGGTTCTTAATTAGAATTGAATTAGATTTAAGTGGATAGAATTAAGGTTGCTTGTTAATTATTTTATAATTTATTGTTTAAGGCCACTTTAATTAAATTAGGTTTTTTAGAATAAGTTTGATTGATTGTTTTTATATTTTTTATATATTTTGGGCTTGTTTATTTCTTTTATGTGTTTTGGGCTTTAAGTCCATATTAGGCTCTAACTCATTTAAATAAATTTAGATTTTTTTAGGTTTAATAATTAAATTCACCTCCCCTTTAATAGGTTTACTAATTTAATTAGGTTTATATTCAATTAATTAAAATTGATTTTAGGCCCATAATTGATTAGAAGTTAGGTTAGAGATAATTTAGACTCATTTAGTTAATTTAGATACAGGCCCACTTAAGTTTATTAAAATTAATTTAGACTTAGCCCATTAAATTTAAGTCTTTTCCATAACTTGTAGATTTAAGATCACCTTAGAATTAAAACATGTAGAATTGGGCTCACTAATTTAAATATTTCATAATTTGTAGATTTAGGCTCATTTTTTAAATTAAAATAAATAGACTTAGGTTCACTTAATTAAATTTAAATAGGAATTAGGCCCATTAGTTTTTAGGGTCACTTGTAAATTAAAACATGTAAATTTAGTCCATTTAATTAAAATCAATGTATATTAGACTGACTTAGGGATTGTAAACTTAAATGAATGCATTGTTTACATATGTTTTTCATTACCAATTTACCTGGAGTTAATTGTTTAAATAAGGGTTTATATGAAATTGTATGTAAATAGAGAGTAAGGTAGTAATTCATAAAGTAATTCTAAATGAACATAAGATTGAAAGAAGTTGGTATTCCGTATCCACAATCTCCTGGTTATAGTGCTGGCTTTTTTTTAGAGAATTGAGTACCACCATTTTTTTATTTGTCCCAATTATTACTCTAGGTGGTGACTCCTCATCTCCACGCCATGTCTTTGTGATAGTGGTTAGTGTGTTGTCTAGAGCCTTGAGCTCAAACAGTGTCGCTATTACTAAAATCTTAGGCGTGCACTAAACCCCACCGTCTATAGTATCAAAGCTCTTTTTCTTAGGGGCTCTATGATGTCAAAAATAACATTCCATAGCACTATAAAACCATAACCCATATAAACACACAAACCAAAATTTTCAACTATTATAAAAATGACTTTATAAACACCTTTCACTACTGTAGCTCCTCGTGTATTTGATGGAGAGCACTATTATAGTTAGGATGTTAAAATAGAAGTATATTTAGATGCAAATATTCTTTAGGAAGCAATAGAAGAAGATTATAAGATTCCTTTTTTTCCTAGCAACCCAACACTTACTCAAATAAAAAATCACAAAGAAATGAGGCAAAGAAAGTCAAAAGAAAATTTGTGTTTATTTTGTGTTGTATCATCAATAATCTTCAATAGAATAATGACCTTAAAATCAAATAAGGTAATCTAAAATTTTATCAAAGAAGAGTACAAAGTCAATAAGAAAATCAAAGGCATCCAATCATTGAATCTGATAATAGAATTCAAAATGCAGAAGATGAAGGAGCCAAAAACAATCAAGGAGTATTTTGATAGACTTCTAAGCATTGTCAGTAAGGTGAGATTACTTGGTACTAATTTTTTGGATAATAGAATTATACAAAACATCCTTATTACAATGCATGAAAGATTTAAGGCAATAATTACTTCATTGGAGAACACTAAGAATTTGTTAAGTATTACCTTGGCAGAGTCATAAAATGCTTTGTAAGTAGAAGAGCAAGGAAGCTTATAAGGAAAGAAGGTTATACAAAAGGTGACATTAAGGCTAAATTTTATAATAACTTTGGAAACAAAAACAACAAATCAATTTAGGACTTCCCACCTTGTTTTATTGTAAAAACTAAATCATCCATAAATTAAGTATTAGTGGAGGCCAAGTTCACAATGCAACAATGTGGAATGTTAAGGCATATAAAAAGGGGTTGTAAGTCTCAAAAACAAGAAGGAAAAGTAAAAGCTATACTAGAATTTCCTCAATAAGAACATTTATTTGTAGTGTTTTGCTTTGCCATTTCAAGCTCTATAGATAACTGGCTTATGGACAGTGGTTGCACAAATCATATATTCGATGACTAGAATTTTTCAAAAAAATTAACACAATCTTCATCTCCAAAGTTAGAATTGGAAATGGAGCATAAATTACTATAAACAATGATGTTTTATAAAAACAAAACTTGTAAATGATGTTTTATATGTTCCTGAAATTGATCAAAATTTGTTAAGTGTTGGACAGTTACTGGAAAAGGGTTATAAAGTTTTATTTAAAGAAAAAAATTATCTGATTAAGGATGCAAATAGTAGAAAATTATTCAATATTCAAATGAAAAGAAGATGCTTTGCTTTGAATATGCAAGAAGAAGAACTACTACTAAAGAATATGAACAAAAAAAATAAAAAATAAAACCAAATCTTAGAAGACTCCAGCAATGCCACCTAGCCAGAATAGGGTACCAACTCCTACAACACATAAAAGAATTGATAAAAATGAAGATCCCAAGCAACACATCTAAAGATAAATTTTTAAATTGATAAAAATAAAGCATCCAAAGCAACACATCCAAAAAGACAAATTTTTAGAAAGAAATTTAGAATTACAATTACTGAAGCAAGGAGGAGTGTTAAAGATATGCCTGAATAGCTTACTAAGTCAAGTTTGAAAAAGTCTTAATATTCTATTATTTTCATTTCATGTTTTAGCTAGAATAAAATCTGCAAATTTGGTGCAGATTTTTCTCATTTCTATTAAATTTCATGTGTATAAATAGTCTTCCTTATTGATAAAATTAGTATACTTCTTGCAGCCTTATTTTTCATATCTTTAATATTTCTCATATCATACTCAAAAAACCAACAGCGATTAAGCAAATGATTAATTTTGAAAAATCTGAAATTTCATTCAGTTGTATGGTTCCTAATGCTAAAACATATGCAAGCTTCAAAGATTGCTTGGAGTTACAAAAATTGAGCATCATACTAAATAATTAGGCTTACTTACTATTTTTTGTAAATAAAAAAAGGTGGTTTATTATTTCCTAAGGGAATGTATTTGGAAGAAGTTAAAAGTCTGGAAAGAAAAATTACTTTTAAAAATTAGTAAGGAAGTGATTATTAAATTGATGGTGCAATCAATCCTAACATATATAAGGAGCTACTTTGCCATTATGATATCTTTTTATGAAGAAATGAAGGCTTTAATTCATAATTTCTTATGGGAAAACACATTTAATCAGAAAAAAGATTCATTGGCTTAAATAAGGAAGCCTCACTAAGTTAAAGTTTGATGGCATTATTGGCTTTTAGTAATTGTAGTCTTTCAATATGGCCTTGTTAGCAAAACAAGGTTAGTGTCTCTTAACAAATTTAGAGTCTTTAAGTGCCAAAGTCTTAAAAGCAAGATACTTTCCATGCTATTTTTTTAAAAGCAACAAAAGGTTACAACCTGAACTATCTTTAACGAAGTATATTTATAATTATTTCACTCTTGTCTTTTAGTTTATGTTGGCATGCAGGATATGGTCATTATAACTGAATTAGTGGATTATTGTTATCAATTATAAGCATCCTTTAATTTCTAGAGTGTTGTCTTTTAGTACTCCTATTATAAACCTTATAGACCATGACCTTGAGAGGTGGAAGGTGTCATTTGTTATAAATTTCTTTTTGTCATTTGAAGTGGAGGCTATTCTATAAATTCTAATGAGTTTGTGGTTGCCTTCAAATTACCTCTACTAGTTGCATTCTAAAAATGTCAACTTACTTTTCAATTAGGATATTACATGGCTCTTAGTTTATTTGGTCAACACCAAGATTTTACTTTTATATCTTTATCAGCTACACTTTTTTGGAAGAAAACTTCAGAGTTGATTTTACTACCAAAAGTCAAGATCTTTCTATGGAGACTGGTTTATAATATTTTGCCTCATCATCGACTTTAATTGCTTAAGGAATGTGAGTTCCTAATATATGTTCTTTTTATGGTTTTATAAATGGATTAGCCATGCATCATTTCAAAAATTATATTTGGGTAAGGAGTGTATGGTTAGCATCACTAAAATCAATTTGAATGGATTATTTTCAATGCAATTATATAGTTGAATGGTTGGTTGATCTCCCAAAAGACAATTTTGTATTATGCATTTAGATTATATGGAATATTTGGAATTCTAGCATCTTTATAGTATATGGTTCTGCTTTAATTCTAATATAATTAATAGGTGTGAATCAGGGTCGACTTTAGGCATAGGTCATTAAGCTTATGCCTCAGGGGGCCTACACACACACAAAGGTAGGTCATTAAACTAACTCTAAACTGATTTGGTGAAGAAATAAATTCAAGATTTTCAAAATCAAATTGAAAATGAAATTTGTTTCGATCTTCCAAATGCTTTTTGAAGCAAGAAACAATATTTAATTGACTTGGCTTATAAAAATGATTTTGATAAAAGTCATATTCCAACAAAAGCTAGACCAATCCAAATGAATGAAGCCCTAAAAAAACATTATAGGGAAGAAATTCAGGATTTAAAGTCTAAGGGTTTAATATCCAAATCTAGGTCAACATGGCCTTGTGCAGCTTTCTAAGTCAATAAAAATAGTGAGATAATCAATGATCAATTATAAACACTTAAACAAGGCTTTGAAATGGATTAAATATCCAATTCCAAACAAAAATGATTTATTTTAAAAACTCCATTTTGCTTTGATTTTTTTTCAAAATTTAACATGAAATCAGGTTTTTGGTAAATTCAAATTCATCCTAAAGATCAATATAAAACAACATTCACAGTTTCTTTTGGACAATATAAGTGGAATATGATGCCTTTTAGGCTAAAAAATGCTCCTTCAGAATTCCAAAAGATCATGAATGATATATTCAATCCTTATTCCAATGTGTATATTGTTTATATTGATGATGTTCTCATTTTTTCAAACTCAACTAATTAAAATTTCAAATAACTACAAACCTTTTTCCATATTGCAAAAATAATGGTTTAGTAGTTTCCAAATTAAAAATATCTCCTTTCCAAACTTATGTTCAGTTTTTGGGTCATCATATTAGTCAAAGGACTATCACACCTATTGAGTGATCTCTTACATTTAGTTATAAATTCCCTTATAAGATCTTAGATGAAACCCAACTGTAGAGATTTTTAAAAAGTATAAATTATGTTTTATATGTTTATGTCCAAACATTAACAGTCTAGCAAAACCTTTGCATGATAGATTAAAAAAGATTCTAGTGCCATGGTTAAACCATCATACTGAGATTGTTCAAAAAATCAAAAAGCAATTTTTAGAAATCCCTTGTCTATATATAGCTAATCCATTAGCTCCAAGAATTATGAAAACTAATGCTTCAGAACTATGATATGGGGAAATTTTCAAACAAATCTAAAATGGTCGAGAATGCATAGTCTAGTATACATCTACATATTGGAATGATTGCCAAAATAATTATTTCACAACCAAAAAAAAAGGAAATTCTTTCAATTGTTTTATGCATTACCAAATTTTAAAGTGACCTTTTGAATCAAAATTTCTTTTAAGGATTGATTGCAAATCTGCAAAAGAAGTTTTACAAAAAGATGTTTAAAACATTGCATCCAAATAGATTTTTTCCTGATGGCAAGTCATCCTTTCTATATTTAATTTTAATATTGAATATATAAAAGGAGATACAAACTTTGTTCCGAATTTTCTAACCATAGAGTTTCTTCAAAACATGTTTTGATGCCTAAAAAGTCCAAAGATAAGAGCAAGGCCCCTACAAACACTTCAAACAATGGTAAGGAAACAAAACTCAAGCCTAAACATAAAAATCATCCAAACCTTTTTTAGTCTAACCAATAAAATCTTGGATGGATATTATTCTTGAAGAAGAAAATCCTGAGGCCCAAAAATAGGCCTAAATCCAAACATGAGTTAAGTAACTCACCCACTCACTGTGACTAATTTTGCCCTCTAAAATTTGTCACAACCTCACAAGCTTTTGCTCAAACTTCATCTTCATAATTGTCTTTAAAAGTAAATAAAGGTAAAGATTCTATAACCATTTCCAAAACACTTGAGATGGAGATTTCTTCTTAGTAAAATCCATCTCAAACAATTTTAAACTTAGCTTCTTCTCAAATTATTTTATCACAATCAAAATAAGTTTTCAGACTTAGCTCAAAATATATTGAAAATTTCATTTTTAAAATATACTGACCATAGAAGAGGGATTTTATGATTAAAAACCTTTCAAGGCAGTTTCCAAAATTTTTTCCAAAAGGCTGGTATTACAAACCTTTGGATAAATCAAAACCCTAATCTTTTTATCAAGCTATTTTGGAAACAACTAGCTCCACCAAATTCAAACATTTTAAAAAGAATGAAAAACATTCAAATCCATCTTATTCAACTTTCACTGTCTAAAAGGTTATACATCTAATGTAATATGGTAAAGATTTGAATTAGTTGCAATCATTTCCTACAAACCTTCACACTAGATTTACTCATAACCAATATTACAACTATTAGGAATATGAGCAAGCTTGGTACAACTCTTTCATTATCCAAAATGATGGACATAACCTCTCTTGATTATTCTATTTTGACAAAGAATTCCAAACCTCCATTTTGGTTCATTCAATGGTGGAATTCAGTAATGTCCTTAACACATTAACCCCTAAAGTAAACCCTTGTTATGAACTGTTCAAATCCAATTATAAGTCTATAGAGATAAAGAAAATATTTAATCCCTTTCTCATTTTCTATTCCAAATTTTTCTTACCTTAGGTATGTGTATGGTATTTCCATTATAACAATACACATGATGGACAATGCATACTAGCCAAAAGATTTAAAGTCAAATGGTATGATGCATTTGCCTACAAAGACAATGTTACCCTCACAGTGGTCTAAAATTGGCTAGTGAAAGACAACATTCTTCCATGCCCAAAAGAAACAATAACATTTTTGGCACAAAAGTTGTGTGTAATGCCCATATTAGTCATTACTCAATCAAAGGAATAATTTTGTCAGATAATTCAACAACTTATTAAAAATAGATCTTTTTCATCAAAACCATGCTCTTCCAAACAAGCTTTGTCGTCAAGAAATAATTATAGATTTAGGGGAAGACAATGAAGATGACTGTTTTGGAATTTTTTTTCTAATAATGCAGTAGAATTTCAAATAATTTTATTTTATAATAAATAAATTTTATAACGTAATCTGTCATCTGTCAAGATGTAGACTCAAAAAAAAAAGGACAATTATTTAAAGATTGCATTAGGATCACTTTTAATCCTGTTGGCCAACTCCAAAAAGCAAAAAGAAATAGACAAAAAGTACTTTTTATCAGCTTGCTCAAACAACCACACATGTAAAGCAATATTAGCACACTACATACTAATTTCCAACATGGAATGATTGCACTTGCTGACAAGAAAATGACCAAACTTGCCCTTTGAAGCCTCTATAAAAAAACAATTAAGCTAATTAAACTAAAAATTACCTACAGTTTTCAATAATCATTTTTTTTTCATAATTATTTAGAAACTAAACTAATTAAATTAAAAATTACCCATAGTATTCAATAATTATTTTTTCAATAAAAATAACAAAACAAATTATGAAATATACTAAATAAATAATTATTTTTATTATTGATATTGATAAAAGTAAAAATTATATTTATGGTATTAATTTTATTATTAATCATGAAAAAACTGGGAAAAAAAACAACAAACATCAACAACTGAAATTTCTTGTTGCTTTTGTTGATTTTAGTTGACTTTTGTTGTTTTTGTTGTTTCAATTGTTAATTTTTATTTTTTTATTTCTATTTGTTAATTTTTATTAACAATAACAAAAAAATTATGAAATATGTAAAAATTTTATTATTTTACCATTAATACTAATAAAAGTAAAAATTTTAATTATGGCCTTAATTTTATTATTATTATTAATGAAAAATAATTAAAAAATCAACAAGTATAAAATTTTGTTGATATTTATTTTTTTTGTTTCAGTTGTTATTTTTAGTTGTTTCGATTTGTTGATTTTTGTTGACTGTTTTATTTTTTCAATTTTTTTATATTATAAATATATCATAAGGATTATAAACTTGTTATTTATTGATGATCAATAAGTATCAAATAATTTTTTTATTTAAAAATTTTTTTAAAAATTTTAATAAACTAATTTAAGTTAAAAAAAAAAAAACTTTATTCTTTAAGAATATAAAAATGAGAAAATTTTTTTTATTTATTGATGTTACAAAATTTAAAGTTATTTATTACTTGGTTTAACAACAATTGAAGATACTTAGTTCATAATTATTCATTTAAAAAAAATTAAGAGAAAAAATTATTGAACAAAAAAAAGAGAACATTAAGAATAAAATAAAGATAGCACCTTAAAAATAAAAATATATTGAGAAAAAAAAAGAGATGAAGACAATAGAAAATATGTTGATAAAAAAAAGATAAAGATAATACCATAAAAATTGAAAAAAAAATGTTTAACAAAAATAATTGAAAAAAAAAAAGACAGTAGAAAAAAAATTTTAAGTGAAAAAATATTGAGAAAAAAAATAAATGAAGACAATATAAAACAAAAAAATTTAAAAAAACACAAATAAAATGTTGAGAAAAAAAGTATAAATCAAAAAGAAAAAAAAAAGTTGAAAAAAACGATGGAAAAAAAAATATAGATGATAAGAGGAGTGTTTTATATTTAAAAGAAAAAAGTTAAAAAATTTTATTTTTAAAAAGATATTGAAAAAAATAACCCTAAAAATAAGGATAATAAGAAGAGTGTTTTATATTTAAAAGAAAAAAATTTAAAATTTTCGTTTTGAAAATTTTTTTGGTAAATAACATTTTTTATTTTTTTTTAATTTTTAGGATATTTATATAAATAATCCAATAATTTTTGCCTTTAAGCCGGTCATGATGGGCTCTCGATCTTCATGAGTTTTGTACTCTCCTGGAAGAAGTCCCGTCTCATATTGAACCAGACGTTCTAGAGGGTCTACCTCCTCTCTCGATCAATTAAAATCAGCTTCTTTTTTTTTTTTTTTGGTAAAAAACAAAAACAGAATTATATATATATATATATATATATATGCATTTTTTATAAATTCAAGATAAATTATTCTTCCTTATTATTTAAAAAATTAAGTTTTAACTATTTATATATAAAAGTCATTTCTTTATAATCTAACAGTTCAGATGATTGACTTTATAAAATAAGATTATAAGTTCGATTTCTAATTTTTTCATTAATTTTTCAATGGTTAAAAAAATTATTTATATATAAAATATTATTAGTCAACAGGTTTTCTCCCCATAAATGCTTTTGAACAAATTAAATACCTTAATTTTCCTTAAAAAACAAATTAAATACCTTAATTGACCATTTCATAGTATAAAATGCTGTTTATAATATATTTTCATTTTCAAGTCAGTAAAAATGTCAAATTATTACCTTTATTTCAATTTTTCTTAAAAAAAAAATAATTTCTCATTCATTCAAAATCAATAATATATTTTGATGAATATATGATATGAATAAAATAAAATCAAATGGTATAAAAAAAACTCTTATTAAAAATATGAAACCATTCGTTGTTATTTTTCAATCATGTTAATAGAGTTATTTTGATTTACAACTCGACAAGTTATTCAACAATTTTTATGTTTCATTTCATAACATTCATTAGTCATAAATCAACTCTATAATCTTTAACTGAATTCGATTGTAAAAATACTAATAAAAATTTCATAATAGAGAAAACAATAAACTTCATAGAGGAGAACTAACAAAACATCATAAATGAACTAATAACTTTACGAACGAAGAACAAAAAAAATAAATTAATTAAAAATCTATATTTATTAGATGAAAAAATAAAATATAATAAAAAAACTATCACCAATCTAAAAGATGATGATGGATGGTGATAAAAAATAAAAATATTTGATAAAAAAAATTTAAAGAGAAAATATAGAAGAAACGAATAGAGTTTTTTCAGATATACAATTTTATTTATTGATAACTGACTATTTCAATTTAAATTTGACTCCTTTATATAAAAGATTAATTGATTTGAAACTTGAAATTAAACTTTGATTAATTTGAAGCTGAAATTAAGCTAAAACTATATTCATTTCATTATAATTTTATTACTAAATTTATCATAAAATATACCTAAAATTATATTTCGGTTTGGTTTTAATTACTATTAAATTCGGTTAGCTTTTTTTCTTTTTTTTTGAACAATAATTCTGTTAGCATTTAAAAAAAAAAACAAAGTTTTGGTTTATTTAGTTCTACTAGCTGAGCGTAGTCTGTACTTTTCTATTTTAAGCCAAATTACTCATTTTTTTAAAATTATATATACATCTATATATTGGAATAATTTTAAGTGTCCCACCTCAACTTAGACAAATTTAGAAACAAATTTTCTGTATAATAAAAAAAATAGAAAAACTACTGTTTAATCTTTATTAATTAGATTAACCCTTTTATGTCATTATTTCCATATTTTATTATTTTACTTTATTTGTTTGTGTTTTTATCCAGAAAATTGGAAAATTGCACAATGCATTGGTGGCCCATATTAACGAATAAAATGACCAAAATCAAATGGCTTTTCTCCCTTATTGCTGGAATATGTTTACCAATAATTGTTTTTTGAAACAAAAAAAGTTAGTGCTAGCCAAATTCTTTTGTGCCACCCTATTATTCTCTTTTAATTGGACTTCTCAATAATTCTTTCAATAACATAATGAAATTTGTTGCAAAAGAAAACATATAAATATAGGGATAATTACCCTAAAAGTCTAATAATATTTTAATTTTAATAATTTAATTCTGAAAAAAATTTGTTAATAAATAAATTTTATATATTTTGAAAATTATTTTATAGATTCTATCCATTAGTCAACACTTCAATTTTACATTTTAATCTTTAAATTTTTAAAACATATATAATATTTTAAAAAATCTAACATTTCTTAAATTTCATAAAACTAAAAAAATTAAAATAAAAATTATGTTTAAACTAAAATTAATATAAAAATTTTACACTAAATTTTTTATTTAAAGTTTAATTTGTAATTATTAAAATAATCATATTTTTCTATTATTTTAAGATACGTTATTATTTTTTAAACAATTTAAGTTAATTACTTTTGATTTTAATTTTTAATTTTTAAGAGAACAATTTCAGTTAAATTGTTTTAGTTTTGATTTTAATCTAATTAATTTACAGTTAAATAATAATTTTAATATTATTTATTGATTTAAAATCTTTAATTTAGATTTTCTAAAAAATTCATAAAAAATATTAACTAGATTCTAAAATGTCAAAATTGAATATTATTTAAAAAAAAATTAAGTGTTGGAATGTGCAAATTAAAAAATTAACTGATGGAAAATTCCCTTTACTGATTGATAGGACTATTAGAGATAAATATAAAACTTATATAGTACTCTTTTATAGGAAAAACCATTACCTGGCCCCTTAATTTTTAAGGTTTGTCTTATTGCATCCTTAAACATTTATTGTATTTTATTAAGCCTTTTTACTATTATTTTTATTCTATTAAACCCTATTATACAATTATTTTATAAACATTAAAGAACTTTTGAAACATAAAAAAATAAAAAAAAAAATAATAAGAAACCATTAAGGCCGTCAATGTTCCAGTTAATTAATAATATAATATTTAAGAGAGGACTATTTTGGTAACATCCTTAAAAACGAGGAGCATTCTGTAATTGTACATCAATATCATATATACATTTACAACGACACAAACACTATCAGACACCACCACCAACGACACAAATATGCATTGTTAAAGGGCAGCGTGAGGTGGGAGGACATGAGTGGGATCCTTTCTTCTCAAAACCAAAGGATGGGAATGGTGATTCTAGTGGTTCATCTGCTGAAACCGCAGAAAGCTCATGGAAGAATGAGCAGAGAGATCAATCGTGAATTCAATATGATGATATAGTAATAGAAGTTAGAGTAATTCCTAAATATATTGCACAGAGAAAAAAATGAGGATACAGATACTGAAAAACAGTTTTATGAAGTGTTTACCTTCTAAATTAAATTATTCAGATAGTACGGATATAGATTAAAGGAATATATCTACTAAACATGCAACATAGATTTTTAATGTAAAATAAGGTGGTTGAACAAGACTTGCGCAACTTGGTTCCCATAGACCAGGTATGGATCCTTGCGAAGACATTGCAAGTGAAATCATTGTAGAAATTACCATCAAGCATTGAACATTCAATTTAGTTTTTTTTTTTTTTTTTTGGTAGGATGGCAAGATGGTATGTGTCCCTGTGTATGCGGCTCCTTAGCCTTCTTCCATTTATATGTTTTCTACAAAGAAGGTTATGAAGATCTAGACTGTTATAATGGGGAACAGTTGGGGAGGAAGCAATGAAGAGGGGCAAGAAACAAAAGAATGCTTATCAATTATTTCCTTGATTTGTTTCTGATACCATTTAATGAAGAATGACACAAGTAATGCTCGTCTGCAAGGACCAAGAAACTGGAGAATGCTACATTGTATGGATATAAACACACAGAAAAATGTTTTGCTTGTTGCTGATATAAACGCAGAACGGAAGAGAAATGGAATAGTATGTCAAAAACTTTTATTTGTATTAGGTTTTTGCAGAAATAATGAAGATGGAATAAAAAATAAAAAAATAAAAAAACTGCACTAAAAACAAAGATGAGATGAAGGAGGGCGGCGTTAAAAGAGTTGAAATATTGACATATATGGGACCCACATTACTTGTATTTTAGCCTAAATACTATTTTGTTGCTTAAATTTTCTTCGCAACATTAAACCCACTCTCTGTTAACTGTAAGTGTATTTCACTCTCCTATTATCTGTTAAAAAAATCCTCAATAAAATAAAAATAATAACACAATAAGAACCCAATACAATAAATCATGAAAGTTCAGGACTTATTAATAGTTTTTTCCTCTTTTATTAACAAATTATTTTTAAAAAATTAATTGTTAAAATCACAAAAAATATGTTGGAATGTAAATATTTAATTTTAAACTCCTAATTTGCTCTCGCTCTCCGTTAATAACGGATGTATAAGAATTTAAAATAATATTTAATTGTATGTGATTTTAAATTTTTATTAAATGGATTTAAAATTTATTGTATATATTTTAAATTTTCATAATTACAAATTCACACATATTTAGTTGAAATCCAAATTGATACGACTTATAATGCTATTAGTAATTGAAATCAAATTTGAGTTCCTCTTCTTGTTGGAATCTGTTTAAAAATATAATTAAAAAATTGTTTCATGCCACAACTTGAATATCGAAATGCTTAACAACCTTAAATCACTCTAAATCTATCATTTTTTTTAATTTTAATCTTACAGCCTATCAATATTTAAGTTGCCTGTTGGTCGAAAAAAATATTTAAGTCGCCTAACAACACTACTTTTAATATAATAATAATATTAACAGTATCCTTTTCGTGCAAGACTGTTGGTTTTTTAATTCTCTAAAATTTATGGGATATTAGGTTGGCTTGTAGATGAATTTTTAATTAGTGAAGATTTGTTTTATAAAATAACGGAAAGTATTTTTTATTAATAGAAAGTTAATATGATTTAAATATCGAAGGAAAATAATAAAAAAAATATATTTTTATGCATTAAAAAATCATTTTTGATGCGAACCAGTGTTCAAATTGAATTCTGACTAATTTATATCGACCCCGATAAGATCACAATAGTAGCTAAGGTATTTTAATAATTAATTTAATATAACTGTATATATTAAAACTTGAATTTAAGACCTTATTTAAACAGACATAACCTCTGCTAGTTAATTTGAGTGGTTTTTTTTTTTTAATAAAGTAGGAGATTTCAAAGAAAAATAATTTTGTGCTGATAAAGATATCAAACAAATTGAATGAATTGTATAATAAAAATAATTTTCTATAAAAAAATTAAATAATAACTGGTATTTCTTCACTGCAGAAATATATTTTTCTTTATTTATATAATATGCCATTCGCCACACACTTGTTAGTGGTACCTTCTTGGACGCCTCCTAGTCCTACCATACGTAATGTGACGGTGATTTGGCGTTGTTTGGTAATCAAATGCACGCACCAGATGAAACTCTTGCACCAATCGTATTAATAGTACCATAAAGACTTGAAAAAAAAACACCCAGATGGCAAATATTGATTATTGTCGTTTCCATGTAATTTATTTTGTCCACATGTTATTACAATGCATTTGAATAGACGTCTGACAAACGAAACCATTCATTTGCGAAGAGTTGCATCTTGAAATTGTTGTTTTTTTTTTTTCTTGTGAACAAAAGCTGGAGTTTTATTCCAAATTGGATTCTTTCGGTCTAATCAAGCACATTATATTGTCACATGTCAGATTTTGATGGGTCCCATACTGTTATTGTTTTGTCCAAATGAATAATTATCTGTAATTTTTGGATCTTGCAGCAGGGTCTAGTTTGACGTACGCAGTGATGGCTGTCAACAGATGCTGTTGGTGCTTGAATTGTAGCGTTTATTACATTGCATATTTGGACATGGATATGTATTTAAAGATCGTTGCTTTACTGCATTTGCGTTGATAAACATTTGTTTTGAACATCATGGCTCAAGACAGCAGTAAAGAGGCGTTGTTGAAAAAGGATTACTATGAGAATTGCCCAGGTTGTAAAGTTGAACAAATCAAACAGCTGAAGAGAGGCTTGCCTATCAAAGAACTTTTTTCTATATGGGTGGTTGTGCTTTGTACTGGTAAACATTGCAGTTGTTATTTATCTTGTTTTTTCTTTCAGGAGCTCGTCTTTTTATGTTTCAGCTACTTGGGTTGAGTTAATGTAATTAATCTAAGCATGAAGTGGTGGTTTTGCGGTCATATACGCTTCAATTTTTTTGTTGTGATTTGGTTAATATTGGCGTTGAAAGTGCTATTTGGGATTTAGAAGCAAAGATATCTTTGATGTAGATCAAAAGGTTAGATTCAGAACACCTGTGACAGAACTAAGTATCAGGATTTGAAAAATTTGATCAACCGGATAGAGTAGAGATTGAAACAATTGGTTAATGGGGAAGAGTTTGTGAATTTTGATCAAAATACATTATTGTTACGCACGATATAGTTTCATTAGGGGCAAATTTACACGTAAAATTAAACTGTGGGAAGAGGGGGCAACACTTTTTTTTTTTTTTTTAAGTGGATGCAAGATGCAGAGGCCAAAGTGCCATACATGTAAATTTCAGGGTTCTTATGGTCTTCACTGAAGGATATGGTTAGAGGGTAATTATCTTTGAAATCAAAATGGGGGTTTGATCACTAATTGTGCTTTGACACTTTCTTCTTTTGTAAAGTATTGCCATATATATAATTTATGGACTTAAAAACAAGAGCTTGATAAAAGTGATACCCCTTTGATCTTGTTTGTTTAAAGGAACTCGATCCTTGAAAAGAAAAAAAATGCTGTAGTTTTTCAATTGATAATATTAATTGAGTACGACTGCACCTTGGTAACTACCCACATGTGTAAAGAAACCATGCTGCAGACTGACATCATCATCGTCTCCTAGTATGGTGGACATGACTTGCACAATTAAACAAAAACTATATCTACTTCTACATCATATGTTAAACAGTAAACAACTTTTTCAGCTCACATTTTTTGCACATGCATTTTGCAGCAATACATATACAAAATACATATATAAAGCAAAATGCATTAGCATTGGAGTATTGAGAAGAGGATCAACTCGTAACAACTAACAAATTCATAATGAAAGATATCACTGAAAATAGACATAAAAATAAAGTTACTTGATTCTCTTTTGATTTTTGTGAGTAAACCTTTTGTGTTCAAGCTTAGAAGATAAAGCCATCTAAGTGCTTTTCTTAAATCAACATGACTCTTGCCTGATTTGTTACTGCAAGTATAATTGTCCAATGATAACACATAATGTAAAGTTTGTAAGCATATAATTGTGCATTGTGCAATGTTAAAAAAGGTGCTGGTCATATTGATAATTGAATGGTTTTGGTAGATGTTCAGTGGAAAGCAATTATTTGTATCTCATGTCCTTTAGTCGTGCAAAGATTGATTTATGGATGGCCCATTTGCACCAGTTTTGTCTACGTCTTGCATCAATTGCATGAGCAATAGTTACACATTATTCAGTATGTTTTTTTATATGCTAATCATAATTTTAACTTTTGCAGCACTTCCAATATCAACTCTCTTTCCATTTCTTTACTTCATGGTAAGTGTGTGTATATGCATTTCTTTTTGTCCCTGTTCTTGGATGGTTAGGACAATGCCAATTGTTACAGGTTGGCTTCCCAAGGAGGTTGTAAAACACATGAGAAGTGGCTATCTAAAATTGACCACAGTTCTGCTAATTCTTGTTTATGCTTATTAAATTTTTTTATGGTTTCCTTGCCAAATATTCATACATCATTCATCATTTCTTGGACACTTGCTCCGTGAATTTGATAGCTTCTAGGACTTAGAACTTGTTTGCTTCCGGGCTCCTTGGACTGCTTACAGTCATTAACTTTTCAAGAATAATCACATAGATGAAGTTATGGCATAAGCAATTTTTGCTGTGAAGATAAGAGATGTTAAGAGAAGAGGGAGTAGTGCTTGAAATTGATAATCTGTCCAGTCATACCCTGACACCCATAAATTATGTCTTACTCGTTCCAGTTATACTTTCTTTATAATCAATTTCTCTCGGCAGATCAGGGACTTTCATATTGCAGAAAGGGCAGAAGATATTGGATATTTTGCTGGATATGTTGGTGAGCTTATAATCTGAGCTTCCTCTGCATTAATGGCATATTTTTTAGTCTACTCTTAATAAGCCCCCTTAATTTTTGAAGGATCCGCGTTTATGCTTGGTAGGGCTTTGACATCTATTTTTTGGGGAATGGTAGCTGATCGCTATGGACGAAAACCTGTGATAATCATTGGGAACATCACAGTGTTAGTGACAAACTACCTCCTTACAGAACTCTTAATTCATGCAACTACCTTTAAAAATCTCTCATATTTACATTTTGTATTTGTTTTGATTTGGAATGTTCTCAGGGTTATTTTCAACACTCTATTTGGCCTTAGCACAAATTTTTGGATGGCTGTTATTACAAGGTTTCTTTTAGGGAGTTTGAATGGTTTACTTGGACCTATCAAGGTAGCAGAATTTGTACTGTTTTATGTTTCTTGAATTTCAAATTTATCTTTTATGTTCCTTCAGAGTGGTACTTTTGTTCTGTTATTTTCTAAGTTTTTCAACTTTATTTAAGCAAACAGGCATATGCATGTGAAATTTTCCGAGAAGAACACCAAGCTTTAGGATTATCAACAGTGAGCTCTACTGGCCTATGTATAATTTGACTTCTTAAATGCACTGATGTCTTGGTACTGGTAGTAT